>CAMITZ010000197.1:35000-37500 GCA_946251845.1 Andrena fulva | reverse complement strand
GTATCGGAGGCGTGTGCCGCCGTGTTATATACACGATACTTACCGTCTGCGCGTGCGTCTGCGCGTGCGGTCTGTACGCTCGTATCGAGAAAGGAGAGTCACTCGCGACCCAAGACGGGGACGAAAACGCACCGCAAGCGCCCCGAGTGGGGTTAAGTAAAGCGCGCGCGCGCGAGGAGAGGGCAGAGGAACGAGCCGCCGTCGAAGCCTCCTGTGCTTCGCGACGTTTCGCTCTCTCTCGACACGACGCTTCTTCCACTCGCATCCCGCTTCCTCAGTTTTGGTCGCGCTCTCCGAATAGAAGTCCTGTGACACGACGGACCCTCTCCTCGGAGAGGACCCGGCGGGTAACCTAGGGCGGCTCGCACATCGATCGCGTGGACGTGCGTCCCCGGTACCGCTCGCTCGCTCGCTCGATCGCGCCCCGATAGCCAAAAAAGGACCGGCTGTGAAGCTTCGATAGCGAAAGTCCGATTGGACCGATCGAAGCCGGCCGCGCGTCCGCTTTCGGGGGACTGCGACGACGATAGAGAGCGTGTGAGGAAGGGGACGCTGCCGCGTGCGGTGGCCCGCCCGCAGAGTACGCGATTACGGTTCTCGTATCCGTGTATCTCGAAGGTTTTTAAATGAATTTGTACGCTCGGCCGTCGGACGTGTCGCGCGGTGTTTCCGCGTTACGCTTCGACGGTTCCCGTCCTGGACACAAATCTCACACAGTGTCGTCAACGCTGGCGACGCCCGGACCTCCTTCGCGCGCTGGTTGGAGGCGCCACGGGCCTCGGCTTCATCCGAACCGAGAACAAAAGATATAACGAACATATTTAATAACACGATTACCCTGAACGGTGGATCACTTGGCTCGTGGGTCGATGAAGAACGCAGCTAATTGCGCGTCAACGTGTGAACTGCAGGACACATGAACATCGACATTTCGAACGCACATTGCGGTCCACGGATACAATTCCTGGACCACGCCTGGCTGAGGGTCGTTATCGCATACAAAAGACTGCTTGCGTCGGTTCTCCGTATATAATATCATCCTCGCCGTCTCGCGTTTCCGACGATGTAACGCGTTTCGGAGTCGGGTCGATGGTACACGCGAGATACGCGACGTACGAGCGAAAGTTGGGCCGTTCGTCGGTGTTTGCCACGGCTCGCGTGAAGCGTGTACTCTCTATCTCTCTCCCGTGCGAGAAGCAGAGAGAGGCGAATGTGATGAGAATGATCGTGCGGACTCGCGTGCGTGCTTTCACGGCGTCGCGCGTCGTTGTTTTACAACGACCGCCCGTGTGCTTGGCACCGCTCCCTGGATCATCACACACAGAGCAGCCTCTCCGCTCGCACCGGGGTGAGTGTGTAGATTTGACTTCACGTTCCGCGCGAGATCTTCTACCGTGCTCCCGACGTCGCCTGAAATGAAAAATTTGTCCTGAGAAAGAGACCGAAAAGAAGAAGGGGAGAGCAGCGAGAGATGATAGAGAAGAGAGGAAAGAGCAGTGCGCGGCATATCGTGCGCCGATCGATCTATATCGTCGGGTTCACGCGGCCCCAGGGATTTTATAAAGAGGAGGGTCGTCGTTGACAAGTGAGAAGTGTTGTCAGTCAATCTCTATATAACACCGAGGGCACAACACACACTCGTTCTTCGGGACGCCGTGAAGATCCAAGGGTCTACAATGAGAAAATAGAGGCGCTGTGCGGGATGATAAATAAACCACGCGTCAACAGGATATCGGGTCGATGTATTTCCCCGTAGTTGCGCGTGTCCTCGCCTAGCCCTATTATTCATTTTCTCCCTATGGCCACGTTCCGTCGACACACAAAAGAGTGTTTGCGCCAAACATCCGATGAAGAGAGATTGCTCCACTCGTCGCTTCTCTAAACGTTTCTGTACCCCCGGAATCCTCCTTGGCGCGGCTGGGCGAATTCTGGAACTTTTGACGAACCGAAAGGCGCTGATGCCGCGCGAAATGTGCAAGAGAGGGAGAGACTCTCCTTCGTAGAATGGAAGAACGAGTCTCCCCGATCGCGCCCCACATTGTCTTTGTCGCGTTGTTGGTCGATCGTGTACGAGACCACCGCGCGTCTCACCGGTCGTCCAGTCCACGGAAAAGCTTATTTTTCGGCGGTTCCCTCTGCTCGAGTCACACGGCGTGTGAGGGACAGCGGAATCTCAAAGCTAATATAGCGGACGGACGTTAAAGTAAAAACCGGTGCTCGTTCCGCGAGAGTCTCACGGATCGAATCGACGGTGCGCGACGAAAAGACACCTTTCCTCTGGAATCGTGCGATGGCACCTCTGGATATATATAATAAACGAGATCGATCCACATCGATCCGTCGTCGTCGTCGTCGGGCTACGAGCCGGGATGTGTGTACGGGGATGATACGCAATACGCGCACACCCCGTACTCCCGCCGGGAGACCCGTTCGAGGTGTACAATAATATCCAAAAGAGGGAGCACGATTTTATAATTCCGGAGGCAGCGCGCGCGCGCGC
>CAMITZ010000197.1:27500-30000 GCA_946251845.1 Andrena fulva | reverse complement strand
CGAAACAACAACTGATCCTTGCTCTCCGTTGCATTGCGAACGCATTACTCTAATGGTTCGACCACGGTCGTCGTGCTCGTTTTCGAGACAATCGCGAAAACCTCCGATCGCTCCGAAAATTTCAGTCCTTCGGCACCGTAGTCCGGCCGACCATCAAACTCGACCAATCCTCGAAACAACAACTGATCCTTGCTCTCCGTTGCATTGCGAACGTATTACTCTAATGGTTCGACCACGGTCGTCGTGCTCCTTTTCGAGATAATCGCGAAAAACTCCAATCGCTCCGAAAATTTCAAAGTCCCGTCATATTTTAATCTTCGGAACAACCATTGATCCTTGTTCTCCGTTGCATTGCGAACGTATTACTCTAATGGTTCGACCACGGTCGTCGTGCTCGTTTTCGAGATAATCGCGAAAAACTCCAATCGCTCCGAAAATTTCAAAGTCCCGTCATATTTTAATCTTCGGAACAACCATTGATCCTTGTTCTCCGTTGCATTGCGAACGTATTACTCTAATGGTTCGACCACGGTCGTCGTGCTCGTTTTCGAGATAATCGCGAAAAACTCCGACCGCTCCGAAAATTTCAGTCCTTCGGCACCGTGGTCCGGCCGACCATCAAACTCGACCAATCCTCGAAACAACCATTGATCCTTGCTCTCCGTTGCATTGCGAACGTATTACTCTAATGGTTCGACCACGGTCGTCGTGCTCCTTTTCGAGATAATCGCGAAAAACTCCAATCGCTCCGAAAATTTCAAAGTCCCGTCATATTTTAATCTTCGGAACAACCATTGATCCTTGTTCTCCGTTGCATTGCGAACGTATTACTCTAATGGTTCGACCACGGTCGTCGTGCTCGTTTTCGAGATAATCGCGAAAAACTCCGACCGCTCCGAAAATTTCAGTCCTTCGGCACCGTGGTCCGGCCGACCATCAAACTCGACCAATCCTCGAAACAACCATTGATCCTTGCTCTCCGTTGCATTGCGAACGTATTACTCTAATGGTTCGACCACGGTCGTCGTGCTCCTTTTCGAGATAATCGCGAAAAACTCCAATCGCTCCGAAAATTTCAAAGTCCCGTCATATTTTAATCTTCGGAACAACCATTGATCCTTGTTCTCCGTTGCATTGCGAACGTATTACTCTAATGGTTCGACCACGGTCGTCGTGCTCGTTTTCGAGATAATCGCGAAAAACTCCGACCGCTCCGAAAATTTCAGTCCTTCGGCACCGTGGTCCGACCGCCCAGCAAATTCGACCAATCCTCGAAAAAAACATTGATCCTTGTTTCCCGTTGCATTGCGAACGTATTACTCTAATGGTTCGACCACGGTCGTCGTGCTCCTTTTCGAGATAATCGCGAAAAACTCCAATCAGCTTCGAAAATTTCAAAGTCCCGAGAAATTATTTTCGAATGTTGTTTTGGACCGTGTATTTATCGTGTTAATGGTCGCGGCGATTGTTTATAACAATTCGTTCAGTCGGTTCACTCTTGGCCCCGGCGCCCTCTCCGCGGCTAAGTCCCAGCGTGCCAGGCGAACGGGCTGTTGTAGCGGCGGTTTACACCCATAAGCGCCCGTGCGTAAGGTACGGCGGCGCCGGCGTTCCGGCCGGCCGTTCGGTATCTATAAGGGAGAGCGACGGTCCGAGCGTCTCGGTCGGAGCAGCGTTGGGCGCGTGGCTATTCTATGACCTCGGTTGAGAAGCAGTCACCGCTCCTCGAGATTCTGTCTCGACTGTTCTTGCCGTGTTGCGTTTCGGATTTCTCCACACAGCATTACCACGGGTCGGTGTCTAAGACCGAATGGCCCTTATGTGGTGAGCGTCCAAAAGTGACGTTGGTGACACGTATGCACTTATGTGTATGCTTGTACGACCTCATGCATTCAACTCTTTATCCACGCAGATGGACGATTTAAACTTAACAAAACGCTAAGGAAGGCTAGCGTCGGGTACATATGAAGTATCGAACTAAAAGTTCGAACTTTGAAAGAGGGAGAAAGTAGATACAAACCCAAGAGGTGTCAGATCTCGATATGCCTAGCGCGCACATTACGTGCCAACTCGTTATGACCAGCATGGCACGGTCCGCGCTTTCCCGTTTGCTCAGCATGCACTTGTCCGCGCTATTACGTACATGACCAGCGTGAATGATACGCGCTTTGTCGATTTGTCCAGCGTGTAGTGGTCCGTGCTTCTACGGTGGATGCTAGCGTGCGTGTACTCCGTGCTTCCCGGTGGATGCAGCGGCACGCGTGATACGCGCTTTATCGAGCATCCGATGCCATCCTTATATTTATGAAGGAAATATAATGAATTTTGTCTGTAACTGAGATCTTTCTGTGAACGTATATATGAAAGGCACATATCCGATTAAAATTTTAGTCAGTGGAAAAATCGAAACGATATGATGCCTCGAAGTATGATATAATTGTGAAGGAGTGTGGAGAGAGAAAGGCACATATTATCCGAATTAGTCAGTGGAAAATCTAGG
>CAMITZ010000197.1:22500-25000 GCA_946251845.1 Andrena fulva | reverse complement strand
CCATCGGTGAAGCGCAAAGAGCGAAGCGCGCCAGACCGCCAGACCGCGGCGCCCCCTCTATGAGAACGGGACGATAATACGAACGCAATCACGAGTGCGCTCGCGCGAGGTATCTCGAGAGGCCGTCGTTAACTGGATCGGGAAGCAAAACAAGACCCGTCGTTGCGATCGTGCCTCCGGTAATCCGCCGCCTCGTCGATTCGCGTTCACCTCGTATCGGAGGCGTGTGCCGCCGTGTTATATACACGATACTTACCGTCTGCGCGTGCGTCTGCGCGTGCGTCTGTACGCTCGTATCGAGAAAGGAGAGTCACTCGCGACCCAAGACGGGGACGAAAACGCACCGCAAGCGCCCCGAGTGGGGTTAAGTAAAGCGCGCGCGCGCGAGGAGAGGGCAGAGGAACGAGCCGCCGTCGAAGCCTCCTGTGCTTCGCGACGTTTCGCTCTCTCTCGACACGACGCTTCTTCCACTCGCATCCCGCTTCCTCAGTTTTGGTCGCGCTCTCCGAATAGAAGTCCTGTGACACGACGGACCCTCTCCTCGGAGAGGACCCGGCGGGTAACCTAGGGCGGCTCGCACATCGATCGCGTGGACGTGCGTCCCCGGTACCGCTCGCTCGCTCGCTCGATCGCGCCCCGATAGCCAAAAAAGGACCGGCTGTGAAGCTTCGATAGCGAAAGTCCGATTGGACCGATCGAAGCCGGCCGCGCGTCCGCTTTCGGGGGACTGCGACGACGATAGAGAGCGTGTGAGGAAGGGGACGCTGCCGCGTGCGGTGGCCCGCCCGCAGAGTACGCGATTACGGTTCTCGTATCCGTGTATCTCGAAGGTTTTTAAATGAATTTGTACGCTCGGCCGTCGGACGTGTCGCGCGGTGTTTCCGCGTTACGCTTCGACGGTTCCCGTCCTGGACACAAATCTCACACAGTGTCGTCAACGCTGGCGACGCCCGGACCTCCTTCGCGCGCTGGTTGGAGGCGCCACGGGCCTCGGCTTCATCCGAACCGAGAACAAAAGATATAACGAACATATTTAATAACACGATTACCCTGAACGGTGGATCACTTGGCTCGTGGGTCGATGAAGAACGCAGCTAATTGCGCGTCAACGTGTGAACTGCAGGACACATGAACATCGACATTTCGAACGCACATTGCGGTCCACGGATACAATTCCTGGACCACGCCTGGCTGAGGGTCGTTATCGCATACAAAAGACTGCTTGCGTCGGTTCTCCGTATATAATATCATCCTCGCCGTCTCGCGTTTCCGACGATGTAACGCGTTTCGGAGTCGGGTCGATGGTACACGCGAGATACGCGACGTACGAGCGAAAGTTGGGCCGTTCGTCGGTGTTTGCCACGGCTCGCGTGAAGCGTGTACTCTCTATCTCTCTCCCGTGCGAGAAGCAGAGAGAGGCGAATGTGATGAGAATGATCGTGCGGACTCGCGTGCGTGCTTTCACGGCGTCGCGCGTCGTTGTTTTACAACGACCGCCCGTGTGCTTGGCACCGCTCCCTGGATCATCACACACAGAGCAGCCTCTCCGCTCGCACCGGGGTGAGTGTGTAGATTTGACTTCACGTTCCGCGCGAGATCTTCTACCGTGCTCCCGACGTCGCCTGAAATGAAAAATTTGTCCTGAGAAAGAGACCGAAAAGAAGAAGGGGAGAGCAGCGAGAGATGATAGAGAAGAGAGGAAAGAGCAGTGCGCGGCATATCGTGCGCCGATCGATCTATATCGTCGGGTTCACGCGGCCCCAGGGATTTTATAAAGAGGAGGGTCGTCGTTGACAAGTGAGAAGTGTTGTCAGTCAATCTCTATATAACACCGAGGGCACAACACACACTCGTTCTTCGGGACGCCGTGAAGATCCAAGGGTCTACAATGAGAAAATAGAGGCGCTGTGCGGGATGATAAATAAACCACGCGTCAACAGGATATCGGGTCGATGTATTTCCCCGTAGTTGCGCGTGTCCTCGCCTAGCCCTATTATTCATTTTCTCCCTATGGCCACGTTCCGTCGACACACAAAAGAGTGTTTGCGCCAAACATCCGATGAAGAGAGATTGCTCCACTCGTCGCTTCTCTAAACGTTTCTGTACCCCCGGAATCCTCCTTGGCGCGGCTGGGCGAATTCTGGAACTTTTGACGAACCGAAAGGCGCTGATGCCGCGCGAAATGTGCAAGAGAGGGAGAGACTCTCCTTCGTAGAATGGAAGAACGAGTCTCCCCGATCGCGCCCCACATTGTCTTTGTCGCGTTGTTGGTCGATCGTGTACGAGACCACCGCGCGTCTCACCGGTCGTCCAGTCCACGGAAAAGCTTATTTTTCGGCGGTTCCCTCTGCTCGAGTCACACGGCGTGTGAGGGACAGCGGAATCTCAAAGCTAATATAGCGGACGGACGTTAAAGTAAAAACCGGTGCTCGTTCCGCGAGAGTCTCACGGATCGAATCGACGGTGCGCGACGAAAAGACACCTTTCCTCTGGAATCGTG
>CAMITZ010000197.1:10000-12500 GCA_946251845.1 Andrena fulva | reverse complement strand
AAGCTTGAATCGTAACTATGCAAAAACTAATATAAATGCGAACGCATTTATAAACAGATACCAAAAACTAAATGCGGATGCATTTAAACAGATACCAAAAACGAAATGCGAACGCATTTCTGTATATATTATAGCACCGCGTGGCACGGCTTACGCCGCGGAGGTCGCTACAGACGGAGAACCTGGTTTCTCACCGCGACGCTCCCGTCCGCTGCCATCGGTGAAGCGCAAAGAGCGAAGCGCGCCAGACCGCCAGACCGCGGCGCCCCCTCTATGAGAACGGGACGATAATACGAACGCAATCACGAGTGCGCTCGCGCGAGGTATCTCGAGAGGCCGTCGTTAACTGGATCGGGAAGCAAAACAAGACCCGTCGTTGCGATCGTGCCTCCGGTAATCCGCCGCCTCGTCGATTCGCGTTCACCTCGTATCGGAGGCGTGTGCCGCCGTGTTATATACACGATACTTACCGTCTGCGCGTGCGTCTGCGCGTGCGTCTGTACGCTCGTATCGAGAAAGGAGAGTCACTCGCGACCCAAGACGGGGACGAAAACGCACCGCAAGCGCCCCGAGTGGGGTTAAGTAAAGCGCGCGCGCGCGAGGAGAGGGCAGAGGAACGAGCCGCCGTCGAAGCCTCCTGTGCTTCGCGACGTTTCGCTCTCTCTCGACACGACGCTTCTTCCACTCGCATCCCGCTTCCTCAGTTTTGGTCGCGCTCTCCGAATAGAAGTCCTGTGACACGACGGACCCTCTCCTCGGAGAGGACCCGGCGGGTAACCTAGGGCGGCTCGCACATCGATCGCGTGGACGTGCGTCCCCGGTACCGCTCGCTCGCTCGCTCGATCGCGCCCCGATAGCCAAAAAAGGACCGGCTGTGAAGCTTCGATAGCGAAAGTCCGATTGGACCGATCGAAGCCGGCCGCGCGTCCGCTTTCGGGGGACTGCGACGACGATAGAGAGCGTGTGAGGAAGGGGACGCTGCCGCGTGCGGTGGCCCGCCCGCAGAGTACGCGATTACGGTTCTCGTATCCGTGTATCTCGAAGGTTTTTAAATGAATTTGTACGCTCGGCCGTCGGACGTGTCGCGCGGTGTTTCCGCGTTACGCTTCGACGGTTCCCGTCCTGGACACAAATCTCACACAGTGTCGTCAACGCTGGCGACGCCCGGACCTCCTTCGCGCGCTGGTTGGAGGCGCCACGGGCCTCGGCTTCATCCGAACCGAGAACAAAAGATATAACGAACATATTTAATAACACGATTACCCTGAACGGTGGATCACTTGGCTCGTGGGTCGATGAAGAACGCAGCTAATTGCGCGTCAACGTGTGAACTGCAGGACACATGAACATCGACATTTCGAACGCACATTGCGGTCCACGGATACAATTCCTGGACCACGCCTGGCTGAGGGTCGTTATCGCATACAAAAGACTGCTTGCGTCGGTTCTCCGTATATAATATCATCCTCGCCGTCTCGCGTTTCCGACGATGTAACGCGTTTCGGAGTCGGGTCGATGGTACACGCGAGATACGCGACGTACGAGCGAAAGTTGGGCCGTTCGTCGGTGTTTGCCACGGCTCGCGTGAAGCGTGTACTCTCTATCTCTCTCCCGTGCGAGAAGCAGAGAGAGGCGAATGTGATGAGAATGATCGTGCGGACTCGCGTGCGTGCTTTCACGGCGTCGCGCGTCGTTGTTTTACAACGACCGCCCGTGTGCTTGGCACCGCTCCCTGGATCATCACACACAGAGCAGCCTCTCCGCTCGCACCGGGGTGAGTGTGTAGATTTGACTTCACGTTCCGCGCGAGATCTTCTACCGTGCTCCCGACGTCGCCTGAAATGAAAAATTTGTCCTGAGAAAGAGACCGAAAAGAAGAAGGGGAGAGCAGCGAGAGATGATAGAGAAGAGAGGAAAGAGCAGTGCGCGGCATATCGTGCGCCGATCGATCTATATCGTCGGGTTCACGCGGCCCCAGGGATTTTATAAAGAGGAGGGTCGTCGTTGACAAGTGAGAAGTGTTGTCAGTCAATCTCTATATAACACCGAGGGCACAACACACACTCGTTCTTCGGGACGCCGTGAAGATCCAAGGGTCTACAATGAGAAAATAGAGGCGCTGTGCGGGATGATAAATAAACCACGCGTCAACAGGATATCGGGTCGATGTATTTCCCCGTAGTTGCGCGTGTCCTCGCCTAGCCCTATTATTCATTTTCTCCCTATGGCCACGTTCCGTCGACACACAAAAGAGTGTTTGCGCCAAACATCCGATGAAGAGAGATTGCTCCACTCGTCGCTTCTCTAAACGTTTCTGTACCCCCGGAATCCTCCTTGGCGCGGCTGGGCGAATTCTGGAACTTTTGACGAACCGAAAGGCGCTGATGCCGCGCGAAATGTGCAAGAGAGGGAGAGACTCTCCTTCGTAGAATGGAAGAACGAGTCTCCCCGATCGCGCCCCACATTGTCTTTGTCGCGTTGTTGGTCGATCGTGTACGAG
>CAMITZ010000196.1:15000-22500 GCA_946251845.1 Andrena fulva | reverse complement strand
TCACCCATTTAAAGTTTGAGAATAGGTTGAGGTCGTTTCGGCCCCAAGGCCTCTAATCATTCGCTTTACCAGATGAAACTCGCACACGTTCGCGTAGGAACGAGCGAGTGCCAGCTATCCTGAGGGAAACTTCGGAGGGAACCAGCTACTAGATGGTTCGATTAGTCTTTCGCCCCTATACCCAGTTCCGACGATCGATTTGCACGTCAGAATCGCTACGGACCTCCATCAGGGTTTCCCCTGACTTCGTCCTGACCAGGCATAGTTCACCATCTTTCGGGTCCCAACGTGTACGCTCTAGGTGCGCCTCTTCTCGCAATGAGAACGAGACGCCCCGGGAGTGCGAGGCCGCATCGTAACGCGGCCGATCCTCCCTCGGTCGACGCGAAGGTCGACCTTCACTTTCATTCCGCCTTTAGGTTTCTTTCTCCCAATGACTCGCGCACATGTTAGACTCCTTGGTCCGTGTTTCAAGACGGGTCCTGAGAGTACCCAAAGCAGTAGCGTCGCCGACCGGTAATTCGAAGCTTGGCCAGTCCAAGGACACCGCCTGCTAACAGCTGGCCAGGCCCGGGGACGGCACCAGGTCCGTGCCTCCGGGTAAGAACTGACCGGGCTTGCGGCGGGCCTGACGCACACACATTCGAAAATGGATTTTGGTTGCGGCCCGATACCGTCAGAGTACCGTCGCGCAGCCGGCCGGGCGGCCGAGGGTCTGTCGCGTGCTCTGGGAGCAACGAAACAGGCAACCGCTCGGGCCGTAGACCGACACGCAACGGGTCGCGACGTTCTACTAGGGGAGAAGTGCACGACTACGTGGCCGGAACATTCGCCGCCGGTGGTGTACCCTCGCTAATGGAACCACTAATGGTCCACACCCGGAGTATCGCGCACCGACGGGAGCCAGCCTCGTCGACGATGAATCTCCCCATTCGATCTTTTGGGTTTCTCAGGTTTACCCCTGAACGGTTTCACGTACTCTTGAACTCTCTCTTCAAAGTTCTTTTCAACTTTCCCTCACGGTACTTGTTCGCTATCGGTCTCGTGGTTGTATTTAGCCTTAGATGGAGTTTACCACCCACTTAGGGTTGCACTCTCAAGCAACCCGACTCTATGGAGAGATCCTCCCGAAACGCGTACCGGTCGCTACGGGCCTGGCACCCTCTGCGGGTAAGTGGCCCCATTCAAGATGGACTTGGACGCGGTGCGACGTCACGGGATAAACGGATCCTCCTGAACACTACAATTCCCTGCGGCGGAACCGCGGGATTCAGTGCTGGGCTAATTCCTGTTCGCTCGCCGCTACTAAGGAAATCCTTGTTAGTTTCTTTTCCTCCGCTTAGTAATATGCTTAAATTCAGCGGGTAATCTCGCCTACTCTGAGGTCGTCGTCAATCGTTTTATTATATATATATAAATAAATTTGTGCCACCAGAGAAAAAAAGGCTGAGAGAGGAGACCGTGAAACGGAGAGAAGATATTTTGGAGAAGCGCGCGCGCGCGCGCGCGCGCGCGCTGCCTCCGGAATTATAAAATCGTGCTCCCTCTTTTGGATATTATTGTACACCTCGAACGGGTCTCCCGGCGGGAGTACGGGGTGTGCGCGTATTGCGTATCATCCCCGTACACACATCCCGGCTCGTAGCCCGACGACGACGACGACGGATCGATGTGGATCGATCTCGTTTATTATATATATCCAGAGGTGCCATCGCACGATTCCAGAGGAAAGGTGTCTTTTCGTCGCGCACCGTCGATTCGATCCGTGAGACTCTCGCGGAACGAGCACCGGTTTTTACTTTAACGTCCGTCCGCTATATTAGCTTTGAGATTCCGCTGTCCCTCACACGCCGTGTGACTCGAGCAGAGGGAACCGCCGAAAAATAAGCTTTTCCGTGGACTGGACGACCGGTGAGACGCGCGGTGGTCTCGTACACGATCGACCAACAACGCGACAAAGACAATGTGGGGCGCGATCGGGGAGACTCGTTCTTCCATTCTACGAAGGAGAGTCTCTCCCTCTCTTGCACATTTCGCGCGGCATCAGCGCCTTTCGGTTCGTCAAAAGTTCCAGAATTCGCCCAGCCGCGCCAAGGAGGATTCCGGGGGTACAGAAACGTTTAGAGAAGCGACGAGTGGAGCAATCTCTCTTCATCGGATGTTTGGCGCAAACACTCTTTTGTGTGTCGACGGAACGTGGCCATAGGGAGAAAATGAATAATAGGGCTAGGCGAGGACACGCGCAACTACGGGGAAATACATCGACCCGATATCCTGTTGACGCGTGGTTTATTTATCATCCCGCACAGCGCCTCTATTTTCTCATTGTAGACCCTTGGATCTTCACGGCGTCCCGAAGAACGAGTGTGTGTTGTGCCCTCGGTGTTATATAGAGATTGACTGACAACACTTCTCACTTGTCAACGACGACCCTCCTCTTTATAAAATCCCTGGGGCCGCGTGAACCCGACGATATAGATCGATCGGCGCACGATATGCCGCGCACTGCTCTTTCCTCTCTTCTCTATCATCTCTCGCTGCTCTCCCCTTCTTCTTTTCGGTCTCTTTCTCAGGACAAATTTTTCATTTCAGGCGACGTCGGGAGCACGGTAGAAGATCTCGCGCGGAACGTGAAGTCAAATCTACACACTCACCCCGGTGCGAGCGGAGAGGCTGCTCTGTGTGTGATGATCCAGGGAGCGGTGCCAAGCACACGGGCGGTCGTTGTAAAACAACGACGCGCGACGCCGTGAAAGCACGCACGCGAGTCCGCACGATCATTCTCATCACATTCGCCTCTCTCTGCTTCTCGCACGGGAGAGAGATAGAGAGTACACGCTTCACGCGAGCCGTGGCAAACACCGACGAACGGCCCAACTTTCGCTCGTACGTCGCGTATCTCGCGTGTACCATCGACCCGACTCCGAAACGCGTTACATCGTCGGAAACGCGAGACGGCGAGGATGATATTATATACGGAGAACCGACGCAAGCAGTCTTTTGTATGCGATAACGACCCTCAGCCAGGCGTGGTCCAGGAATTGTATCCGTGGACCGCAATGTGCGTTCGAAATGTCGATGTTCATGTGTCCTGCAGTTCACACGTTGACGCGCAATTAGCTGCGTTCTTCATCGACCCACGAGCCAAGTGATCCACCGTTCAGGGTAATCGTGTTATTAAATATGTTCGTTATATCTTTTGTTCTCGGTTCGGATGAAGCCGAGGCCCGTGGCGCCTCCAACCAGCGCGCGAAGGAGGTCCGGGCGTCGCCAGCGTTGACGACACTGTGTGAGATTTGTGTCCAGGACGGGAACCGTCGAAGCGTAACGCGGAAACACCGCGCGACACGTCCGACGGCCGAGCGTACAAATTCATTTAAAAACCTTCGAGATACACGGATACGAGAACCGTAATCGCGTACTCTGCGGGCGGGCCACCGCACGCGGCAGCGTCCCCTTCCTCACACGCTCTCTATCGTCGTCGCAGTCCCCCGAAAGCGGACGCGCGGCCGGCTTCGATCGGTCCAATCGGACTTTCGCTATCGAAGCTTCACAGCCGGTCCTTTTTTGGCTATCGGGGCGCGATCGAGCGAGCGAGCGAGCGGTACCGGGGACGCACGTCCACGCGATCGATGTGCGAGCCGCCCTAGGTTACCCGCCGGGTCCTCTCCGAGGAGAGGGTCCGTCGTGTCACAGGACTTCTATTCGGAGAGCGCGACCAAAACTGAGGAAGCGGGATGCGAGTGGAAGAAGCGTCGTGTCGAGAGAGAGCGAAACGTCGCGAAGCACAGGAGGCTTCGACGGCGGCTCGTTCCTCTGCCCTCTCCTCGCGCGCGCGCGCTTTACTTAACCCCACTCGGGGCGCTTGCGGTGCGTTTTCGTCCCCGTCTTGGGTCGCGAGTGACTCTCCTTTCTCGATACGAGCGTACAGACGCACGCGCAGACGCACGCGCAGACGGTAAGTATCGTGTATATAACACGGCGGCACACGCCTCCGATACGAGGTGAACGCGAATCGACGAGGCGGCGGATTACCGGAGGCACGATCGCAACGACGGGTCTTGTTTTGCTTCCCGATCCAGTTAACGACGGCCTCTCGAGATACCTCGCGCGAGCGCACTCGTGATTGCGTTCGTATTATCGTCCCGTTCTCATAGAGGGGGCGCCGCGGTCTGGCGGTCTGGCGCGCTTCGCTCTTTGCGCTTCACCGATGGCAGCGGACGGGAGCGTCGCGGTGAGAAACCAGGTTCTCCGTCTCTGTAGCGACCTCCGCGGCGTAAGCCGTGCCACGCGGTGCTATAATATATACAGAAATGCGTTCGCATTTCGTTTTTGGTATCTGTTTAAATGCATCCGCATTTAGTTTTTGGTATCTGTTTATAAATGCGTTCGCATTTATATTAGTTTTTGCATAGTTACGATTCAAGCTTTTTGCTTTTTTGCTCTCTGAGCCTTGTTAATGATCCTTCCGCAGGTTCACCTACGGAAACCTTGTTACGACTTTTACTTCCTCTAAATGATCAAGTTTGGTCATCTTCCCGGCAACATCGGCAATGCCGAGACATTGCCGCGCACCAGTCCGAAGACCTCACTAAATCATTCAATCGGTAGTAGCGACGGGCGGTGTGTACAAAGGGCAGGGACGTAATCAACGCGAGCTTATGACTCGCGCTTACTGGGAATTCCTCGTTCATGGGGAATAATTGCAAGCCCCAATCCCTAGCACGAAGGAGGTTCAGCGGGTTACCCGGGCCTTTCGGCCAGGGAAAACACGCTGATTCCTTCAGTGTAGCGCGCGTGCGGCCCAGAACATCTAAGGGCATCACAGACCTGTTATTGCTCAATCTCGTGCGGCTAGAAGCCGCCTGTCCCTCTAAGAAGATTTGTTTGTACGTTGGTAGTAAAAACCCACCGACCGAAGTCGGGGACCTTCGTGATACCATAAGTTACGTCTATTTAGCAGGCTAGAGTCTCGTTCGTTATCGGAATTAACCAGACAAATCGCTCCACCAACTAAGAACGGCCATGCACCACCACCCACCGAATCAAGAAAGAGCTATAAATCTGTCAATCCTTCCGGTGTCCGGGCCTGGTGAGGTTTCCCGTGTTGAGTCAAATTAAGCCGCAGGCTCCACTCCTGGTGGTGCCCTTCCGTCAATTCCTTTAAGTTTCAGCTTTGCAACCATACTTCCCCCGGAACCCAAAAGCTTTGGTTTCCCGGAAGCTGCCCGCCGAGTCATCGGAGGAACTTCGGCGGATCGCTAGCTGGCATCGTTTATGGTTAGAACTAGGGCGGTATCTGATCGCCTTCGAACCTCTAACTTTCGTTCTTGATTAATGAAAACATTTTTGGCAAATGCTTTCGCTTCTGTCCGTCTTGCGACGATCCAAGAATTTCACCTCTAACGTCGCAATACGAATGCCCCCATCTGTCCCTATTAATCATTACCTCGGGGTTCCGAAAACCAACAAAATAGAACCGAGGTCCTATTCCATTATTCCATGCACACAGTATTCAGGCGAAGGTAGCCTGCTTTGAGCACTCTAATTTGTTCAAAGTAAACGTACCGGCCCACCTCGACACTCAGTGAAGAGCACCGCGATGGGATATTAGTTGGACCGCCCCGTGAAGAGCTAAGCCCACCGGTAGGACGTACCACATAATGCCAGTTAAACACCGCGAGCGGTGAACCGACACTGTGACACACAGATTCAACTACGAGCTTTTTAACCGCAACAACTTTAATATACGCTATTGGAGCTGGAATTACCGCGGCTGCTGGCACCAGACTTGCCCTCCAATGGATCCTTGTTAAAGGATTTAAAGTGTACTCATTCCGATTACGGGGCCTCGGATGAGTCCCGTATCGTTATTTTTCGTCACTACCTCCCCGTGCCGGGAGTGGGTAATTTGCGCGCCTGCTGCCTTCCTTGGATGTGGTAGCCGTTTCTCAGGCTCCCTCTCCGGAATCGAACCCTGATTCCCCGTTACCCGTTACAACCATGGTAGGCGCAGAACCTACCATCGACAGTTGATAAGGCAGACATTTGAAAGATGCGTCGCCGGTGCTAGATGACCATGCGATCAGCACAAAGTTATTCAGAGTCACCAAAGCAAACGATGGGACGGACGGCAAACCATCCGCCACCGATTGGTTTTGATCTAATAAAAGCGTTCCTTCCATCTCTGGTCGGAACTCTGTTTTGCATGTATTAGCTCTAGAATTACCACAGTTATCCAAGTAAATGTGGGTACGATCTAAGGAACCATAACTGATTTAATGAGCCATTCGCGGTTTCACCTTAATACGGTATGTACTGAGACATGCATGGCTTAATCTTTGAGACAAGCATATGACTACTGGCAGGATCAACCAGGGAGCTTCGCGAAGCTTCCCTCTCTCTTCGAATTCACACACACTTTCGTGTTCTTTCCGTTCTCATCGCGTCGTCCGCTCTTTTAGAGACGGATCGACGATGCCCCATTCATTTTTGATTTTATAAAACATACACAACAGCGTGCAGTTTTAGACACATCACTATCCTCGATTTGTTCCACAAATTCTATCTCGGATATGTGCCTCCTCTCCTCCTTATAACTTCTCTCCAGAGACACCCAACATATCACACCCAGGATTTTCCACTGACTAACTCCTCGGATGATACGTGGTGTGCCTTTCTCTCCACTCTCCTTCTCTTCCAGACACCATATATATCCTAGATTTTCCACTGACTAATTCGGATAATATGTGCCTTTCTCTCTCCACACTCCTTCACAATTATATCATACTTCGAGGCATCATATCGTTTCGATTTTTCCACTGACTAAAATTTTAATCGGATATGTGCCTTTCATATATACGTTCACAGAAAGATCTCAGTTACAGACAAAATTCATTATATTTCCTTCATAAATATAAGGATGGCATCGGATGCTCGATAAAGCGCGTATCACGCGTGCCGCTGCATCCACCGGGAAGCACGGAGTACACGCACGCTAGCATCCACCGTAGAAGCACGGACCACTACACGCTGGACAAATCGACAAAGCGCGTATCATTCACGCTGGTCATGTACGTAATAGCGCGGACAAGTGCATGCTGAGCAAACGGGAAAGCGCGGACCGTGCCATGCTGGTCATAACGAGTTGGCACGTAATGTGCGCGCTAGGCATATCGAGATCTGACACCTCTTGGGTTTGTATCTACTTTCTCCCTCTTTCAAAGTTCGAACTTTTAGTTCGATACTTCATATGTACCCGACGCTAGCCTTCCTTAGCGTTTTGTTAAGTTTAAATCGTCCATCTGCGTGGATAAAGAGTTGAATGCATGAGGTCGTACAAGCATACACATAAGTGCATACGTGTCACCAACGTCACTTTTGGACGCTCACCACATAAGGGCCATTCGGTCTTAGACACCGACCCGTGGTAATGCTGTGTGGAGAAATCCGAAACGCAACACGGCAAGAACAGTCGAGACAGAATCTCGAGGAGCGGTG
>CAMITZ010000196.1:5000-7500 GCA_946251845.1 Andrena fulva | reverse complement strand
TGGTTTATTTATCATCCCGCACAGCGCCTCTATTTTCTCATTGTAGACCCTTGGATCTTCACGGCGTCCCGAAGAACGAGTGTGTGTTGTGCCCTCGGTGTTATATAGAGATTGACTGACAACACTTCTCACTTGTCAACGACGACCCTCCTCTTTATAAAATCCCTGGGGCCGCGTGAACCCGACGATATAGATCGATCGGCGCACGATATGCCGCGCACTGCTCTTTCCTCTCTTCTCTATCATCTCTCGCTGCTCTCCCCTTCTTCTTTTCGGTCTCTTTCTCAGGACAAATTTTTCATTTCAGGCGACGTCGGGAGCACGGTAGAAGATCTCGCGCGGAACGTGAAGTCAAATCTACACACTCACCCCGGTGCGAGCGGAGAGGCTGCTCTGTGTGTGATGATCCAGGGAGCGGTGCCAAGCACACGGGCGGTCGTTGTAAAACAACGACGCGCGACGCCGTGAAAGCACGCACGCGAGTCCGCACGATCATTCTCATCACATTCGCCTCTCTCTGCTTCTCGCACGGGAGAGAGATAGAGAGTACACGCTTCACGCGAGCCGTGGCAAACACCGACGAACGGCCCAACTTTCGCTCGTACGTCGCGTATCTCGCGTGTACCATCGACCCGACTCCGAAACGCGTTACATCGTCGGAAACGCGAGACGGCGAGGATGATATTATATACGGAGAACCGACGCAAGCAGTCTTTTGTATGCGATAACGACCCTCAGCCAGGCGTGGTCCAGGAATTGTATCCGTGGACCGCAATGTGCGTTCGAAATGTCGATGTTCATGTGTCCTGCAGTTCACACGTTGACGCGCAATTAGCTGCGTTCTTCATCGACCCACGAGCCAAGTGATCCACCGTTCAGGGTAATCGTGTTATTAAATATGTTCGTTATATCTTTTGTTCTCGGTTCGGATGAAGCCGAGGCCCGTGGCGCCTCCAACCAGCGCGCGAAGGAGGTCCGGGCGTCGCCAGCGTTGACGACACTGTGTGAGATTTGTGTCCAGGACGGGAACCGTCGAAGCGTAACGCGGAAACACCGCGCGACACGTCCGACGGCCGAGCGTACAAATTCATTTAAAAACCTTCGAGATACACGGATACGAGAACCGTAATCGCGTACTCTGCGGGCGGGCCACCGCACGCGGCAGCGTCCCCTTCCTCACACGCTCTCTATCGTCGTCGCAGTCCCCCGAAAGCGGACGCGCGGCCGGCTTCGATCGGTCCAATCGGACTTTCGCTATCGAAGCTTCACAGCCGGTCCTTTTTTGGCTATCGGGGCGCGATCGAGCGAGCGAGCGAGCGGTACCGGGGACGCACGTCCACGCGATCGATGTGCGAGCCGCCCTAGGTTACCCGCCGGGTCCTCTCCGAGGAGAGGGTCCGTCGTGTCACAGGACTTCTATTCGGAGAGCGCGACCAAAACTGAGGAAGCGGGATGCGAGTGGAAGAAGCGTCGTGTCGAGAGAGAGCGAAACGTCGCGAAGCACAGGAGGCTTCGACGGCGGCTCGTTCCTCTGCCCTCTCCTCGCGCGCGCGCGCTTTACTTAACCCCACTCGGGGCGCTTGCGGTGCGTTTTCGTCCCCGTCTTGGGTCGCGAGTGACTCTCCTTTCTCGATACGAGCGTACAGACGCACGCGCAGACGCACGCGCAGACGGTAAGTATCGTGTATATAACACGGCGGCACACGCCTCCGATACGAGGTGAACGCGAATCGACGAGGCGGCGGATTACCGGAGGCACGATCGCAACGACGGGTCTTGTTTTGCTTCCCGATCCAGTTAACGACGGCCTCTCGAGATACCTCGCGCGAGCGCACTCGTGATTGCGTTCGTATTATCGTCCCGTTCTCATAGAGGGGGCGCCGCGGTCTGGCGGTCTGGCGCGCTTCGCTCTTTGCGCTTCACCGATGGCAGCGGACGGGAGCGTCGCGGTGAGAAACCAGGTTCTCCGTCTGTAGCGACCTCCGCGGCGTAAGCCGTGCCACGCGGTGCTATAATATATACAGAAATGCGTTCGCATTTCGTTTTTGGTATCTGTTTAAATGCATCCGCATTTAGTTTTTGGTATCTGTTTATAAATGCGTTCGCATTTATATTAGTTTTTGCATAGTTACGATTCAAGCTTTTTGCTTTTTTGCTCTCTGAGCCTTGTTAATGATCCTTCCGCAGGTTCACCTACGGAAACCTTGTTACGACTTTTACTTCCTCTAAATGATCAAGTTTGGTCATCTTCCCGGCAACATCGGCAATGCCGAGACATTGCCGCGCACCAGTCCGAAGACCTCACTAAATCATTCAATCGGTAGTAGCGACGGGCGGTGTGTACAAAGGGCAGGGACGTAATCAACGCGAGCTTATGACTCGCGCTTACTGGGAATTCCTCGTTCATGGGGAATAATTGCAAGCCCCAATCCCTAGCACGAAGGAGGTTCAGCGGGTTACCCGGGCCTTTCGGCCAGGGAAAACACGCTGATTCCTTCAG
>CAMITZ010000196.1:0-2500 GCA_946251845.1 Andrena fulva | reverse complement strand
TAAGTTTAAATCGTCCATCTGCGTGGATAAAGAGTTGAATGCATGAGGTCGTACAAGCATACACATAAGTGCATACGTGTCACCAACGTCACTTTTGGACGCTCACCACATAAGGGCCATTCGGTCTTAGACACCGACCCGTGGTAATGCTGTGTGGAGAAATCCGAAACGCAACACGGCAAGAACAGTCGAGACAGAATCTCGAGGAGCGGTGACTGCTTCTCAACCGAGGTCATAGAATAGCCACGCGCCCAACGCTGCTCCGACCGAGACGCTCGGACCGTCGCTCTCCCTTATAGATACCGAACGGCCGGCCGGAACGCCGGCGCCGCCGTACCTTACGCACGGGCGCTTATGGGTGTAAACCGCCGCTACAACAGCCCGTTCGCCTGGCACGCTGGGACTTAGCCGCGGAGAGGGCGCCGGGGCCAAGAGTGAACCGACTGAACGAATTGTTATAAACAATCGCCGCGACCATTAACACGATAAATACACGGTCCAAAACAACATTCGAAAATAATTTCTCGGGACTTTGAAATTTTCGAAGCTGATTGGAGTTTTTCGCGATTATCTCGAAAAGGAGCACGACGACCGTGGTCGAACCATTAGAGTAATACGTTCGCAATGCAACGGGAAACAAGGATCAATGTTTTTTTCGAGGATTGGTCGAATTTGCTGGGCGGTCGGACCACGGTGCCGAAGGACTGAAATTTTCGGAGCGGTCGGAGTTTTTCGCGATTATCTCGAAAACGAGCACGACGACCGTGGTCGAACCATTAGAGTAATACGTTCGCAATGCAACGGAGAACAAGGATCAATGGTTGTTCCGAAGATTAAAATATGACGGGACTTTGAAATTTTCGGAGCGATTGGAGTTTTTCGCGATTATCTCGAAAAGGAGCACGACGACCGTGGTCGAACCATTAGAGTAATACGTTCGCAATGCAACGGAGAGCAAGGATCAATGGTTGTTTCGAGGATTGGTCGAGTTTGATGGTCGGCCGGACCACGGTGCCGAAGGACTGAAATTTTCGGAGCGGTCGGAGTTTTTCGCGATTATCTCGAAAACGAGCACGACGACCGTGGTCGAACCATTAGAGTAATACGTTCGCAATGCAACGGAGAACAAGGATCAATGGTTGTTCCGAAGATTAAAATATGACGGGACTTTGAAATTTTCGGAGCGATTGGAGTTTTTCGCGATTATCTCGAAAAGGAGCACGACGACCGTGGTCGAACCATTAGAGTAATACGTTCGCAATGCAACGGAGAGCAAGGATCAATGGTTGTTTCGAGGATTGGTCGAGTTTGATGGTCGGCCGGACCACGGTGCCGAAGGACTGAAATTTTCGGAGCGGTCGGAGTTTTTCGCGATTATCTCGAAAACGAGCACGACGACCGTGGTCGAACCATTAGAGTAATACGTTCGCAATGCAACGGAGAACAAGGATCAATGGTTGTTCCGAAGATTAAAATATGACGGGACTTTGAAATTTTCGGAGCGATTGGAGTTTTTCGCGATTATCTCGAAAACGAGCACGACGACCGTGGTCGAACCATTAGAGTAATACGTTCGCAATGCAACGGAGAACAAGGATCAATGGTTGTTCCGAAGATTAAAATATGACGGGACTTTGAAATTTTCGGAGCGATTGGAGTTTTTCGCGATTATCTCGAAAAGGAGCACGACGACCGTGGTCGAACCATTAGAGTAATACGTTCGCAATGCAACGGAGAGCAAGGATCAGTTGTTGTTTCGAGGATTGGTCGAGTTTGATGGTCGGCCGGACTACGGTGCCGAAGGACTGAAATTTTCGGAGCGATCGGAGGTTTTCGCGATTGTCTCGAAAACGAGCACGACGACCGTGGTCGAACCATTAGAGTAATGCGTTCGCAATGCAACGGAGAGCAAGGATCAGTTGTTGTTTCGAGGATTGGTCGAGTTTGATGGTCGGCCGGACTACGGTGCCGAAGGACTGAAATTTTCGGAGCGATCGGAGGTTTTCGCGATTGTCTCGAAAACGAGCACGACGACCGTGGTCGAACCATTAGAGTAATGCGTTCGCAATGCAACGGAGAGCAAGGATCAATGGTTGTTTCGAGGATTGGTCGAGTTTGGCGGTCGGCCGGACCACGGTGCCGAAGTCCCAGCGGCGTATTGCTTCGCCGCCGATTTATTCTAAGTGCCAGCGGCGTATTGCTTCGGCGCCGCAGTTTTTTTTTTCTAAGTGCCAGCGGCGTATTGCTTCGCCGCCGCAGTTTTTTTTTCTAAGTGCCAGCGGCGTATTGCTTCGCCGCCGCAGTTTTTTTTTCTAAGTGCCAGCGGCGTATTGCTTCGCCGCCGTAGTTTTTTTTTTCTAAGTGCCAGCGGCGTATTGCTTCGCCGCCGCAGTTTTTTTTTCTAAGTGCCAGCGGCGTATTGCTTCGCCGCCGCAGTTTTTTTTTTCTAAGTGCCAGCGGCGTATTGCTTTGCCGCCGCAGTTTTTTTTTTCTAAGTGCC
>CAMITZ010000195.1:600000-1002000 GCA_946251845.1 Andrena fulva | reverse complement strand
TCGGCAGCTGGGCAACTATGGCCCGTGGTCGTGGGGACGACCATACAGTCGTCGGACATGTCGGCGGCTGGCCAACCTAGTTCCGGGTTCGTGGGGACGACCCTATTGTCGTAGGACATGTCGGCGGCTGGGTAACTTTGGCCCGTGGTCGTGGGGACGACCCTATAGTCGTCGGACGAGTCGGCGGCGGGCCAACCTAGTCCCTGGGTCGTGGGGACGACCCTATAGTCTCGGACATGACGGTGGCGGGCCAATCTAGTCCCTGGGTCGTGGGGACGACCCTATAGTCGTCGGACATGACGGTGGCGGGCCAACCTAGTCCCGGGGTCGTGGGGACAACCCTACAGTCCTCGGACATGTCGGCGGCGGGCCAACCTAGTCCCGGGGTCGTGGGGACGACCCTGTAGTCGTCGGACATGACTGTGGCGGGCTAATCTAGTCCCGGGGTCGTGGGGACGACCCTATAGTCGTCGGACATGTCGGTGGCTGGCCAACCTAGCCCCGGGTTCGTGGGGACGACCCTATTGTCGTAGGACATGTCGGCGGCTGGGTAACTTTGGCCCGTGGTCGTGGGGACGACCCTATAGTCGTCGGACGAGTCGGCGGCGGGCCAACCTAGTCCCTGGGTCGTGGGGACGACCCTATAGTCTCGGACATGACGGTGGCGGGCCAATCTAGTCCCTGGGTCGTGGGGACGACCATATAGTCGTCGGACATGTCGGCGGCTGGCCAACCTAGTTCCGGGTTCGTGGGGACGACCCTATTGTCGTAGGACATGTCGGCGGCTGCGCAACTATGGCCCGTTGTCGTGGGGACGACCATATAGTCGTCGGACATGTCGGCGGCTGGCCATCCTAGTTCCGGGTTCGTGGGGACGACCCTATAATCGTAGGACATGTCGGTGGCGGGCCAACCTAGTCCGGGGGTCGTGGGGACGACCCTATAGTCGTCGGACATGTCGGCGGCTGGGCAGCTATGGCCGGTGTTCGTGGGGACGACCCTATAGTCGTCGGACATGTCGGCGTCTGGCCAACCTAGTCCCGGGGTGGTGGGGACGACCCTATTGTCGTCGGATATGACGGTAGCGGGCCAATCTAGTCCCGGAGTCGTGGGGACGACCCTATAGTCGTAGGACATGTCGGCGGCTGGGCAACTATGGCCCGTAGTCGTGGGGACGACCCTATAGTCGTCGGACACGTCGGCGGCGGGCCAACCTAGTCCAGGGGCCGTGGGGACGACCCTATAGTCGTCGGACAAGTCGGGGGCGGGCCAACCTAGTCCCTGGGTCGTGGGGACGACCCTATAGTCGTCGGACATGACGGTGGCGGGCAAACCTACTCCCGGGGTCGTGGGGACGACCCTACAGTCGTCGGACATGTCGGCGGCGGGCCAACCCAGTCCCGTGTTCGTGGGGACGACCCTTTAGTCGTCGGACATATCGGCGGCGGGCCAACGTAGGCCCAGGGTCGTGGGGACGACCCTACAGTCGTCGGACATATCGGCGGCGGGCCAACGTAGGCCCAGGGTCGTGGGGACGACCCTATAGTCGTCGGACATGTCGGCGGCTGGTCAACCTAGCCCCGGGGTGGTGGGGACGACCATATAGTCGTCGGACATGTCGGCGGCTGGCCAACCTAGTTCCGGGATCGTGGGGACGACCCTATAGTCGTCGGACGAGTCGGCGGCGGGCCAACCTAGTCCCTGGGTCGTGGGGACGACCCTATAGTGTCGGACATGACGGTGGCGGGCCAATCTAGTCCCGGGGTCGTGGGGACGACCCTATAGTCGTCGGACATGTCGGCGGCTGGGCAAGTTTGGCCCGTGGTCGTGGGGACGACCCTATAGTCGTCGGACGAGTCGGCGGCTGGCCAACCTAGTCCCTGGGTCGTGGGGACGACCCTATAGTCGTCGGACATGACGGTGGCGGGCAAACCTACTCGCGGGGTCGTGGGGACGACCCTACAGTCGTCGGACATGTCGGCGGCGGGCCAACCTAGTTCCGGGTTCGTGGGGACGACCCTATAGTCGTCGGACCCGACGGTGGCGGGCCAACCTAGTCCCTGGGTCGTGGGGACGACCCTATAGTCGTCGGACATGACGGTGGCGGGCCAACCTAGTCCCGGGGTAGTGGGGATCACCCTACAGTCGTCGGACATGTCGGCGGCGCGCCAACCCAGTCCCGTGTTCGTGGGGACGACCCTATAATCGTAGGACATGTCGGCGGCTGGGCAATTATGGCCCGTGGTCGTGGGGACGACCCTATAGTCGTCGGACATGTCGGCGGCGGGCCAACCCAGTCCCGTGTTCGTTGGGACGACCCTATAGTCGTCGGACATGTCGGCGGCTGGGCAACTGTGGCCCGTGGTCGTGGGGACAACCCTATTGTTTTCGCCAAGAGCAAATTTATAATGCCGGCGGTAGGGCAGCTCGTAGGGAAAGGGATGACGGGTAGCCAACACTCAGCAGGTGGACACAACACTGTTTTATTTGGTCACTCTGTGATCACACAGACGTCGGACAGCACAAATACAGCGATATACAAACAAGTAGCGGACACAACTAACACGGGTACACGGCGCGTGGGCGCGTGGCGATAATGGTCGCACAAGAATAAGTGCACAAGAATGCTGGGCGCAATGGGCGCGAAATATTGTAGAATTGTATTGCGTGGTTGTCACGACGGTGTTGTTCTCGGAACTAACGGTCGCCGGGCGAGCGCTTCGCGCAGATCGTTCGCGGTCAAAAACACTTCAAACGCGCCGCGATGGCTCAACAGCTGTGTTGATGCCACCGCGGGCGCGCGTTCAAATACGGCCGTTGCGCGCGGCCGCAACATTCCGCCCGCCTCGGACCCCAGTCGTGGGGCCGAATTTTGAAGAACCGCGCCCGCCCGGCGCCGCCCGCCGTGACAGGATGTGAAGCGCGTGGGTGACTCGGAGTGGCGGCGTACAATCTCGGAGCTCGTTACAGGTGGCCTCTTCACGCCGAGACGGGGCCCACATCTGCCGCGGACGCGCACGGGAGGGGGGGACGACGCGCTAGCCAAAAGCCGTGGCGGGGTGGCCGGTCGGTCCCGAAACAATCCACCCGAAGAGAGTCTCCTGGGCGATTAAGGCCGCGGGGGCGCCGCGACGGAATCCGGGGCGCAAAAGGGCGCCAAAATAGTCGGCTCCGACGATGAGGTCGACGGGTCGGCGGGTGGATGGCACTGGATCGGCGAATGGAAGTCCAGGGAACTGCTCCTGCAGCTTCGCGGAGGGTATCCCGTCGGGAAGGTACGAGGATACCCTTGAGACGACTTTGGCGTTGATGGATATCCCGGGGGGCCCCTCCTGATCCGGGGACAGGGTGAGCTGCACCTGGGCCTGTGACGTCCCCAACGTTCCATCCAGGGCTCCTCTCAAGCAGGTTCTCAAGGGCTGACGGCGCAGGCGGAGGGCCTGAACCACAGACTCCGAGACCAGGGACGTCTGCGCGCCCTGATCCAAGAGCGCGCGCAGGGTCATTATTTTGCCGCCCGCCGACCGAGCGCGAACGATGGCAGTGGCCAGTAACACCGGTTCCCCCAGCGCAGCGTCGGTCGTCGTGGATGCCCCGAGCACCGCCGCCGAAGGCCCAACGCCGCCCGCCGCCGCGGACGTCGGGGCGGCGCGCGCCGGACAATGCGCAGCGCCGGTCTCCACCGCAGTGCTGGCCTGATGGAGGAGGGAATGGTGCCGTTGACCGCACCACGAACACGACGCCGAAACAGGGCACGACGGAGGCCGGTGGCCGGGCGCGAGACAATTCACGCAGAGCCGCTTGCCGTTGACCAGATCGCGACGTTGGTCGGTCTGCATTGAGCGAAAGGACGGGCAGCGGTACGCGGCGTGTCGCGCCCGGCACACGGGACAACACGCTTTCTTCCAGGGGAGCCGGGGTTCGGGTAAGACGAACGTGGTGCACACCCGAGCAGTGGACGAGGGGGCCGATTTAGGCGGTTGCGGCACCGCGCCGTGAACGCGAGCCTTGGCTTCCTCGTTGGCTTGAGTGGCCTCCCGTGAACGGATGCGCGACTCGAGAAACCGATCGAGTTCGTCATAGGTAGGGGGGTCGGTACGCGTACCGAGCGACGTCTCCCACTCCTCCAGGAGCCCGGACTCCAGTTTCAAACAGAGCTCCCCGACAACGATAGCGTCCCACTGAGTGGTGGGGCAGCCTAGCTGCGCGAGGAGCGAGAGAGACCGGTTGGTCGCGTCGCGCACACGGGTTAGCTCCACGGCAGAATCGTCCGACATCGGCGGCATTGAAATGAACTCGCGGACGTGGGCCGCGACGAGCGCGCGTTTGTTGTCATACCGCCTGGACAAGGTCGCCCAGGCGGTGGCGAAATTCGACTCCGTCGTCGAGTAGTGATCGACGATGGCCAGCGCGGGGCCCTCCACCGCCGTTTTCAGGTACTGGAGCCGCTCGACCTCGTCGAGGGCCCCGTCCTTAATGACGAGCGACGTGAAAAGATCGCGGAAGGCCTGCCACTCCGAATACTCACCCGAAAATCGCGGCAAGGTGAGGCGTGGAAGCTTGGCGCGGCTCTTCTTTCCTCCCTGCGATGAGGCGGCTGGATCCTTGGCCGATTCGGGGGAGGGGACGCGGAGCGTCCGGACGACCTCCAGCAAGAAGTCCAAGGTCTCCCAATATCCTTCCTCGGCAAGGGCGAACTCGTCGTTGAGGAAGTATGGGCAGGCCTCTCGCTCCTCCTCCGGAATCAGGGCCTCCACCTCCATGTGCAACTGGGTGCACTGCTCCCACGTCGCCTTCAGGGTCGCAATCCTCTCCTTCGCGTTGTCCTCCGTGAATTTGGTCTGGCCCATTTTCTTAAAATTGACCAGCAGGCGCTGGGCGGACTGCATCAGCGCCCGGATCTTCTTTACCAGGGCCGACCAAGATAGCGGGGCCGCCGCAGTGGCGGTGGTTGCTGATTCCTTCGTCATCCTTCCTTACTGCAGCTCCGGCTCGAAGGACCAATGTTTTCGCCAAGAGCAAATTTATAATGCCGGCGGTAGGGCAGCTCGTAGGGAAAGGGATGACGGGTAGCCAACACTCCGCAGGTGGACACAACACTGTTTTATTTGGTCACTCTGTGATCACACAGACGTCGGACAGCACAAATACAGCGATATACAAACAAGTAGCGGACACAACTAACACGGGTACACGGCGCGTGGGCGCGTGGCGATAATGGTCGCACAAGAATAAGTGCACAAGAATGCTGGGCGCAATGGGCGCGAAATATTGTAGAATTGTATTGCGTGGTTGTCACGACGGTGTTGTTCTCGGAACTAACGGTCGCCGGGCGAGCGCTTCGCGCAGATCGTTCGCGGTCAAAAACACTTCAAACGCGCCGCGATGGCTCAACAGCTGTGTTGATGCCACCGCGGGCGCGCGTTCAAATACGGCCGTTGCGCGCGGCCGCAACACCTATAGTCGTCGGACATGACGGTGGCGGGCCAATCTAGTCCCTGGGTCGGGGGGTCGACCCTATAGTCGTCGGACCCGACGGTGGCGGGCCAACCTAGTCCCTGGGTCGTGGGGACGACCCTATAGTCGTCGGACATGACGGTGGCGGGCCAACCTAGTCCCGGGGTAGTGGGGATCACCCTACAGTCGTCGGACATGTCGGCGGCGCGCCAACCCAGTCCCGTGTTCGTGGGGACGACCCTATAATCGTAGGACATGTCGGCGGCTGGGCAATTATGGCCCGTGGTCGTGGGGACGACCCTATAGTCGTCGGACATGTCGGCGGCGGGCCAACCCAGTCCCGTGTTCGTTGGGACGACCCTATAGTCGTCGGACATGTCGGCGGCTGGGCAACTGTGGCCCGTGGTCGTGGGGACAACCCTATAGTCGTCGGACATGACGGTGGCGGGCCAATCTAGTCCCGGGGTCGTGGGGACGACCCTATAGTCGTCGGACATGTCGGCGGATGGGCAAGTTTGGCCCGTGGTCGTGGGGACGACCCTATAGTCGTCGGACGAGTCGGCGGCTGGCCAACCTAGTCCCTGGGTCGTGGGGACGACCCTATAGTCGTCGGACATGACGGTGGCGGGCAAACCTACTCGCGGGGTCGTGGGGACGACCCTACAGTCGTCGGACATGTCGGCGGCGGGCCAACCTAGTTCCGGGTTCGTGGGGACGACCCTATAGTCGTCGGACATGTCGGCGGCGGGCCAACCTAGTCCCGGGGACGTGGGGACGACCCTATAGTCGTCGGACATGTCGGCGGCTGGGCACCCGTGGCCCGTGGTGGTGGGGACGACCCTATAGTCGTAGGACATGTCGGCGGCGGGCCAACCTAGTCCCTGGGTCGTGGGGACGACCCTATAGTCGTCGGACATTTCGGCGGTTGGCCAACATAGTCCCGGGGTCGTGGAGACGACCCTATAGTCGTCGGACATTTCGGCGGTTGGCCAACCTAGTCCCGGGGTCGTGGGGACGACCCTATAGTCGTCGGACATGTCGGCGGCTGGGCAACTGTGGCCCGTGGTCGTGGGGACGACCCTATAGTCGTCGGACATGGCGGTGGCGTGCCAATCTATCCCCGGGGTCGTGGGGACGACCCTATAGTCGTCGGACATGACGGTGGCGGGCCAATCTAGTCCCGGGTTCGTGGGCACGACCATGGACGTCGGACATGTCGGCGGCTGGGCAACTGTGGTCCGTGGTCGTGGGGCGACCCTATAGTCGTCGGTCAAGTCGGCGGCGGGCCAAACTAGTCCCGGGGCCGTGGGGACGACCGTATAGTCGTCGGACATGTCGGCGGCTGGCCAACCTAGTCCCCGGGTCGTGGGGACGACCCTATAGTCGTCGGACATGTCGGCGGCTGGTCAACTTTGGGCCGGGGTCGAGGGGACGACCCTATAGTCGTCGAACATGTCGGCGGCTAGCCAATCGAGTCCCGGGGTCGTGTGGACGACCCTATAGTCGTCGGACATGACGGCGGCAGGCCAACCTAGTCCCGGGGTCGTGGAGACGACCCTATAGTCGTCGGACATTTCGGCGGTTGGCCAACCTAGTCCCGGGGTCGTGGGGACGACCCTATAGTCGTCGGACGTGTTGGCGGCTGGGCAACTGTGGCCCGTGGTCGTGGGGACAACCCTATAGTCGTCGGACATGTCGGCGGCTGGGCAACTGTGGCCCGTGGTCGTGGGGACAACCGTATAGTCGTCGGACCTGACTGTGGCGGGCCAACCAAGTCCCGGGTTCGTGGGGACGACCCTATAGTCGTCGGACATGACGGTGGCGGGCCAATCTAGTCCCGGGGTCGTGGGGACGACCCCATAGTCGTCCGACATTTCGGCGGTTGGCCAACCTAGTCCCGGGGTCGTGGGGACGACCCTATAGTCGTCGGACATGTTGGCGGCTGGGCAACTGTGGCCCGTGGTCGTGGGGACAACCCTATAGTCGTCGGACATGTCGGCGGCTGGGCAACTGTGGCCCGTTGTCGTGGGGACAACCCTATAGTCGTCGGACATGTCGGCGGCTGGACAGCTTTGGAACGGGGTCGAGGGGACGACCCTATAGTCGTCGGACATGTCGGAGGCTGGCCAACCTAGTCCCGGGTTTGTGGGGACGATCCTATAGTCGTCGGACATGTCGGCGGCTGGGCAACTGTGGTCCGTGGTCGTGGGGCGACCCTATAGTCGTCGGACATGACGGTGGCGGGCCAATCTAGTCCCGGTTTCGTGGGGACGACCCTATAGTCGTCGGACATGTCGGCGGCTGGCCAACCTAGTCCCGGGGTGGTGGGGACGACCCTATGGTCGTCGGACATGATGGTGGCGGGCCAATCTAGACCCGGGGTCGTGGGGACGACCCAATAGTCGTCGGACATGTCGGCGGCTGGCCAACTTTGGCCCGTGGTCGTGGGGACGACCCTATAGTCGTCGGACATGGCGGTGGCGTGCCAATCTATCCCCGGGGTCGTGGGGACGACCCTATAGTCGTCGGACATGGCGGTGGCGTGCCAATCTATCCCCGGGGTCGTGGGGACGACCCTATAGTCGTCGGACATGTCGGCGGCTGGGCAACTGTGGCCCGTGGTCGTGGGACGACCCTATAGTCGTCGGACATGTCGGCGGCTGGGCAACTGTGGTCCGTGGTCGTGGGGCGACCCTATAGTCGTCGGACATGTCGGCGGCTGGGCAACTGTGGCCCGTGGTCGTGGGACGACCCTACAGTCGTCGGACATGTCGGCGCCTGGGCAACTGTGGCCCGTGGTCGTGGGGACAACCCTATATTCATCGGACATGACGGTGGCGGGCCAACCTAGTCCCGGTTTCGTAGGGACGACCCAATAGTCTTCGGACAGGTCGGCGGCGGGCCAACCTAGTCCCGGTTTCGTGGGGACGACCCTATAGTCGTCAGACATTTCGGCGGTGCCCAGCCTAGTCCAGGGGTCGTGGGGACGACCCTATAGCCGTCGGACATGACGGCGGCTGGTCAACTTTGCGCCGGGGTCGAAGGGACGACCCTATAGGCGTCGGACATGTTTGGCGGCTGGCCAACCTAGTCCCGGGGTCGTGGGGACGACCCTATAGTCGTCGGACATAACGGTGGCGGGCCAATCTAGTCCCGGGGTCGAGGGGACGACCCTATAGTCGTCAGACATTTCGGCGGTTGCCCAACCTAGTCCAGGGGTCGTGGGGACGACCCTATAGTCGTCGGACATGTCGGCGCCTGGGCAACGTAGACCCAGGGTCGTAGGGACGACCCTATAGTCGTCGGACATGTCGGCGGCTGGGCAACTGTGGTCCGTGGTCGTGGGGCGACCCTATAGTCGTCGGACATGACGGTGGCGGGCCAACCTAGTCCCGGTTTCGTGGGGACGACCCTATAGTCGTCGGACATGTCGGCGGCTGGGCAACTATGGCCCGTGGTCGTGGGGACGACCCTATAGTCGTCGGACGAGTCGGCGGCGGGCCAACCTAGTCCCTGGGTCGTGGGGACGACCCTATAGTCGTCGGACATGACGGTGGCGGGCCAACCTAGTCCCGGGGTCGTGGGGACGACCCTACAGTCGTCGGACATGTCGGCGGCGGGCCAACCCAGTCCCGTGTTCGTGGGGACGACCCTATAGTCGTAGGACATGTCGGCGGCTGGGCAACTATGGCCCGTGGTCGTGGGGACGACCCTATAGTCGTCGGACGAGTCGGCGGCGGGCCAACCTAGTCCCTGGGTCGTGGGGCGACCCTATAGTCGTCGGACATGACGGTGGCGGGCCAACCTAGTCCCGGTTTCGTGGGGACGACCCTATAGTCGTCGGACATGTCGGCGGCTGGGCAACTATGGCCCGTGGTCGTGGGGACGACCCTATAGTCGTCGGACGAGTCGGCGGCGGGCCAACCTAGTCCCTGGGTCGTGGGGACGACCCTATAGTCGTCGGACATGACGGTGGCGGGCCAACCTAGTCCCGGGGTCGTGGGGACAACCCTACAGTCCTCGGACATGTCGGCGGCGGGCCAACCTAGTCCCGGCGACGTGGGGACGACCCTATAGTCGTCGGACATGTCGGCGGCAGGGCAACTATCTCCCGTGGTCGTGGGGACGACCCTATAGTCGTCGGACATGTCGGCGGCTGGCCAACCTAGTCCCGGGGTGGTGGGGACGACCCTATGGTCGTCGGACATGATGGTGGCGGGCCAATCTAGACCCGGGGTCGTGGGGACGACCCAATAGTCGTCGGACATGTCGGCGGCTGGCCAACTTTGGCCCGTGGTCGTGGGGACGACCCTATAGTCGTCGGACATGGCGGTGGCGTGCCAATCTATCCCCGGGGTCGTGGGGACGACCCTATAGTCGTCGGACATGTCGGCGGCTGGGCAACTGTGGCCCGTGGTCGTGGGACGACCCTATAGTCGTCGGACATGTCGGCGGCTGGGCAACTGTGGTCCGTGGTCGTGGGGCGACCCTATAGTCGTCGGACATGTCGGCGGCTGGGCAACTGTGGCCCGTGGTCGTGGGACGACCCTATAGTCGTCGGACATGTCGGCGCCTGGGCAACTGTGGCCCGTGGTCGTGGGGACAACCCTATATTCATCGGACATGACGGTGGCGGGCCAACCTAGTCCTGGTTTCGTAGGGACGACCCAATAGTCTTCGGACATGTCGGCGGCGGGCCAACCTAGTCCCGGTTTCGTGGGGACGACCCTATAGTCGTCAGACATTTCGGCGGTGCCCAACCTAGTCCAGGGGTCGTGGGGACGACCCTATAGCCGTCGGACATGACGGCGGCTGGTCATCTTTGCGCCGGGGTCGAAGGGACGACCCTATAGGCGTCGGACATGTTTGGCGGCTGGCCAACCTAGTCCCGGGGTCGTGGGGACGACCCTATAGTCGTCGGACATAACGGTGGCGGCCCAACCTAGTCCAGGGGTCGTGGGGACGACCCTATAGTCGTCGGACATGTCGGCGCCTGGGCAACGTAGACCCAGGGTCGTAGGGACGACCCTATAGTCGTCGGACATGTCGGCGGCTGGGCAACTGTGGTCCGTGGTCGTGGGGCGACCCTATAGTCGTCGGACATGACGGTGGCGGGCCAACCTAGTCCCGGTTTCGTGGGGACGACCCTATAGTCGTCGGACATGTCGGCGGCGGGCCAACCTAGTCCCTGGGTCGTGGGGACGACCCTATAGTCGTCGGACATGACGGTGGCGGGCCAACCTAGTCCCGGGGTCGTGGGGACAACCCTACAGTCCTCGGACATGTCGGCGGCGGGCCAACCTAGGCCCGGCGACGTGGGGACGATCCTATAGTCGTCGGACATGTCGGCGGCAGGGCAACTATGGCCCGTGGTCGTGGGGACGACCCTATAGTCGTCGGACATGTCGGCGGCGGGCCAACCTAGTCCCTGGGTCGTGGGGACGACCCTATAGTCGTCGGACATGACGGTGGCGGGCCAAACTAGTCCCGGGGTCGTGGGGACGACCCTACAGTCGTCGGACATGTCGGCGGCGGGCCAACCCAGTCCCGTGTTCGTGGGGACGACCCTATAGCCGTAGGACATGTCGGCGGCTGGGCAACTATGGCCGGTGTTCGTGGGGACGACCCTATAGTCGTCGGACATGTCGGCGGCGGGCCAACGTAGGTCCAGTGTCGTGGAGACGAGCCTACAGTCGTCGTACATGTCGGCCGCTGGCCAACCTAGTCCCGGGGTGGTGGGGACGACCCTATAGTCGTCGGACCTGACGGTGGCGGGCCAATCTGGTCCCGGGGTCTTGGGGACGACCCTATAGTCGTCGGACGAGTCGGCGGCGGGCCAACCTAGTCCCTGGGTCGTGGGGACGACCCTATAGTCGTCGGACATGACGGTGGCGGGCCAACCTAGTCCCGGGGTCGTGGGGACAACCCTACAGTCCTCGGACATGTCGGCGGCGGGCCAACCTAGTCCCGGCGACGTGGGGACGACCCTATAGTCGTCGGACATGTCGGCGGCAGGGCAACTATGGCCCGTGGTCGTGGGGACGACCCTATAGTCGTCGGACATGTCGGCGGCTGGGCAAGTTTGGCCCGTGGTCGTGGGGACGACCCTATAGTCTCGGACATGACGGTGGCGGGCCAATATAGTCCCGGGGTCGTGGGGACGACCCTATAGTCGTCGGACATGTCGGCGGCTGGGCAACTTTGGCCCGTGGTCGTGGGGACGACCCTATAGTCGTCGGACGAGTCGGCGGCGGGCCAACCCAGTCCCGTGTTCGTGGGGACGACCCTATAGTCGTAGGACATGTCGGCGGTTGGGCAACTTTGGCCCGTGGTCGTGGGGACGACCCTATAGTCTCGGACATGACGGTGGCGGGCCAACGTAGGTCCAGTGTCGTGGAGACGAGCCTACAGTCGTCGTACATGTCGGCGGCTGGGCAATTATGGCCCGTGGTCGTGGGGACGACCATATAGTCGTCGGACATGTCGGCGGCGGGCCAACGTAGGTCCAGTGTCGTGGAGACGAGCCTACAGTCGTCGTACATGTCGGCCGCTGGCCAACCTAGTCCCGGGGTGGTGGGGACGACCCTATAGTCGTCGGACCTGACGGTGGCGGGCCAATCTGGTCCCGGGGTCTTGGGGACGACCCTATAGTCGTCGGACGAGTCGGCGGCGGGCCAACCTAGTCCCTGGGTCGTGGGGACGACCCTATAGTCGTCGGACATGACGGTGGCGGGCCAACCTAGTCCCGGGGTCGTGGGGACAACCCTACAGTCCTCGGACATGTCGGCGGCGGGCCAACCTAGTCCCGGCGACGTGGGGACGACCCTATAGTCGTCGGACATGTCGGCGGCAGGGCAACTATGGCCCGTGGTCGTGGGGACGACCCTATAGTCGTAGGACATGTCGGCGGCTGGGCAACTGTGGCCCGTGGTCGTGGGACGACCCTATAGTCGTCGGACATGTCGGCGCCTGGGCAACTGTGGCCCGTGGTCGTGGGGACAACCCTATATTCATCGGACATGACGGTGGCGGGCCAACCTAGTCCTGGTTTCGTAGGGACGACCCAATAGTCTTCGGACATGTCGGCGGCGGGCCAACCTAGTCCCGGTTTCGTGGGGACGACCCTATAGTCGTCAGACATTTCGGCGGTGCCCAACCTAGTCCAGGGGTCGTGGGGACGACCCTATAGCCGTCGGACATGACGGCGGCTGGTCATCTTTGCGCCGGGGTCGAAGGGACGACCCTATAGGCGTCGGACATGTTTGGCGGCTGGCCAACCTAGTCCCGGGGTCGTGGGGACGACCCTATAGTCGTCGGACATAACGGTGGCGGCCCAACCTAGTCCAGGGGTCGTGGGGACGACCCTATAGTCGTCGGACATGTCGGCGCCTGGGCAACGTAGACCCAGGGTCGTAGGGACGACCCTATAGTCGTCGGACATGTCGGCGGCTGGGCAACTGTGGTCCGTGGTCGTGGGGCGACCCTATAGTCGTCGGACATGACGGTGGCGGGCCAACCTAGTCCCGGTTTCGTGGGGACGACCCTATAGTCGTCGGACATGTCGGCGGCGGGCCAACCTAGTCCCTGGGTCGTGGGGACGACCCTATAGTCGTCGGACATGACGGTGGCGGGCCAACCTAGTCCCGGGGTCGTGGGGACAACCCTACAGTCCTCGGACATGTCGGCGGCGGGCCAACCTAGGCCCGGCGACGTGGGGACGATCCTATAGTCGTCGGACATGTCGGCGGCAGGGCAACTATGGCCCGTGGTCGTGGGGACGACCCTATAGTCGTCGGACATGTCGGCGGCGGGCCAACCTAGTCCCTGGGTCGTGGGGACGACCCTATAGTCGTCGGACATGACGGTGGCGGGCCAAACTAGTCCCGGGGTCGTGGGGACGACCCTACAGTCGTCGGACATGTCGGCGGCGGGCCAACCCAGTCCCGTGTTCGTGGGGACGACCCTATAGCCGTAGGACATGTCGGCGGCTGGGCAACTATGGCCGGTGTTCGTGGGGACGACCCTATAGTCGTCGGACATGTCGGCGGCGGGCCAACGTAGGTCCAGTGTCGTGGAGACGAGCCTACAGTCGTCGTACATGTCGGCCGCTGGCCAACCTAGTCCCGGGGTGGTGGGGACGACCCTATAGTCGTCGGACCTGACGGTGGCGGGCCAATCTGGTCCCGGGGTCTTGGGGACGACCCTATAGTCGTCGGACGAGTCGGCGGCGGGCCAACCTAGTCCCTGGGTCGTGGGGACGACCCTATAGTCGTCGGACATGACGGTGGCGGGCCAACCTAGTCCCGGGGTCGTGGGGACAACCCTACAGTCCTCGGACATGTCGGCGGCGGGCCAACCTAGTCCCGGCGACGTGGGGACGACCCTATAGTCGTCGGACATGTCGGCGGCAGGGCAACTATGGCCCGTGGTCGTGGGGACGACCCTATAGTCGTCGGACATGTCGGCGGCTGGGCAAGTTTGGCCCGTGGTCGTGGGGACGACCCTATAGTCTCGGACATGACGGTGGCGGGCCAATATAGTCCCGGGGTCGTGGGGACGACCCTATAGTCGTCGGACATGTCGGCGGCTGGGCAACTTTGGCCCGTGGTCGTGGGGACGACCCTATAGTCGTCGGACGAGTCGGCGGCGGACCAACCCAGTCCCGTGTTCGTGGGGACGACCCTATAGTCGTAGGACATGTCGGCGGTTGGGCAACTTTGGCCCGTGGTCGTGGGGACGACCCTATAGTCTCGGACATGACGGTGGCGGGCCAACGTAGGTCCAGTGTCGTGGAGACGAGCCTACAGTCGTCGTACATGTCGGCGGCTGGGCAATTATGGCCCGTGGTCGTGGGGACGACCATATAGTCGTCGGACATGTCGGCGGCTGGCCAACCAAGCTCCGGGTTCGTGGGGACGACCCTATTGTCGTAGGACATGTCGGCGGCTGGGCAACTTTGGCCCGTGGTCGTGGGGCGACCCTATAGTCGTCGGAAGAGTCGGCGGCGGGCCAACCTATTCCCTGGGTCGTGGGGACGACCCTATAGTCTCGGACATGACGGTGGCGGGCCAATCTAGTCCCGGGGTCGTGGGGACGACCCTATAGTCGTCGTACATGTCGGCGGCTGGGCAACTATGGCCCGTGGTCGTGGGGACGACCCTATAGTCGTCGGACATGTCGGCGGCTGGCCAACCTAGTCCCGGGGTCGTGGGGACGACCCTATAGTCGTCGGACATGACGGTGGCGGGCCAATCTAGTCCCGGGGTCGTGGGGACGACCCTATAGTCGTCGGACATGTCGGCGGCTGGGCAACTATGGCCCGTGGTCGTGGGGACGACCATATAGTCGTCGGACATGTCGGCGGCTGGCCAACCAAGTTCCGGGTTCGTGGGGACGACCCTATTGTCGTAGGACATGTCGGCGGCTGGGCAACTTTGGCCCGTGGTCGTGGGGCGACCCTATAGTCGTCGGAAGAGTCGGCGGCGGGCCAACCTATTCCCTGGGTCGTGGGGACGACCCTATAGTCTCGGACATGACGGTGGCGGGCCAATCTAGTCCCGGGGTCGTGGGGACGACCCTATAGTCGTCGGACATGTCGGCGGCTGGGCAAGTTTGGTCCGTGGTCGTGGGGACGACCCTATAGTCGTCGGACGAGTCGGCTGCGGGCCAACCTAGTCCCGTGTTCGTGGGGACGACCCTATAGTCGTAGGACATGTCGGCGGCTGGGCAATTATGGCCCGTGGTCGTGGGGACGACCATATAGTCGTCGGACATGTCGGCGGCTGGCCAACCTAGTTCCGGGTTCGTGGGGACGACCCTATAGTCGTAGGACATTGTCTGCGGCGGGCCAACCTAGTCCCTGGGTCGTGGGGACGACCCTATAGTCGTTGGACATGACGGTGGCGGGCCAACCTAGTCCCGGGGTCGTGGGGACAACCCTACAGTCCTCGGACATGTCGGCGGCGGGCCAACCTAGTCCCGGGGACGTGGGGACGACCCTATAGTCGTCGGACATGTCGGCGGCTGGGCAACTATGGCCCGTGGTCGTGGGGACGACCCTATAGTCGTCGGACATGTCGGCGGCTGGGCAACTTTGGCCCGTGGTCGTGGGGGCGACCCTATAGTCGGCGGACGAGTCGGCGGCGGGCCAACCTAGTCCCTGGGTCGTGGGGACGACCCTATAGTCTCGGACATGACGGTGGTGGGCCAACCTAGTCCCTGGGTCGTGGGGACGATCCTATAGTCGTCGGACGAGTCGGCGGCGGGCCAACCTAGTCCCTGGGTCGAGGGGTCGACCCTATAGTCGTCGGACATGACGGTGGCGGGCCAACCTAGTCCCGGGGTCGTGGGGACGACCCTACAGTCGTCGGACATGTCGGCGGCGGCCAACCCAGTCCCGTGGTCGTGGGGACGACCATATAGTCGTCGGACATGTCGGCGGCGGGCCAACCTAGTCCCGGCGACGTGGGGACGACCCTATAGTCGTCGGACATGTCGGCGGCAGGGCAACTATGGCCCGTGGTCGTGGAGACGACCCTATAGTCGTCGGACATGTCGGCGGCTGGGCAAGTTTGGCCCGTGGTCGTGGGGACGACCCTATAGTCGTCGGACATGTCGGCGGCGGGCCAACCCAGTCCCGTGTTCGTGGGGACGACCCTATAGTCGTCGGACATATCGGCGGCCGGCCAACGTAGGCCCAGGGTCGTGGGGACGACCCTATAGTCGTCGGACATGTCGGCGGCAGGGCAACTTTGACCCGGATTCGTGGGGACGACCCTATAGTCGTCGGACATGTCGGCGGCGGGCCAACGTAGGTCCAGGGTCGTGGGGACGAGCCTACAGTCGTCGGACATGTCGGCGGCTGGCCAACCTAGTCCCGGGGTGGTGGGGACGACCCTATAGTCGTCGGACATGTCGGCGGCTGGGCAACTTCGACCCGGATTCGTGGGGACGACCCTATAGTCGTCGGACATATCGGCGGCTGGCCAACCTAGTCCCGGGGTCGTGGGGACGACCCTATAGTCGTCGGACATGACGGTGGCGGGCCAATCTAGTCCCGGGGTCGTGGGGACGACCCTATAGTCGTCGTACATGTCGGCGGCTGGGCAACTATGGCCCGTGGTCGTGGGGACGACCCTATAGTCGTCGGACATGTCGGCGGCGGGCCAACCTAGTCCCTGGGTCGTGGGGACGACCCTATAGTCGTCGGACATGACGGTGGCGGGCCAAACTAGTCCCGGGGTCGTGGGGACGACCCTACAGTCGTCGGACATGTCGGCGGCGGGCCAACCCAGTCCCGTGTTCGTGGGGACGACCCTATAGCCGTAGGACATGTCGGCGGCTGGGCAACTATGGCCGGTGTTCGTGGGGACGACCCTATAGTCGTCGGACATGTCGGCGGCGGGCCAACGTAGGTCCAGTGTCGTGGAGACGAGCCTACAGTCGTCGTACATGTCGGCCGCTGGCCAACCTAGACCCGGGGTGGTGGGGACGACCCTATAGTCGTCGGACCTGACGGTGGCGGGCCAATCTGGTCCCGGGGTCTTGGGGACGACCCTATAGTCGTCGGACGAGTCGGCGGCGGGCCAACCTTGTCCCTGGGTCGTGGGGACGACCCTATAGTCGTCGGACATGACGGTGGCGGGCCAACCTAGTCCCGGGGTCGTGGGGACAACCCTACAGTCCTCGGACATGTCGGCGGCGGGCCAACCTAGTCCCGGCGACGTGGGGACGACCCTATAGTCGTCGGACATGTCGGCGGCAGGGCAACTATGGCCCGTGGTCGTGGAGACGACCCTATAGTCGTCGGACATGTCGGCGGCTGGGCAAGTTTGGCCCGTGGTCGTGGGGACGACCCTATAGTCTCGGACATGACGGTGGCGGGCCAATATAGTCCCGGGGTCGTGGGGACGACCCTATAGTCGTCGGACATGTCGGCGGCTGGGCAACTTTGGCCCGTGGTCGTGGGGACGACCCTATAGTCGTCGGACGAGTCGGCGGCGGGCCAACCCAGTCCCGTGTTCGTGGGGACGACCCTATAGTCGTAGGACATGTCGGCGGTTGGGCAACTTTGGCCCGTGGTCGTGGGGACGACCCTATAGTCTCGGACATGACGGTGGCGGGCCAACGTAGGTCCAGTGTCGTGGAGACGAGCCTACAGTCGTCGTACATGTCGGCGGCTGGGCAATTATGGCCCGTGGTCGTGGGGACGACCATATAGTCGTCGGACATGTCGGCGGCTGGCCAACCAAGCTCCGGGTTCGTGGGGACGACCCTATTGTCGTAGGACATGTCGGCGGCTGGGCAACTTTGGCCCGTGGTCGTGGGGCGACCCTATAGTCGTCGGAAGAGTCGGCGGCGGGCCAACCTATTCCCTGGGTCGTGGGGACGACCCTATAGTCTCGGACATGACGGTGGCGGGCCAATCTAGTCCCGGGGTCGTGGGGACGACCCTATAGTCGTCGTACATGTCGGCGGCTGGGCAACTATGGCCCGTGGTCGTGAGGACGACCCTATAGTCGTCGGACATGTCGGCGGCTGGCCAACCTAGTCCCGGGGTCGTGGGGACGACCCTATAGTCGTCGGACATGACGGTGGCGGGCCAATCTAGTCCCGGGGTCGTGGGGACGACCCTATAGTCGTCGGACATGTCGGCGGCTGGGCAACTATGGCCCGTGGTCGTGGGGACGACCATATAGTCGTCGGACATGTCGGCGGCTGGCCAACCAAGTTCCGGGTTCGTGGGGACGACCCTATTGTCGTAGGACATGTCGGCGGCTGGGCAACTTTGGCCCGTGGTCGTGGGGCGACCCTATAGTCGTCGGAAGAGTCGGCGGCGGGCCAACCTATTCCCTGGGTCGTGGGGACGACCCTATAGTCTCGGACATGACGGTGGCGGGCCAATCTAGTCCCGGGGTCGTGGGGACGACCCTATAGTCGTCGGATATGTCGGCGGCTGGGCAAGTTTGGTCCGTGGTCGTGGGGACGACCCTATAGTCGTCGGACGAGTCGGCTGCGGGCCAACCTAGTCCCGTGTTCGTGGGGACGACCCTATAGTCGTAGGACATGTCGGCGGCTGGGCAATTATGGCCCGTGGTCGTGGGGACGACCATATAGTCGTCGGACATGTCGGCGGCTGGCCAACCTAGTTCCGGGTTCGTAGGGACGACCCTATAGTCGTAGGACATTGTCTGCGGCGGGCCAACCTAGTCCCTGGGTCGTGGGGACGACCCTATAGTCGTCGGACATGACGGTGGCGGGCCAACCTAGTCCCGGGGTCGTGGGGACAACCCTACAGTCCTCGGACATGTCGGCGGCGGGCCAACCTAGTCCCGGGGACGTGGGGACGACCCTATAGTCGTCGGACATGTCGGCGGCTGGGCAACTATGGCCCGTGGTCGTGGGGACGACCCTATAGTCGTCGGACATGTCGGCGGCTGGGCAACTTTGTCCCGTGGTCGTGGGGGCGACCCTATAGTCGGCGGACGAGTCGGCGGCGGGCCAACCTAGTCCCTGGGTCGTGGGGACGACCCTATAGTCTCGGACATGACGGTGGTGGGCCAACCTAGTCCCTGGGTCGTGGGGACGATCCTATAGTCGTCGGACGAGTCGGCGGCGGGCCAACCTAGTCCCTGGGTCGAGGGGTCGACCCTATAGTCGTCGGACATGACGGTGGCGGGCCAACCTAGTCCCGGGGTCGTGGGGACGACCCTACAGTCGTCGGACATGTCGGCGGCGGCCAACCCAGTCCCGTGGTCGTGGGGACGACCATATAGTCGTCGGACATGTCGGCGGCTGGCCAACCTAGTTCCGGGTTCGTGGGGACGACCCTATTGTCGTAGGACATGTCGGCGGCTGGGTAACTTTGGCCCGTGGTCGTGGGGACGACCCTATAGTCGTCGGACGAGTCGGCGGCGGGCCAACCTAGTCCCTGGGTCGTGGGGACGACCCTATAGTCTCGGACATGACGGTGGCGGGCCAATCTAGTCCCTGGGTCGTGGGGACGACCCTATAGTCGTCGGACATGACGGTGGCGGGCCAACCTAGTCCCGGGTTCGTGGGGACGACCCTATAGTCGTAGGACATGTCTGCGGCGGGCCAACCTAGTCCCTGGGTCGTGGGGACGACCCTATAGTCGTCGGACATGACGGTGGCGGGCCAACCTAGTCCCTGGGTCGTGGGGACGACCCTATAGTCGTCGGACATGTCGGCGGCGGGCCAACCCAGTCCCGTGTTCGTGGGGACGACCCTATAGTCGTCGGACATATCGGCGGCCGGCCAACGTAGGCCCAGGGTCGTGGGGACGACCCTATAGTCGTCGGACATGTCGGCGGCAGGGCAACTTTGACCCGGATTCGTGGGGACGACCCTATAGTCGTCGGACATGTCGGCGGCGGGCCAACGTAGGTCCAGGGTCGTGGGGACGAGCCTACAGTCGTCGGACATGTCGGCGGCTGGCCAACCTAGTCCCGGGGTGGTGGGGACGACCCTATAGTCGTCGGACATGTCGGCGGCTGGGCAACTTCGACCCGGATTCGTGGGGACGACCCTATAGTCGTCGGACATATCGGCGGCTCGCCAACCTAGTTCCGGGTTCGTGGGGACGACCCTATAGTCGTAGAAAATATCTGCGGCGGGCCAACGTCGGCCCAGGGTCGTGGGGACGACACTATAATCGTCGGACATGTCGGCGGCGGGCCAACCTACTCCCAGGGTCGTGGGCACGACCCTATAGTCGTCCGACATGTCGGCGGCTGTCCAACCTAGTCCCGGGGTCGTGGGGACGACCCTGTAGTCGTCGGACATGACGGTGGCGGGCCAACCTATTCCCGGGGTCGTGGGGACGACCCTATAGTCGTCGGACATGACGGTGGCGGGACAATCTAGTCCTGGGGTCGTGGGGACGACCCTATAGTCGTAGGAAATGTCGGCGGCTGGGCAACTATGGCCCGTGGTCGTGGGGACGACCATATAGTCGTCGGACATGTCGGCGGCTGGCCAACCTAGTTCCGGGTTCGTGGGAACGACCCTATAATCGTAGGACATGTCGGCGGCGGACCAACCTAGTCCCGGGGTCGTGGGGACGACCCTATAGTCGTCGGACAAGTCGGGGGCGGGCCAACCTAGTCCCGGTGTCGTGGGGACGACACTATAGTCGTCGGACATGTCGGCGGCGGGCCAACCTAGTCCCGGGGTGGTGGGGACGACCCTATAGTCGTCGGACATGTCGGCGGCTGGGCAACTTCGACCCGGATTCGTGGGGACGACCCTATAGTCGTCGGACATGTCGGCGGCGGGCCAACGTAGGTCCAGGGTCGTGGGGACGAGCCTACAGTCGTCGGACATGTCGGCGGCTGGCCAACCTAGTCCCGGGGTGGTGGGGACGACCCTATAGTCGTCGGACATGTCGGCGGCTGGGCAACTTCGACCCGGATTCGTGGGGACGACCCTATAGTCGTCGGACATATCGGCGGCTCGCCAACCTAGTTCCGGGTTCGTGGGGACGACCCTATAGTCGTAGAACATATCTGCGGCGGGCCAACGTCGGCCCAGGGTCGTGGGGACGACACTATAATCGTCGGACATGTCGGCGGCGGGCCAACCTACTCCCAGGGTCGTGGGCACGACCCTATAGTCGTCCGACATGTCGGCGGCTGTCCAACCTAGTCCCGGGGTCGTGGGGACGACCCTGTAGTCGTCGGACATGACGGTGGCGGGCCAACCTATTCCCGGGGTCGTGGGGACGACCCTATAGTCGTCGGACATGACGGTGGCGGGACAATCTAGTCCTGGGGTCGTGGGGACGACCCTATAGTCGTAGGAAATGTCGGCGGCTGGGCAACTATGGCCCGTGGTCGTGGGGACGACCATATAGTCGTCGGACATGTCGGCGGCTGGCCAACCTAGTTCCGGGTTCGTGGGAACGACCCTATAATCGTAGGACATGTCGGCGGCGGACCAACCTAGTCCCGGGGTCGTGGGGACGACCCTATAGTCGTCGACAAGTCGGGGGCGGGCCAACCTAGTCCCGGTGTCGTGGGGACGACACTATAGTCGTCGGACATGTCGGCGGCGGGCCAACCTAGTCCCGGGGTGGTGGGGACGACCCTATAGTCGTCGGACATGACGGTGGCGGGACAATCTAGTCCTGGCGTCGTGGGGACGACCCTATAGTCGTAGGAAATGTCGGCGGCTGGGCAACTATGGCCCGTGGTCGTGGGGACGACCATATAGTCGTCGGACATGACGGTGGCGGGACAATCTAGTCCTGGGGTCGTGGGGACTACCCTATAGTCGTAGGAAATGTCGGCGGCTGGGCAACTATGGCCCGTGGTCGTGGGGACGACCATATAGTCGTCGGACATGTCGGCGGCTGGCCAACCTAGTTCCGGGTTCGTGGGAACGACCCTATAATCGTAGGACATGTCGGCGGCGGACCAACCTAGTCCCGGGGTCGTGGGGACGACCCTATAGTCGTCGGACATGTCGGCGACTGGGCAACTATGGCCGGTGTTCGTGGGGACGACCCTATAGTCGTCGGATATGTCGGCGGCTGGTCAACCTAGTCCCGGGGTGGTGGGGACGACCATATAGTCGTCGGACATGTCGGCGGCTGGCCAACCTAGTTCCGGGATCGTGGGGACGACACTATAGTCGTCGGACATGTCGGCGGCGGGCCAACCTAGTCCCGGGGTGGTGGGGACGACCCTATAGTCGTCGGACATGACGGTGGCGGGACAATCTAGTCCTGGGGTCGTGGGGACGACCCTATAGTCGTAGGAAATGTCGGCGGCTGGGCAACTATGGCCCGTGGTCGTGGGGACGACCATATAGTCGTCGGACATGTCGGCGGCTGGCCAACCTAGTTCCGGGTTCGTGGGAACGACCCTATAATCGTAGGACATGTCGGCGGCGGACCAACCTAGTCCCGGTGTCGTGGGGACGACACTATAGTCGTCGGACATGTCGGCGGCGGGCCAACCTAGTCCCGGGGTGGTGGGGACGACCCTATAGTCGTCGGACATGACGGTGGCGGGACAATCTAGTCCTGGGGTCGTGGGGACGACCCTATAGTCGTAGGAAATGTCGGCGGCTGGGCAACTATGGCCCGTGGTCGTGGGGACGACCATATAGTCGTCGGACATGTCGGCGGCTGGCCAACCTAGTTCCGGGTTCGTGGGAACGACCCTATAATCGTAGGACATGTCGGCGGCGGACCAACCTAGTCCCGGGGTCGTGGGGACGACCCTATAGTCGTCGGACATGTCGGCGACTGGGCAACTATGGCCGGTGTTCGTGGGGACGACCCTATAGTCGTCGGATATGTCGGCGGCTGGTCAACCTAGTCCCGGGGTGGTGGGGACGACCATATAGTCGTCGGACATGTCGGCGGCTGGCCAACCTAGTTCCGGGATCGTGGGGACGACCCTATAGTCGTACGACATGTCTGCGGCGGGCCAACGTCTGCCCAGGGTCGTGGGGACGACCCTATAGTCGTCGGACATGTCGGCGGCTGGGCAACTTTGACCCGGATTCGTGGGGACGAACCTATAGTCGTCGGACATGACGGTGGCGGGCCAACCTAGTTCCGGGTTTGTGGGGAAGACCCTATAGTCGTACGACATGTCTGCGGCGGGCCAACGTCTGCCCAGGGTCGTGGGGACGACCCTATAGTCTCGGACATGACGGTGGCGGGCCAATCTAGTCCCGGGGTCGTGGGGACGACCCTATAGTCGTCGGACATGTCGGCGGCTGGGCATGTTTGGCCCGTGGTCGTGGGGACGACCCTATAGTCGTCGGACATGACGGCGGCTGGCCAACCTAGTTCCGGGTTTGTGGGGACGACCCTATAGTCGTACGACATGTCTGCGGCGGGCCAACGTCTGCCCAGGGTCGTGGGGACGACCCTATAGTCGTCGGACATGTCGGCGGCTGGGCAACTTTGACCCGGATTCGTGGGGACGAACCTATAGTCGTCGGACATGACGGTGGCGGGCCAATCTAGTCCCGGGGTAATGGGGACGACCCTATAGTCGTCGGACAAGTCGGGGGCGGGCCAACCTAGTCCCGGTGTCGTGGGGACGACACTATAGTCGTCGGACATGTCGGCGGCGGGCCAACCTAGTCCAGGGGCCGTGGGGACGACCCTACAGTCGTCGGACATGTCGGCGGCGGGCCAACCCAGTCCCGTGTTCGTGGGGACGACCCTATAGTCGTCGGACATATCGGCGGCGGGCCAACGTAGGCCCAGGGTCGTGGGGACGACCCTATAGTCGTCGGACATGTCGGCGGCTGGGCAACTTCGACCCGGATTCGTGGGGACGACCCTATAGTCGTCGGACATGTCGGCGGCTCGCCAACCTAGTTCCGGGTTCGTGGGGACGACCCTATAGTCGTAGGACATATCTGCGGCGGGCCAACGTCGGCCCAGTGTCGTGGGGACGACACTATAATCGTCGGACATGTCGGCGGCTGGGCAACTTCGACCCGGATTCGTGGGGACGACCATATAGTCGTCGGACATGTCGGCGGCTCGCCAACCTAGTTCCGGGGTGGTGGGGACGACCCTATAGTCGTCGGACATGTCGGCGGCTGGGCAAGTTTGGCCCGTGGTCGTGGGGACGACCCTATAGTCGTCGGACGAGTCGGCGGCGGGCCAACCTAGTCCCTGGGTCGTGGGGACGACCCTATAGTCGTCGGACATGACGGTGGCGGGCAAACCTACTCGCGGGGTCGTGGGGACGACCCTACAGTCGTCGGACATGTCGGCGTCTGGCCAACCTAGTCCCGGGGTGGTGGGGACGACCCTATTGTCGTCGGACAAGACGGTAGCGGGCCAATCTAATCCCGGAGTCGTGGGGACGACCCTATAGTCGTAGGACATGTCGGCGGCTGGGCAACTATGGCCCGTGGTCGTGGGGACGACCCTATAGTCGTCGGACATGTCGGCGTCTGGCCAACCTAGTCCCGGGGTGGTGGGGACGACCCTATTGTCGTCGGACATGACGGTAGCGGGCCAATCTAGTCCCGGAGTCGTGGGGACGACCCTATAGTCGTAGGACATGTCGTCGGCTGGGCAACTATGGCCCGTGGTCGTGGGGACGACCAAATAGTCGTCGCACGAGTCGGCGGCGGACCAACCTAGCCCCTGGGTCGTGGGGACGACCCTATAGTCGTCGGACATGACGGTGGCGGGCCAACCTAGTCCCGGGGTCGTGGGGACGACCCTATAGTCGTCGCACATGTCGGCGGCGGGCCAATCTTGTCCCGGGGTCGTGGGGACGACCCTGTAGTCGTCGGACATGACTGTGGCGGGCTAATCTAGTCCCGGGGTCGTGGGGACGACCCTATAGTCGTCGGACATGTCGGTGGCTGGCCAACCTAGCCCCGGGAACGTGGGGACGACCCTATAGTCGTCGGACATGTCGGCGGCGGGCCAACGTAGGTCCAGGGTCGTGGGGACGAGCCTACAGTCGTCGGACATGTCGGCGGCTGGCCAACCTAGTCCCGGGGTCGTGGGGACGACCCTATAGTCGTAGGACATGTCGGCGGCTGCGCAACTATGGCCCGTGGTCGTGGGGACGACCATATAGTCGTCGGACATGTCGACGGCTGGCCAACCTAGTTCCGGGTTCGTGGGGACGACCCTATAGTCGTAGGACATGTCGGCGGCTGGCCAACCTAGTCCCGGGGTCGTGGGGACGACCCTATAGTCGTCGGACATGTCGGCGATTGGGCAACTATGGCCGGTGTTCGTGGGGACGACCCTATAGTCGTCGGACACGTCGGCGGCTGGCCAACCTACTCCCGGGGTGGTGGGGACGACCCTATAGTCGTCGGACATGTCGGCGGCTGGGCAGCTTTGACCCGGATTCGTGGGGACGACACTATAGTCGTCGGACATGTCGGCGGCGGGCCAACCTAGTCCAGGGGCCGTGGGGACGACCCTATAGTCGTCGGACAAGTCGGGGGCGGGCCAACCTAGTCCGTGGGTCGTGGGGACGACCCTATAGTCGTCGGACATGACGGTGGCGGGCAAACCTACTCCCGGGGTCGTGGGGACGACCCTACAGTCGTCGGACATGTCGGCGGCGGGCCAACCCAGTCCCGTGTTCGTGGGGACGACCCTATAGTCGTCGGACATATCGGCGGCGGGCCAACGTAGGCCCAGGGTCGTGGGGACGACCCTACAGTCGTCGGACATATCGGCGGCGGGCCAACGTAGGCCCAGGGTCGTGGGGACGACCCTATAGTCGTCGGACATGTCGGCGGCAGGGCAACTTTGACCCGGATTCGTGGGGACGACCCTATAGTCGTCGGACATGTCGGCGGCTCGCCAACCTAGTTCCGGGTTCGTGGGAACGACCCTATAATCGTAGGACATGTCGGCGGCGGACCAACCTAGTCCCGCGGTCGTGGGGACGACCCTATAGTCGTCGGACATGTCGGCGGCTGGGCAAGTTTGGCCCGAGGTCGTGGGGACGACCCTATAGTCGTCGGACGAGTCGGCGGCGGGCCAACCTAGTCCCTGGGTCGGGGGGTCGACCCTATAGTCGTCGGACCCGACGGTGGCGGGCCAACCTAGTCCCTGGGTCGTGGGGACGACCCTATAGTCGTCGGACATGACGGTGGCGGGCCAACCTAGTCCCGGGGTAGTGGGGATCACCCTACAGTCGTCGGACATGTCGGCGGCGCGCCAACCCAGTCCCGTGTTCGTGGGGACGACCCTATAATCGTAGGACATGTCGGCGGCTGGGCAATTATGGCCCGTGGTCGTGGGGACGACCCTATAGTCTCGGACATGACGGTGGCGGGCCAACGTAGGTCCAGTGTCGTGGAGACGAGCCTACAGTCGTCGTACATGTCGGCGGCTGGGCAATTATGGCCCGTGGTCGTGGGGACGACCATATAGTCGTCGGACATGTCGGCGGCTGGCCAACCAAGCTCCGGGTTCGTGGGGACGACCCTATTGTCGTAGGACATGTCGGCGGCTGGGCAACTTTGGCCCGTGGTCGTGGGGCGACCCTATAGTCGTCGGAAGAGTCGGCGGCGGGCCAACCTATTCCCTGGGTCGTGGGGACGACCCTATAGTCTCGGACATGACGGTGGCGGGCCAATCTAGTCCCGGGGTCGTGGGGACGACCCTATAGTCGTCGTACATGTCGGCGGCTGGGCAACTATGGCCCGTGGTCGTGAGGACGACCCTATAGTCGTCGGACATGTCGGCGGCTGGCCAACCTAGTCCCGGGGTCGTGGGGACGACCCTATAGTCGTCGGACATGACGGTGGCGGGCCAATCTAGTCCCGGGGTCGTGGGGACGACCCTATAGTCGTCGGACATGTCGGCGGCTGGGCAACTATGGCCCGTGGTCGTGGGGACGACCATATAGTCGTCGGACATGTCGGCGGCTGGCCAACCAAGTTCCGGGTTCGTGGGGACGACCCTATTGTCGTAGGACATGTCGGCGGCTGGGCAACTTTGGCCCGTGGTCGTGGGGCGACCCTATAGTCGTCGGAAGAGTCGGCGGCGGGCCAACCTATTCCCTGGGTCGTGGGGACGACCCTGTAGTCTCGGACATGACGGTGGCGGGCCAATCTAGTCCCGGGGTCGTGGGGACGACCCTATAGTCGTCGGATATGTCGGCGGCTGGGCAAGTTTGGTCCGTGGTCGTGGGGACGACCCTATAGTCGTCGGACGAGTCGGCTGCGGGCCAACCTAGTCCCGTGTTCGTGGGGACGACCCTATAGTCGTAGGACATGTCGGCGGCTGGGCAATTATGGCCCGTGGTCGTGGGGACGACCATATAGTCGTCGGACATGTCGGCGGCTGGCCAACCTAGTTCCGGGTTCGTAGGGACGACCCTATAGTCGTAGGACATTGTCTGCGGCGGGCCAACCTAGTCCCTGGGTCGTGGGGACGACCCTATAGTCGTCGGACATGACGGTGGCGGGCCAACCTAGTCCCGGGGTCGTGGGGACAACCCTACAGTCCTCGGACATGTCGGCGGCGGGCCAACCTAGTCCCGGGGACGTGGGGACGACCCTATAGTCGTCGGACATGTCGGCGGCTGGGCAACTATGGCCCGTGGTCGTGGGGACGACCCTATAGTCGTCGGACATGTCGGCGGCTGGGCAACTTTGTCCCGTGGTCGTGGGGGCGACCCTATAGTCGGCGGACGAGTCGGCGGCGGGCCAACCTAGTCCCTGGGTCGTGGGGACGACCCTATAGTCTCGGACATGACGGTGGTGGGCCAACCTAGTCCCTGGGTCGTGGGGACGATCCTATAGTCGTCGGACGAGTCGGCGGCGGGCCAACCTAGTCCCTGGGTCGAGGGGTCGACCCTATAGTCGTCGGACATGACGGTGGCGGGCCAACCTAGTCCCGGGGACGTGGGGACGACCCTATAGTCCTCGGACATGTCGGCGGCGGGCCAACCTAGTCCCGGGGACGTGGGGACGACCCTATAGTCGTCGGACATGTCGGCGGCTGGGCAACTTCGACCCGGATTCGTGGGGACGACCCTATAGTCGTCGGACATATCGGCGGCTCGCCAACCTAGTTCCGGGTTCGTGGGGACGACCCTATAGTCGTAGAAAATATCTGCGGCGGGCCAACGTCGGCCCAGGGTCGTGGGGACGACACTATAATCGTCGGACATGTCGGCGGCGGGCCAACCTACTCCCAGGGTCGTGGGCACGACCCTATAGTCGTCCGACATGTCGGCGGCTGTCCAACCTAGTCCCGGGGTCGTGGGGACGACCCTGTAGTCGTCGGACATGACGGTGGCGGGCCAACCTATTCCCGGGGTCGTGGGGACGACCCTATAGTCGTCGGACATGACGGTGGCGGGACAATCTAGTCCTGGGGTCGTGGGGACGACCCTATAGTCGTAGGAAATGTCGGCGGCTGGGCAACTATGGCCCGTGGTCGTGGGGACGACCATATAGTCGTCGGACATGTCGGCGGCTGGCCAACCTAGTTCCGGGTTCGTGGGAACGACCCTATAATCGTAGGACATGTCGGCGGCGGACCAACCTAGTCCCGGGGTCGTGGGGACGACCCTATAGTCGTCGGACAAGTCGGGGGCGGGCCAACCTAGTCCCGGTGTCGTGGGGACGACACTATAGTCGTCGGACATGTCGGCGGCGGGCCAACCTAGTCCCGGGGTGGTGGGGACGACCCTATAGTCGTCGGACATGTCGGCGGCTGGGCAACTTCGACCCGGATTCGTGGGGACGACCCTATAGTCGTCGGACATGTCGGCGGCGGGCCAACGTAGGTCCAGGGTCGTGGGGACGAGCCTACAGTCGTCGGACATGTCGGCGGCTGGCCAACCTAGTCCCGGGGTCGTGGAGACGACCCTATAGTCGTCGGACATGACGGTGGCGGGGCAATCTAGTCCGGGGGTCGTGGGGACTTCCCTATAGTCGTCGGACAAGTCGGCGGCTGGCCAACCTAGTCCCGTGGTCGTGGGGACGACCCTATAGTCGTCGGACATGTCGGCGGCTGGGCAACTTTGGCCCGTGGTCGTGGGGACGTCTCTATAGTCGTCGGACAAGTCGGCGGCGGGCCAACCTAGTCCCGGGGTCGTGGAGACGACCCTATAGTCGTCGGACATGACGGTGGCGGGGCAATCTAGTCCCGGGGTCGTGGGGACGACCCTATAGTCGTCGGACATGACGGTGGCGGGCCAATCTAGTCCCGGGGTCGTGGGGACGACCCCATAGTCGTCGGACATGTCGGCGGCTGGGCAACTTTGGCCCGTGGTCGTGGGGACGACCCTATAGTCGTCGGACAAGTCGGCGGCGGGCCAACCTAGTCCCGGGGTCGTGGAGACGACCCTATAGTCGTCGGACATGACGGTGGCGGGGCAATCTAGTCCCGGGGTCGTGGGGACGACCCTATAGTCGTCGGACATGACGGTGGCGGGCCAATCTAGTCCCGGGGTCGTGGGGACGACCCCATAGTCGTCGAACATGTCGGCGGCGGGCCAACCTAGTCCCGGGATCGTGGGGACGCCTCTATAGTCGTCGGACAAGTCGGCGGCGGGCCAACCTAGTCCCGGGGTCGTGGGGACGACCCTATAGTCGTCGGACATGACGGTCGGCGGGCCAATCTAGTCCCGGGCTCGTGGGGACGACCCTATAGTCGTCGGACATGTCGGCGGCTGGGCAACTTTGGCCCGTGGTCGTGGGGACGTCTCTATAGTCGTCGGACAAGTCGGCGGCGGGCCAACCTAGTCCCGGGGTCGTGGAGACGACCCTATAGTCGTCGGACACGACGGTGGCGGGGCAATCTAGTCCGGGGGTCGTGGGGACGACCCCATAGTCGTCGAACATGTCGGCGGCGGGCCAACCTAGTCCCGTGGTCGTGGGGACGACTCTATAGTCGTCGGACAAGTCGGCGGCGGGCCAACCTAGTCCCGGGGTCGTGGAGACGACCCTATAGTCGTCGGACATGACGGTGGCGGGGCAATCTAGTCCGGGGGTCGTGGGCACGATCCTGTAGTCGTCGGACATGACGGTGGTGGGCCAATATATTCCTGGGGCCGTGGGGACGACCGTATAGTCGTCGGACATGTCGGCGGCTGGCCAACCTAGTCCCGGGATCGTGGGGACGCCTCTATAGTCGTCGGACAAGTCGGCGGCGGGCCAACCTAGTCCCGGGGTCGTGGAGACGACCCTATAGTCGTCGGACATGACGGTGGCGGGGCAATCTAGTCCGGGGGTGGTGGGGACGTCCCTACAGTCGTCGGACATGTCGGCGGCTGGCCAACCTAGTCCCGGGGTCGTGGAGACGACCCTATAGTCGTCGGACATGTCGGCGGCTGACCAACTTTGGCCCGTGGTCGTGGGGACGACCCTATAGTCGTCGGACACGACGGTGGCGGGCCAATCTAGCCCCGCGGTCGTGGGGACGACCCTATAGTCGTCGGACATGACGGTGGCGGGCCAATCTAGTCCCGGGCTCGTGGGGACGACCCTATAGTCGTCGGACATGACGGTGGCGGGCCAATCTAGTCCCGGGGTCGTGGGGACGACCCTGTAGTCGTCGGACAAGTCGGCGGCGGGCCGACATATTCCCGGGGTCGTGGGGACGACCCTATAGTCGTCGGACAAGTCGGCGGCGGACCAACCTAGTCCCGGGGTCGTGGGGCGACCCTATAGTCGTCGGACATGACGTTGGCGGGCCAATCTAGTCCCGGGGTCGTGGGGACGACCCTATAGTCGTCGGACATGTCGGCGGCTGGCCAACTTTGGCCCGTGGTCGTGGGGACAACCCTATAGACCTCCGACATGATGGTGGCGGGCCAATCTAGTCCCGGGGTCGTGGGGACGACCCTATAGTCGTCGGACAAGTCGGCGGCGGGCCAACATAGTCCCGGGGTCGTGGAGAGGACCCTATAGTCGTCGGACATGACGGTGGCGGGGCAATCTAGTCCGGGGGTCGTGGGGACGACCCCATAGTCGTCGAACATGTCGGCGGCGGGCCAACCTAGTCCCGTGGTCGTGGGGACGTCTCTATAGTCGTCGGACAAGTCGGCGGCGGGCCAACCTAGTCCCGGGGTCGTGGAGACGACCCTATAGTCGTCGGACATGACGGTGGCGGGGCAATCTAGTCCGGGGGTCGTGGGGACGATCCTGTAGTCGTCGGACATGACGGTGGTGGGCCAATCTATTCCTGGGGCCGTGGGGACGACCCTATAGTCGTCGGACATGTCGGCGGCTGGCCAACCTAGTTCCGGGATCGTGGGGACGCCTCTATAGTCGTCGGACAAGTCGGCGGCGGGCCAACCTAGTCCCGGGGTCGTGGGGACGACTTATAGTCGTCGGACATGTCGGCGGCAGGGCAACTTTGGCCCGTGGTCGTGGGGACGACCCTATAGTCGTCGGACATGTCGGCGGCTGGCCAACCTAGTCCCGTGGTCGTGGGGACGACTTATAGTCGTCGGACATGTCGGCGGCAGGGCAACTTTGGCCCGTGGTCGTGGGGACGACCCTATAGTCGTCGGACATGTCGGCGGCTGGCCAACCTAGTCCCGTGGTCGTGGGGACGACCCTATACTCGTCGGACATGTCGACGGCTGGCCAACCTAGTCCCGTGGTCGTGGGGACGACCCTATACTCGTCGGACATGTCGGCGGCTGGCCAACCTAGTCCCGGGGTCGTGGAGACGACCCTATAGTCGTCGGACAAGTCGGCGGCTGGCCAACCTAGTCCCGGGGTCGTGGAGACGACCCAATAGTCGTCGGACAAGTCGGCGGCGGGCCAACCTAGTCCCGGGGTCGTGGGGACGACCCTATAGTCGTCGGACATGTCGGCGGCAGGGCAACTTTGGCCCGTGGTCGTGGGGACGACCCTATAGTCGTCGGACATGACGGTGCCGGGGCAATCTAGCCCCGGGGTCGTGGGGACGACCCTATAGTCGTCGGACATGACGGTGGCGGGCCAATCTAGTCCCGGGGTCGTGGGGACGACCCCATAGTCGTCGAACATGTCGGCGGCGGGCCAACCTAGTCCCGTGGTCGTGGGGACGTCTCTATAGTCGTCGGACAAGTCGGCGGCGGGCCAACCTAGTCCCGGGGTCATGGAGACGACCCTATAGTCGTCGGACATGACGGTGGCGGGGCAATCTAGTCCGGGGGTCGTGGGGACGATCCCGTATTCGTCGGACATAACGGTGGTGGGCCAATCTATTCCTGGGGCCGTGGGGACGACCCTATAGTCGTCGGACATGTCGGCGGCTGGCCAACCTAGTCCCGGGATCGTGGGGACGCCTCTATAGTCGTCGGACAAGTCGGCGGCGGGCCAACCTAGTCCCGGGGTCGTGGGGACGACCCTATAGTCGTCGGACATGACGGTCGGCGGGCCAATCTAGTCCCGGGCTCGTGGGGACGACCCTATAGTCGTCGGACATGTCGGCGGCTGGGCAACTTTGGCCCGTGGTCGTGGGGACGTCTCTATAGTCGTCGGACAAGTCGGCGGCGGGCCAACCTAGTCCCGGGGTCGTGGAGACGACCCTATAGTCGTCGGACACGACGGTGGCGGGGCAATCTAGTCCGGGGGTCGTGGGGACGACCCCATAGTCGTCGAACATGTCGGCGGCGGGCCAACCTAGTCCCGTGGTCGTGGGGACGTCTCTATAGTCGTCGGACAAGTCGGCGGCGGGCCAACCTAGTCCCGGGGTCGTGGAGACGACCCTATAGTCGTCGGACATGACGGTGGCGGGGCAATCTAGTCCGGGGGTCGTGGGCACGATCCTGTAGTCGTCGGACATGACGGTGGTGGGCCAATCTATTCCTGGGGCCGTGGGGACGACCGTATAGTCGTCGGACATGTCGGCGGCTGGCCAACCTAGTCCCGGGATCGTGTGGACGCCTCTATAGTCGTCGGACAAGTCGGCGGCGGGCCAACCTAGTCCCGGGGTCGTGGAGACGACCCTATAGTCGTCGGACATGACGGTGGCGGGGCAATCTAGTCCGGGGGTGGTGGGGTCGTCCCTACAGTCGTCGGACATGTCGGCGGCTGGCCAACCTAGTCCCGGGGTCGTGGGGACAACCCTATAGACCTCCGACATGATGGTGGCGGGCCAATCTAGTCCCGGGGTCGTGGGGACGACCCTATAGTCGTCGGACATGACGGTGGCGGGGCAATCTAGTCCCGGGGTCGTGGGGACGACCCTATAGTCGTCGGACATGTCGGCGGCTGGCCAACTTTGGCCCGTGGTCGTGGGGACAACCCTATAGACCTCCGACATGATGGTGGCGGGCCAATCTAGTCCCGGGGTCGTGGGGACGACCCTATAGTCGTCGGACAAGTCGGCGGCGGGCCAACATAGTCCCGGGGTCGTGGAGAGGACCCTATAGTCGTCGGACATGACGGTGGCGGGGCAATCTAGTCCGGGGGTCGTGGGGACGACCCCATAGTCGTCGAACATGTCGGCGGCGGGCCAACCTAGTCCCGTGGTCGTGGGGACGTCTCTATAGTCGTCGGACAAGTCGGCGGCGGGCCAACCTAGTCCCGGGGTCGTGGAGACGACCCTATAGTCGTCGGACATGACGGTGGCGGGGCAATCTAGTCCGGGGGTCGTGGGGACGATCCTGTAGTCGTCGGACATGACGGTGGTGGGCCAATCTATTCCTGGGGCCGTGGGGACGACCCTATAGTCGTCGGACATGTCGGCGGCTGGCCAACCTAGTTCCGGGATCGTGGGGACGCCTCTATAGTCGTCGGACAAGTCGGCGGCGGGCCAACCTAGTCCCGGGGTCGTGGGGACGACTTATAGTCGTCGGACATGTCGGCGGCAGGGCAACTTTGGCCCGTGGTCGTGGGGACGACCCTATAGTCGTCGGACATGTCGGCGGCTGGCCAACCTAGTCCCGTGGTCGTGGGGACGACTTATAGTCGTCGGACATGTCGGCGGCAGGGCAACTTTGGCCCGTGGTCGTGGGGACGACCCTATAGTCGTCGGACATGTCGGCGGCTGGCCAACCTAGTCCCGTGGTCGTGGGGACGACCCTATACTCGTCGGACATGTCGACGCCTGGCCAACCTAGTCCCGTGGTCGTGGGGACGACCCTATACTCGTCGGACATGTCGGCGGCTGGCCAACCTAGTCCCGGGGTCGTGGAGACGACCCTATAGTCGTCGGACAAGTCGGCAGCTGGCCAACCTAGTCCCGGGGTCGTGGAGACGACCCAATAGTCGTCGGACAAGTCGGCGGCGGGCCAACCTAGTCCCGGGGTCGTGGGGACGACCCTATAGTCGTCGGACATGTCGGCGGCAGGGCAACTTTGGCCCGTGGTCGTGGGGACGACCCTATAGTCGTCGGACATGACGGTGCCGGGGCAATCTAGCCCCGGGGTCGTGGGGACGACCCTATAGTCGTCGGACATGACGGTGGCGGGCCAATCTAGTCCCGGGGTCGTGGGGACGACCCCATAGTCGTCGAACATGTCGGCGGCGGGCCAACCTAGTCCCGTGGTCGTGGGGACGTCTCTATAGTCGTCGGACAAGTCGGCGGCGGGCCAACCTAGTCCCGGGGTCGTGGAGACGACCCTATAGTCGTCGGACATGACGGTGGCGGGGCAATCTAGTCCGGGGGTCGTGGGGACGATCCCGTATTCGTCGGACATAACGGTGGTGGGCCAATCTATTCCTGGGGCCGTGGGGACGACCCTATAGTCGTCGGACATGTCGGCGGCTGGCCAACCTAGTCCCGGGATCGTGGGGACGCCTCTATAGTCGTCGGACAAGTCGGCGGCGGGCCAACCTAGTCCCGGGGTCGTGGGGACGACCCTATAGTCGTCGGACATGACGGTCGGCGGGCCAATCTAGTCCCGGGCTCGTGGGGACGACCCTATAGTCGTCGGACATGTCGGCGGCTGGGCAACTTTGGCCCGTGGTCGTGGGGACGTCTCTATAGTCGTCGGACAAGTCGGCGGCGGGCCAACCTAGTCCCGGGGTCGTGGAGACGACCCTATAGTCGTCGGACACGACGGTGGCGGGGCAATCTAGTCCGGGGGTCGTGGGGACGACCCCATAGTCGTCGAACATGTCGGCGGCGGGCCAACCTAGTCCCGTGGTCGTGGGGACGTCTCTATAGTCGTCGGACAAGTCGGCGGCGGGCCAACCTAGTCCCGGGGTCGTGGAGACGACCCTATAGTCGTCGGACATGACGGTGGCGGGGCAATCTAGTCCGGGGGTCGTGGGCACGATCCTGTAGTCGTCGGACATGACGGTGGTGGGCCAATCTATTCCTGGGGCCGTGGGGACGACCGTATAGTCGTCGGACATGACGGTGGCGGGCCAATCTAGTCCCGGGGTCGTGGGGACGACCCTGTAGTCGTCGGACAAGTCGGCGGCGGGCCAACCTAGTCCCGGGGTCGTGGAGACGACCCTATAGTCGTCGGACATGACGGTGGCGGGGCAATCTAGTCCGGGGGTCGTGGGGACGACCCCATAGTCGTCGAACATGTCGGCGGCGGGCCAACCTAGTCCCGTGGTCGTGGGGACGTCTCTATAGTCGTCGGACAAGTCGGCGGCGGGCCAACCTAGTCCCGGGGTCGTGGAGACGACCCTATAGTCGTCGGACATGACGGTGGCGGGCCAACATAGTCCCGGGGTCGTGGAGAGGACCCTATAGTCGTCGGACATGACGGTGGCGGGGCAATCTAGTCCCGGGGTCGTGGGGACGAGCCTATAGTCGTCGGACATGTCGGCGGTTGACCAACTTTGGCCCGGGGTCGTGGAGACGACCCTATAGTCGTCGGACATGACGGAAGCGGGGTAATCTACTCCTGGGGTCATGGGGACGACCCCATAGTAGTCGGACAAGTCGGCGGCGGGCCAACCTAGTCCCGGGGTCGTGGGGACAACCCTATAGTCGTCGGACATGTCGGCGGCTGGCCAACCTAGTCCCGGGGTGTTAGGGACGACCCTGTAGTCGTTGGACAAGTCGGCGGCGGGCCAACCTAGTCCCGGGGTCGTGGGTACGACCCTATAGTCGTCGGACATGTCGGCGGCGGGCCAACGTATGCCCAGGGTCGTAGGGACGACCCTATAGTCGTCGGACAAGTCGGCGGCGGGCCAACCTAGTCCCGGGGTCGTGGAGACGACCCTATAGTCGTCGGACATGACGGTGGCGGGGCAATCCAGTCCTGGGGTCGTGGGGACGACCCTATAGTCGTCGGACAAGTCGGCGGCGGGCCAACGTATGCCCAGGGTCGTAGGGACGACCCTATAGTCGTCGGACAAGTCGGCGGCGGGCCAACCTAGTCCCGGGGTCGTGGGGACGATCCTGTAGTCGTCGTACATGACGGTGGTGGGCCAATCTATTCCTGGGGCCGTGGGGACGACCCTATAGTCGTCGGACATGTCGGCGGCGGGCCAACATAGTCCCGGGGTCGTGGAGAGGACCCTATTGTCGTCGGACATGACGGTGGCGGGGCAATCTAGTCCCGGGGTCGTGGGGACGAGCCTATAGTCGTCGGACATGTCGGCGGCTGACCAACTTTGGCCCGGGGTCGTGGAGACGACCCTATAGTCGTCGGACATGACGGAGGCGGGGTAATCTACTCCTGGGGTCATGGGGACGACCCCATAGTAGTCGGACAAGTCGGCGGCGGGCCAACCTAGTCCCGGGGTCGTGGGGACAACCCTATAGTCGTCGGACATGTCGGCGGCTGGCCAACCTAGTCCCGGGGTGTTAGGGACGACCCTGTAGTCGTTGGACAAGTCGGCGGCGGGCCAACCTAGTCCCGGGGTCGTGGGTACGATCCTATAGTCGTCGGACATGTCGGCGGCGGGCCAACGTATGCCCAGGGTCGTAGGGACGACCCTATAGTCGTCGGACAAGTCGGCGGCGGGCCAACCTAGTCCCGGGGTCGTGGAGACGACCCTATAGTCGTCGGACATGACGGTGGCGGGGCAATCCAGTCCTGGGGTCGTGGGGACGACCCTATAGTCGTCGGACAAGTCGGCGGCGGGCCAACGTATGCCCAGGGTCGTAGGGACGAACCGATAGTCGTCGGACATGACGGTGGCGGGCCAATCTAGCCCAGGGGTTGTGGGGACGACCCTATAGTCGTCGGACATGTCGGCGGCTGGCCAACCTAGTCCCGGGGTCGTGGGGACGACCCTATAGTCGTCGGACCAGTCGGCGGCGGGCCAACCTAGTCCCGGGGTCGTGGGGACGACCCTATATTCGTCGGACAAGACGGTGGCTGGGCAACTTTGGCCAGTGGTCGTGGGGACGACCCTATACTCGTCGGACATGTCGGCGGCTGGCCAACCTAGTCCCGTGGTCGTGGGGACGACCCTATACTCGTCGGACATGTCGGCGGCTGGCCAACCTAGTCCCGGGGTCGTGGAGACGACCCTATAGTCGTCGGAGAAGTCGGCGGCGGGCCAACCTAGTCCCGGGTTCGTGGAGACGACCCAATAGTCGTCGGACAAGTCGGCGGCGGGCCAACCTTGTCCCGGGGTCGTGGGGACGACCCTATAGTCGTCGGACATGTCGGCGGCAGGGCAACTTTGGGCCGTGGTCGTGGGGACGATCCTATAGTCGTCGGAAATGACGGTGCCGGGGCAATCTAGCCCCGGGGTCGTGGGGACGACCCTATAGACGTCGGACATGTCGGCGGCGGGCCAACCTAGTCCCGGGGTCGTGGGGACGACTTATAGTCGTCGGACATGTCGGCGGCAGGGCAACTTTGGCCCGTGGTCGTGGGGACGACCCTATAGTCGTCGGACATGTCGGCGGCTGGCCAACCTAGTCCCGTGGTCGTGGGGACGACCCTATACTCGTCGGACATGTCGGCGGCTGGCCAACCTAGTCCCGTGGTCGTGGGGACGACCCTATACTCGTCGGACATGTCGGCGGCTGGCCAACCTAGTCCCGGGGTCGTGGAGACGACCCTATAGTCGTCGGACAAGTCGGCGGCGGGCCAACCTAGTCCCGGGGTCGTGGAGACGACCCAATAGTCGTCGGACAAGTCGGCGGCGGGCCAACCTAGTCCCGGGGTCGTGGGGACGACCCTATATTCGTCGGACATGTCGGCGGCAGGGCAACTTTGGCCCGTGGTCGTGGGGACGACCCTATAGTCGTCGGACATGACGCTGCAGGGGCAATGTAGCCCCGGGGTCGTGGGGACGACCCTATAGACGTCGGACTTGTCGGCGGCGGGCCAACCTAGTCCCGGGGTCGTGGGGACGACCCTATAGTCGTCGGACATGTTGGCGGCAGGGCAACTTTGGCCCGTGGACGTGGGGACGACCCTATAGACGTCGGACATGTCGGCGGCGGGCCAACCTAGTCCCGGGGTCGTGGGGACGACCCTATAGTCGTCGGACATGTCGGCGGCAGGGCAACTTTGGCCCGTGGTCGTGGGGACGACCCTATAATCGCCGGACATGTCGGCGGCGGGCCAACCTAGTCCCGGGGTCGTGGAGACGACCCTATAGTCGTCGGACATGACGGTGGCGGGGCAATCTAGTCCGGGGGTCGTGGGGACTTCCCTATAGTCGTCGGACAAGTCGGCGGCTGGCCAACCTAGTCCCGTGGTCGTGGGGACGACCCTATAGTCGTCGGACATGTCGGCGGCTGGGCAACTTTGGCCCGTGGTCGTGGGGACGTCTCTATAGTCGTCGGACAAGTCGGCGGCGGGCCAACCTAGTCCCGGGGTCGTGGAGACGACCCTATAGTCGTCGGACATGACGGTGGCGGGGCAATCTAGTCCCGGGGTCGTGGGGACGACCCTATAGTCGTCGGACATGACGGTGGCGGGCCAATCTAGTCCCGGGGTCGTGGGGACGACCCCATAGTCGTCGGACATGTCGGCGGCTGGGCAACTTTGGCCCGTGGTCGTGGGGACGACCCTATAGTCGTCGGACAAGTCGGCGGCGGGCCAACCTAGTCCCGGGGTCGTGGAGACGACCCTATAGTCGTCGGACATGACGGTGGCGGGGCAATCTAGTCCCGGGGTCGTGGGGACGACCCTATAGTCGTCGAACATGTCGGCGGCGGGCCAACCTAGTCCCGTGGTCGTGGGGACGTCTCTATAGTCGTCGGACAAGTCGGCGGCGGGCCAACCTAGTCCCGGGGTCGTGGAGACGACCCTATAGTCGTCGGACATGACGGTGGCGGGGCAATCTAGTCCGGGGGTCGTGGGGACGATCCCGTATTCGTCGGACATAACGGTGGTGGGCCAATCTATTCCTGGGGCCGTGGGGACGACCCTATAGTCGTCGGACATGTCGGCGGCTGGCCAACCTAGTCCCGGGATCGTGGGGACGCCTCTATAGTCGTCGGACAAGTCGGCGGCGGGCCAACCTAGTCCCGGGGTCGTGGGGACGACCCTATAGTCGTCGGACATGACGGTCGGCGGGCCAATCTAGTCCCGGGCTCGTGGGGACGACCCTATAGTCGTCGGACATGTCGGCGGCTGGGCAACTTTGGCCCGTGGTCGTGTGGACGTCTCTATAGTCGTCGGACAAGTCGGCGGCGGGCCAACCTAGTCCCGGGGTCGTGGAGACGACCCTATAGTCGTCGGACACGACGGTGGCGGGGCAATCTAGTCCGGGGGTCGTGGGGACGACCCCATAGTCGTCGAACATGTCGGCGGCGGGCCAACCTAGTCCCGTGGTCGTGGGGACGTCTCTATAGTCGTCGGACAAGTCGGCGGCGGGCCAACCTAGTCCCGGGGTCGTGGAGACGACCCTATAGTCGTCGGACATGACGGTGGCGGGGCAATCTAGTCCGGGGGTCGTGGGGACGATCCTGTAGTCGTCGGACATGACGGTGGTGGGCCAATCTATTCCTGGGGCCGTGGGGACGACCGTATAGTCGTCGGACATGTCGGCGGCTGGCCAACCTAGTCCCGGGATCGTGGGGACGCCTCTATAGTCGTCGGACAAGTCGGCGGCGGGCCAACCTAGTCCCGGGGTCGTGGAGACGACCCTATAGTCGTCGGACATGACGGTGGCGGGGCAATCTAGTCCGGGGGTGGTGGGGACGTCCCTACAGTCGTCGGACATGTCGGCGGCTGGCCAACCTAGTCCCGGGGTCGTGGAGACGACCCTATAGTCGTCGGACATGTCGGCGGCTGACCAACTTTGGCCCGTGGTCGTGGGGACGACCCTATAGTCGTCGGACATGACGGTGGCGGGCCAATCTAGCCCCGCGGTCGTGGGGACGACCCTATAGTCGTCGGACATGACGGTGGCGGGCCAATCTAGTCCCGGGCTCGTGGGGACGACCCTATAGTCGTCGGACATGACGGTGGCGGGCCAATCTAGTCCCGGGGTCGTGGGGACGACCCTGTAGTCGTCGGACAAGTCGGCGGCGGGCCGACATATTCCCGGGGTCGTGGGGACGACCCTATAGTCGTCGGACAAGTCGGCGGCGGACCAACCTAGTCCCGGGGTCGTGGGGCGACCCTATAGTCGTCGGACATGACGTTGGCGGGCCAATCTAGTCCCGGGGTCGTGGGGACGACCCTATAGTCGTCGGACATGTCGGCGGCTGGCCAACTTTGGCCCGTGGTCGTGGGGACAACCCTATAGACCTCCGACATGATGGTGGCGGGCCAATCTAGTCCCGGGGTCGTGGGGACGACCCTATAGTCGTCGCACAAGTCGGCGGCGGGCCAACATAGTCCCGGGGTCGTGGAGAGGACCCTATAGTCGTCGGACATGACGGTGGCGGGGCAATCTAGTCCGGGGGTGGTGGGGACGACCCCATAGTCGTCGGACATGTCGGCGGCTGGCCAACCTAGTCCCGGGATCGTGGGGACGCCTCTATAGTCGTCGGACAAGTCGGCGGCGGGCCAACCTAGTCCCGGGGTCGTGGGGACGACCCTATAGTCGTCGGACATGACGGTCGGCGGGCCAATCTAGTCCCGGGCTCGTGGGGACGACCCTATAGTCGTCGGACATGTCGGCGGCGGGCCAACCTAGTCCCGGGGTCGTGGAGACGACCCTATAGTCGTCGGACATGACGGTGGCGGGGCAATCTAGTCCCGGGGTCGTGGGGACGACCCTATAGTCGTCGGAGAAGTCGGCGGCTGGCCAACCTAGTCCCGGGGTCGTGGAGACGACCCAATTGTCGTCGGACAAGTCGGCGGCGGGCCAACCTAGTCCCGGGGTCGTGGGGACGACCCTATAGTCGTCGGACATGTCGGCGGCTGACCAACTTTGGCCCGTGGTCGTGGGGACGACCCTATAGTCGTCGGACATGACGGTGCCGGGGCAATCTAGCCCCGGGGTCGTGGGGACGACCCTATAGACGTCGGACATGTCGGCGGCGGGCCAACCTAGTCCCGGGGTCGTGGGGACGACTTATAGTCGTCGGACATGTCGGCGGCAGGGCAACTTTGGCCCGTGGTCGTGGGGACGACCCTATAGTCGTCGGACATGTCGGCGGCTGGCCAACCTAGTCCCGTGGTCGTGGGGACGACCCTATACTCGTCGGACATGTCGGCGGCTGGCCAACCTAGTCCCGTGGTCGTGGGGACGACCCTATACTCGTCGGACATGTCGGCGGCTGGCCAACCTAGTCCCGGGGTCGTGGAGACGACCCTATAGTCGTCGGACAAGTCGGCGGCTGGCCAACCTAGTCCCGGGGTCGTGGAGACGACCCAATAGTCGTCGGACAAGTCGGCGGCGGGCCAACCTAGTCCCGGGGTCGTGGGGACGACCCTATAGTCGTCGGACATGTCGGCGGCAGGGCAACTTTGGCCCGTGGTCGTGGGGACGACCCTATAGTCGTCGGACATGACGCTGCAGGGGCAATGTAGCCCCGGGGTCGTGGGGACGACCCTATAGACGTCGGACTTGTCGGCGGCGGGCCAACCTAGTCCCGGGGTCGTGGGGACGACCCTATAGTCGTCGGACATGTTGGCGGCAGGGCAACTTTGGCCCGTGGACGTGGGGACGACCCTATAGACGTCGGACATGTCGGGGGCGGGCCAACCTAGTCCCGGGGTCGTGGGGACGACCCTATAGTCGTCGGACATGTCGGCGGCAGGGCAACTTTGGCCCGTGGTCGTGGGGACGACCCTATAGTCGTCGGACATGTCGGCGGCGGGCCAACCTAGTCCCGGGGTCGTGGAGACGACCCTATAGTCGTCGGACATGACGGTGGCGGGGCAATCTAGTCCCGGGGTCGTGGGGACGACCCTATAGTCGTCGGACATGACGGTGGCGGGCCAATCTAGTCCCGGGGTCGTGGGGACGACCCCATAGTCGTCGAACATGTCGGCGGCGGGCCAACCTAGTCCCGTGGTCGTGGGGACGTCTCTATAGTCGTCGGACAAGTCGGCGGCGGGCCAACCTAGTCCCGGGGTCGTGGAGACGACCCTATAGTCGTCGGACATGACGGTGGCGGGGCAATCTAGTCCGGGGGTCGTGGGGACGATCCTGTATTCGTCGGACATAACGGTGGTGGGCCAATCTATTCCTGGGGCCGTGGGGACGACCCTATAGTCGTCGGACATGTCGGCGGCTGGCCAACCTAGTCCCGGGATCGTGGGGACGCCTCTATAGTCGTCGGACAAGTCGGCGGCGGGCCAACCTAGTCCCGGGGTCGTGGAGACGACCCTATAGTCGTCGGACACGACGGTGGCGGGGCAATCTAGTCCGGGGGTCGTGGGGACGACCCCATAGTCGTCGAACATGTCGGCGGCGGGCCAACCTAGTCCCGTGGTCGTGGGGACGTCTCTATAGTCGTCGGACAAGTCGGCGGCGGGCCAACCTAGTCCCGGGGTCGTGGAGACGACCCTATAGTCGTCGGACATGACGGTGGCGGGGCAATCTAGTCCGGGGGTCGTGGGGACGATCCTGTAGTCGTCGGACATGACGGTGGTGGGCCAATCTATTCCTGGGGCCGTGGGGACGACCGTATAGTCGTCGGACATGTCGGCGGCTGGCCAACCTAGTCCCGGGATCGTGGGGACGCCTCTATAGTCGTCGGACAAGTCGGCGGCGGGCCAACCTAGTCCCGGGGTCGTGGAGACGACCCTATAGTCGTCGGACATGACGGTGGCGGGGCAATCTAGTCCGGGGGTGGTGGGGACGTCCCTACAGTCGTCGGACATGTCGGCGGCTGGCCAACCTAGTCCCGGGGTCGTGGAGACGACCCTATAGTCGTCGGACATGTCGGCGGCTGACCAACTTTGGCCCGTGGTCGTGGGGACGACCCTATAGTCGTCGGACATGACGGTGGCGGGCCAATCTAGCCCCGCGGTCGTGGGGACGACCCTATAGTCGTCGGACATGACGGTGGCGGGCCAATCTAGTCCCGGGCTCGTGGGGACGACCCTATAGTCGTCGGACATGACGGTGGCGGGCCAATCTAGTCCCGGGGTCGTGGGGACGACCCTGTAGTCGTCGGACAAGTCGGCGGCGGGCCGACATATTCCCGGGGTCGTGGGGACGACCCTATAGTCGTCGGACAAGTCGGCGGCGGACCAACCTAGTCCCGGGGTCGTGGGGCGACCCTATAGTCGTCGGACATGACGTTGGCGGGCCAATCTAGTCCCGGGGTCGTGGGGACGACCCTATAGTCGTCGGACATGTCGGCGGCTGGCCAACTTTGGCCCGTGGTCGTGGGGACAACCCTATAGACCTCCGACATGATGGTGGCGGGCCAATCTAGTCCCGGGGTCGTGGGGACGACCCTATAGTCGTCGGACAAGTCGGCGGCGGGCCAACATAGTCCCGGGGTCGTGGGTACGATCCTATAGTCTTCGGACATGTCGGCGGCGGGCCAACGTATGCCCAGGGTCGTAGGGACGACCCTATAGTCGTCGGACAAGTCGGCGGCGGGCCAACCTAGTCCCGGGGTCGTGGAGACGACCCTATAGTCGTCGGACATGACGGCGGCGGGGCAATCCAGTCCTGGGGTCGTGGGGACGACCCTATAGTCGTCGGACATGTCGGCGGCTGGCCAACCTAGTCCCGGGGTCGTGGGGACGACCCTATAGTCGTCGGACCAGTCGGCGGCGGGCCAACCTAGTCCCGGGGTCGTGGGGACGACCCTATATTCGTCGGACAAGACGGTGGCTGGGCAACTTTGGCCAGTGGTCGTGGGGACGACCCTATACTCGTCGGACATGTCGGCGGCTGGCCAACCTAGTCCCGTGGTCGTGGGGACGACCCTATACTCGTCGGACATGTCGGCGGCTGGCCAACCTAGTCCCGGGGTCGTGGAGACGACCCTATAGTCGTCGGAGAAGTCGGCGGCTGGCCAACCTAGTCCCGGGGTCGTGGAGACGACCCAATAGTCGTCGGACAAGTCGGCGGCGGGCCAACCTAGTCCCGGGGTCGTGGGGACGACCCTATAGTCGTCGGACATGTCGGCGGCAGGGCAACTTTGGGCCGTGGTCGTGGGGACGACCCTATAGTCGTCGGACATGACGGTGCCGGGGCAATCTAGCCCCGGGGTCGTGGGGACGACCCTATAGACGTCGGACATGTCGGCGGCGGGCCAACCTAGTCCCGGGGTCGTGGGGACGACTTATAGTCGTCGGACATGTCGGCGGCAGGGCAACTTTGGCCCGTGGTCGTGGGGACGACCCTATAGTCGTCGGACATGTCGGCGGCTGGCCAACCTAGTCCCGTGGTCGTGGGGACGACCCTATACTCGTCGGACATGTCGGCGGCTGGCCAACCTAGTCCCGTGGTCGTGGGGACGACCCTATACTCGTCGGACATGTCGGCGGCTGGCCAACCTAGTCCCGGGGTCGTGGAGACGACCCTATAGTCGTCGGACAAGTCGGCGGCGGGCCAACCTAGTCCCGGGGTCGTGGGGACGACCCTATAGTCGTCGGACATGTCGGCGGCGGGGCAACTTTGGCCCGTGGTCGTGGGGACGACCCTATAGTCGTCGGACATGACGCTGCAGGGGCAATGTAGCCCCGGGGTCGTGGGGACGACCCTATAGACGTCGGACTTGTCGGCGGCGGGCCAACCTAGTCCCGGGGTCGTGGGGACGACCCTATAGTCGTCGGACATGTTGGCGGCAGGGCAACTTTGGCCCGTGGACGTGGGGACGACCCTATAGACGTCGGACATGTCGGCGGCGGGCCAACCTAGTCCCGGGGTCGTGGGGACGACCCTATAGTCGTCGGACATGTCGGCGGCAGGGCAACTTTGGCCCGTGGTCGTGGGGACGACCCTATAATCGCCGGACATGTCGGCGGCGGGCCAACCTAGTCCCGGGGTCGTGGAGACGACCCTATAGTCGTCGGACATGACGGTGGCGGGGCAATCTAGTCCGGGGGTCGTGGGGACTTCCCTATAGTCGTCGGACAAGTCGGCGGCTGGCCAACCTAGTCCCGTGGTCGTGGGGACGACCCTATAGTCGTCGGACATGTCGGCGGCTGGGCAACTTTGGCCCGTGGTCGTGGGGACGTCTCTATAGTCGTCGGACAAGTCGGCGGCGGGCCAACCTAGTCCCGGGGTCGTGGAGACGACCCTATAGTCGTCGGACATGACGGTGGCGGGGCAATCTAGTCCCGGGGTCGTGGGGACGACCCTATAGTCGTCGGACATGACGGTGGCGGGCCAATCTAGTCCCGGGGTCGTGGGGACGACCCCATAGTCGTCGGACATGTCGGCGGCTGGGCAACTTTGGCCCGTGGTCGTGGGGACGACCCTATAGTCGTCGGACAAGTCGGCGGCGGGCCAACCTAGTCCCGGGGTCGTGGAGACGACCCTATAGTCGTCGGACATGACGGTGGCGGGGCAATCTAGTCCCGGGGTCGTGGGGACGACCCTATAGTCGTCGGACATGACGGTGGCGGGCCAATCTAGTCCCGGGGTCGTCGGGACGACCCCATAGTCGTCGAACATGTCGGCGGCGGGCCAACCTAGTCCCGTGGTCGTGGGGACGTCTCTATAGTCGTCGGACAAGTCGGCGGCGGGCCAACCTAGTCCCGGGGTCGTGGAGACGACCCTATAGTCGTCGGACATGACGGTGGCGGGGCAATCTAGTCCGGGGGTCGTGGGGACGATCCCGTATTCGTCGGACATAACGGTGGTGGGCCAATCTATTCCTGGGGCCGTGGGGACGACCCTATAGTCGTCGGACATGTCGGCGGCTGGCCAACCTAGTCCCGGGATCGTGGGGACGCCTCTATAGTCGTCGGACAAGTCGGCGGCGGGCCAACCTAGTCCCGGGGTCGTGGGGACGACCCTATAGTCGTCGGACATGACGGTCGGCGGGCCAATCTAGTCCCGGGCTCGTGGGGACGACCCTATAGTCGTCGGACATGTCGGCGGCTGGGCAACTTTGGCCCGTGGTCGTGGGGACGTCTCTATAGTCGTCGGACAAGTCGGCGGCGGGCCAACCTAGTCCCGGGGTCGTGGAGACGACCCTATAGTCGTCGGACACGACGGTGGCGGGGCAATCTAGTCCGGGGGTCGTGGGGACGACCCCATAGTCGTCGAACATGTCGGCGGCGGGCCAACCTAGTCCCGTGGTCGTGGGGACGTCTCTATAGTCGTCGGACAAGTCGGCGGCGGGCCAACCTAGTCCCGGGGTCGTGGAGACGACCCTATAGTCGTCGGACATGACGGTGGCGGGGCAATCTAGTCCGGGGGTCGTGGGGACGATCCTGTAGTCGTCGGACATGACGGTGGTGGGCCAATCTATTCCTGGGGCCGTGGGGACGACCGTATAGTCGTCGGACATGTCGGCGGCTGGCCAACCTAGTCCCGGGATCGTGGGGACGCCTCTATAGTCGTCGGACAAGTCGGCGGCGGGCCAACCTAGTCCCGGGGTCGTGGAGACGACCCTATAGTCGTCGGACATGACGGTGGCGGGGCAATCTAGTCCGGGGGTGGTGGGGACGTCCCTACAGTCGTCGGACATGTCGGCGGCTGGCCAACCTAGTCCCGGGGTCGTGGGTACGACCCTATAGTCGTCGGACATGTCGGCGGCGGGCCAACGTATGCCCAGGGTCGTAGGGACGACCCTATAGTCGTCGGACAAGTCGGCGGCGGGACAACCTAGTCCCGGGGTCGTGGAGACGACCCTATAGTCGTCGGACATGAGGGTGGCGGGGCAATCCAGTCCTGGGGTCGTGGGGACGACCCTATAGTCGTCGGACAAGTCGGCGGCGGGCCAACGTATGCCCAGGGTCGTAGGGACGAACCGATAGTCGTCGGACATGACGGTGGCTGGCCAATCTAGCCCTGGGGTTGTGGGGACGACCCTATAGTCGTCGGACATGTCGGCGGCTGGCCAACCTAGTCCCGGGGTCGTGGAGACGACCCTATAGTCGTCGGAGAAGTCGGCGGCTGGCCAACCTAGTCCCGGGGTCGTGGAGACGACCCAATTGTCGTCGGACAAGTCGGCGGCGGGCCAACCTAGTCCCGGGGTCGTGGGGACGACCCTATAGTCGTCGGACATGTCGGCGGCAGGGCAACTTTGGCCCGTGGTCGTGGGGACGACCCTATAGTCGTCGGACATGACGGTGCCGGGGCAATCTAGCCCCGGGGTCGTGGGGACGACCCTATAGACGTCGGACATGTCGGCGGCGGGCCAACCTAGTCCCGGGGTCGTGGGGACGACTTATAGTCGTCGGACATGTCGGCGGCAGGGCAACTTTGGCCCGTGGTCGTGGGGACGACCCTATAGTCGTCGGACATGTCGGCGGCTGGCCAACCTAGTCCCGTGGTCGTGGGGACGACCCTATACTCGTCGGACATGTCGGCGGCTGGCCAACCTAGTCCCGTGGTCGTGGGGACGACCCTATACTCGTCGGACATGTCGGCGGCTGGCCAACCTAGTCCCGGGGTCGTGGAGACGACCCTATAGTCGTCGGACAAGTCGGCGGCTGGCCAACCTAGTCCCGGGGTCGTGGAGACGACCCAATAGTCGTCGGACAAGTCGGCGGCGGGCCAACCTAGTCCCGGGGTCGTGGGGACGACCCTATAGTCGTCGGACATGTCGGCGGCAGGGCAACTTTGGCCCGTGGTCGTGGGGACGACCCTATAGTCGTCGGACATGACGCTGCAGGGGCAATGTAGCCCCGGGGTCGTGGGGACGACCCTATAGACGTCGGACTTGTCGGCGGCGGGCCAACCTAGTCCCGGGGTCGTGGGGACGACCCTATAGTCGTCGGACATGTTGGCGGCAGGGCAACTTTGGCCCGTGGACGTGGGGACGACCCTATAGACGTCGGACATGTCGGGGGCGGGCCAACCTAGTCCCGGGGTCGTGGGGACGACCCTATAGTCGTCGGACATGTCGGCGGCAGGGCAACTTTGGCCCGTGGTCGTGGGGACGACCCTATAGTCGTCGGACATGTCGGCGGCGGGCCAACCTAGTCCCGGGGTCGTGGAGACGACCCTATAGTCGTCGGACATGACGGTGGCGGGGCAATCTAGTCCGGGGGTCGTGGGGACGATCCCGTATTCGTCGGACATAACGGTGGTGGGCCAATCTATTCCTGGGGCCGTGGGGACGACCCTATAGTCGTCGGACATGTCGGCGGCTGGCCAACCTAGTCCCGGGATCGTGGGGACGCCTCTATAGTCGTCGGACAAGTCGGCGGCGGGCCAACCTAGTCCCGGGGTCGTGGGGACGACCCTATAGTCGTCGGACATGACGGTCGGCGGGCCAATCTAGTCCCGGGCTCGTGGGGACGACCCTATAGTCGTCGGACATGTCGGCGGCTGGGCAACTTTGGCCCGTGGTCGTGGGGACGTCTCTATAGTGGTCGGACAAGTCGGCGGCGGGCCAACCTAGTCCCGGGGTCGTGGAGACGACCCTATAGTCGTCGGACACGACGGTGGCGGGGCAATCTAGTCCGGGGGTCGTGGGGACGACCCCATAGTCGTCGAACATGTCGGCGGCGGGCCAACCTAGTCCCGTGGTCGTGGGGACGTCTCTATAGTCGTCGGACAAGTCGGCGGCGGGCCAACCTAGTCCCGGGGTCGTGGAGACGACCCTATAGTCGTCGGACATGACGGTGGCGGGGCAATCTAGTCCGGGGGTCGTGGGGACGATCCTGTAGTCGTCGGACATGACGGTGGTGGGCCAATCTATTCCTGGGGCCGTGGGGACGACCGTATAGTCGTCGGACATGTCGGCGGCTGGCCAACCTAGTCCCGGGATCGTGGGGACGCCTCTATAGTCGTCGGACAAGTCGGCGGCGGGCCAACCTAGTCCCGGGGTCGTGGAGACGACCCTATAGTCGTCGGACATGACGGTGGCGGGGCAATCTAGTCCGGGGGTGGTGGGGACGTCCCTACAGTCGTCGGACATGTCGGCGGCTGGCCAACCTAGTCCCGGGGTCGTGGGTACGACCCTATAGTCGTCGGACATGTCGGCGGCGGGCCAACGTATGCCCAGGGTCGTAGGGACGACCCTATAGTCGTCGGACAAGTCGGCGGCGGGACAACCTAGTCCCGGGGTCGTGGAGACGACCCTATAGTCGTCGGACATGAGGGTGGCGGGGCAATCCAGTCCTGGGGTCGTGGGGACGACCCTATAGTCGTCGGACAAGTCGGCGGCGGGCCAACGTATGCCCAGGGTCGTAGGGACGAACCGATAGTCGTCGGACATGACGGTGGCTGGCCAATCTAGCCCTGGGGTTGTGGGGACGACCCTATAGTCGTCGGACATGTCGGCGGCTGGCCAACCTAGTCCCGGGGTCGTGGAGACGACCCTATAGTCGTCGGAGAAGTCGGCGGCTGGCCAACCTAGTCCCGGGGTCGTGGAGACGACCCAATTGTCGTCGGACAAGTCGGCGGCGGGCCAACCTAGTCCCGGGGTCGTGGGGACGACCCTATAGTCGTCGGACATGTCGGCGGCAGGGCAACTTTGGCCCGTGGTCGTGGGGACGACCCTATAGTCGTCGGACATGACGGTGCCGGGGCAATCTAGCCCCGGGGTCGTGGGGACGACCCTATAGACGTCGGACATGTCGGCGGCGGGCCAACCTAGTCCCGGGGTCGTGGGGACGACTTATAGTCGTCGGACATGTCGGCGGCAGGGCAACTTTGGCCCGTGGTCGTGGGGACGACCCTATAGTCGTCGGACATGTCGGCGGCTGGCCAACCTAGTCCCGTGGTCGTGGGGACGACCCTATACTCGTCGGACATGTCGGCGGCTGGCCAACCTAGTCCCGTGGTCGTGGGGACGACCCTATACTCGTCGGACATGTCGGCGGCTGGCCAACCTAGTCCCGGGGTCGTGGAGACGACCCTATATTCGTCGGACAAGTCGGCGGCTGGCCAACCTAGTCCCGGGGTCGTGGAGACGACCCAATAGTCGTCGGACAAGTCGGCGGCGGGCCAACCTAGTCCCGGGGTCGTGGGGACGACCCTATAGTCGTCGGACATGTCGGCGGCAGGGCAACTTTGGCCCGTGGTCGTGGGGACGACCCTATAGTCGTCGGACATGACGCTGCAGGGGCAATGTAGCCCCGGGGTCGTGGGGACGACCCTATAGACGTCGGACTTGTCGGCGGCGGGCCAACCTAGTCCCGGGGTCGTGGGGACGACCCTATAGTCGTCGGACATGTTGGCGGCAGGGCAACTTTGGCCCGTGGACGTGGGGACGACCCTATAGACGTCGGACATGTCGGGGGCGGGCCAACCTAGTCCCGGGGTCGTGGGGACGACCCTATAGTCGTCGGACATGTCGGCGGCAGGGCAACTTTGGCCCGTGGTCGTGGGGACGACCCTATAGTCGTCGGACATGTCGGCGGCGGGCCAACCTAGTCCCGGGGTCGTGGAGACGACCCTATAGTCGTCGGACATGACGGTGGCGGGGCAATCTAGTCCCGGGGTCGTGGGGACGACCCTATAGTCGTCGGACATGACGGTGGCGGGCCAATCTAGTCCCGGGGTCGTGGGGACGACCCCATAGTCGTCGAACATGTCGGCGGCGGGCCAACCTAGTCCCGTGGTCGTGGGGACGTCTCTATAGTCGTCGGACAAGTCGGCGGCGGGCCAACCTAGTCCCGGGGTCGTGGAGACGACCCTATAGTCGTCGGACATGACGGTGGCGGGGCAATCTAGTCCGGGGGTCGTGGGGACGATCCTGTATTCGTCGGACATAACGGTGGTGGGCCAATCTATTCCTGGGGCCGTGGGGACGACCCTATAGTCGTCGGACATGTCGGCGGCTGGCCAACCTAGTCCCGGGATCGTGGGGACGCCTCTATAGTCGTCGGACAAGTCGGCGGCGGGCCAACCTAGTCCCGGGGTCGTGGAGACGACCCTATAGTCGTCGGACACGACGGTGGCGGGGCAATCTAGTCCGGGGGTCGTGGGGACGACCCTATACTCGTCGGACATGTCGGCGGCTGGCCAACCTAGTCCCGTGGTCGTGGGGACGACCCTATACTCGTCGGACATGTCGGCGGCTGGCCAACCTAGTCCCGGGGTCGTGGAGACGACCCTATAGTCATCGGAGAAGTCGGCGGCTGGCCAACCTAGTCCCGGGGTCGTGGAGACGACCCAATAGTCGTCGGACAAGTCGGCGGCGGGCCAACCTAGTCCCGGGGTCGTGGGGACGACCCTATAGTCGTCGGACATGTCGGCGGCAGGGCAACTTTGGGCCGTGGTCGTGGGGACGACCCTATTGTCGTCGGACATGACGGTGCCGGGGCAATCTAGCCCCGGGGTCGTGGGGACGACCCTATAGACGTCGGACATGTCGGCGGCGGGCCAACCTAGTCCCGGGGTCGTGGGGACGACTTATAGTCGTCGGACATGTCGGCGGCAGGGCAACTTTGGCCCGTGGTCGTGGGGACGACCCTATAGTCGTCGGACATGTCGGCGGCTGGCCAACCTAGTCCCGTGGTCGTGGGTACGACCCTATACTCGTCGGACATGTCGGCGGCTGGCCAACCTAGTCCCGTGGTCGTGGGGACGACCCTATACTCGTCGGACATGTCGGCGGCTGGCCAACCTAGTCCCGGGGTCGTGGAGACGACCCTATAGTCGTCGGACAAGTCGGCGGCTGGCCAACCTAGTCCCGGGGTCGTGGAGACGACCCAATAGTCGTCGGACAAGTCGGCGGCGGGCCAACCTAGTCCCGGGGTCGTGGGGACGACCCTATAGTCGTCGGACATGTCGGCGGCAGGGCAACTTTGGCCCGTGGTCGTGGGGACGACCCTATAGTCGTCGGACATGACGCTGCAGGGGCAATGTAGCCCCGGGGTCGTGGGGACGACCCTATAGACGTCGGACTTGTCGGCGGCGGGCCAACCTAGTCCCGGGGTCGTGGGGACGACCCTATAGTCGTCGGACATGTTGGCGGCAGGGCAACTTTGGCCCGTGGACGTGGGGACGACCCTATAGACGTCGGACATGTCGGCGGCGGGCCAACCTAGTCCCGGGGTCGTGGGGACGACCCTATAGTCGTCGGACATGTCGGCGGCAGGGCAACTTTGGCCCGTGGTCGTGGGGACGACCCTATAATCGTCGGACATGTCGGCGGCGGGCCAACCTAGTCCCGGGGTCGTGGAGACGACCCTATAGTCGTCGGACATGACGGTGGCGGGGCAATCTAGTCCGGGGGTCGTGGGGACTTCCCTATAGTCGTCGGACAAGTCGGCGGCTGGCCAACCTAGTCCCGTGGTCGTGGGGACGACCCTATAGTCGTCGGACATGTCGGCGGCTGGGCAACTTTGGCCCGTGGTCGTGGGGACGTCTCTATAGTCGTCGGACAAGTCGGCGGCGGGCCAACCTAGTCCCGGGGTCGTGGAGACGACCCTATAGTCGTCGGACATGACGGTGGCGGGGCAATCTAGTCCCGGGGTCGTGGGGACGACCCTATAGTCGTCGGACATGACGGTGGCGGGCCAATCTAGTCCCGGGGTCGTGGGGACGACCCCATAGTCGTCGGACATGTCGGCGGCTGGGCAACTTTGGCCCGTGGTCGTGGGGACGACCCTATAGTCGTCGGACAAGTCGGCGGCGGGCCAACCTAGTCCCGGGGTCGTGGAGACGACCCTATAGTCGTCGGACATGACGGTGGCGGGGCAATCTAGTCCGGGGGTGGTGGGGACGTCCCTACAGTCGTCGGACATGTCGGCGGCTGGCCAACCTAGTCCCGGGGTCGTGGGTACGACCCTATAGTCGTCGGACATGTCGGCGGCGGGCCAACGTATGCCCAGGGTCGTAGGGACGACCCTATAGTCGTCGGACAAGTCGGCGGCGGGACAACCTAGTCCCGGGGTCGTGGAGACGACCCTATAGTCGTCGGACATGAGGGTGGCGGGGCAATCCAGTCCTGGGGTCGTGGGGACGACCCTATAGTCGTCGGACAAGTCGGCGGCGGGCCAACGTATGCCCAGGGTCGTAGGGACGAACCGATAGTCGTCGGACATGACGGTGGCTGGCCAATCTAGCCCTGGGGTTGTGGGGACGACCCTATAGTCGTCGGACATGTCGGCGGCTGGCCAACCTAGTCCCGGGGTCGTGGAGACGACCCTATAGTCGTCGGAGAAGTCGGCGGCTGGCCAACCTAGTCCCGGGGTCGTGGAGACGACCCAATTGTCGTCGGACAAGTCGGCGGCGGGCCAACCTAGTCCCGGGGTCGTGGGGACGACCCTATAGTCGTCGGACATGTCGGCGGCAGGGCAACTTTGGCCCGTGGTCGTGGGGACGACCCTATAGTCGTCGGACATGACGGTGCCGGGGCAATCTAGCCCCGGGGTCGTGGGGACGACCCTATAGACGTCGGACATGTCGGCGGCGGGCCAACCTAGTCCCGGGGTCGTGGGGACGACTTATAGTCGTCGGACATGTCGGCGGCAGGGCAACTTTGGCCCGTGGTCGTGGGGACGACCCTATAGTCGTCGGACATGTCGGCGGCTGGCCAACCTAGTCCCGTGGTCGTGGGGACGACCCTATACTCGTCGGACATGTCGGCGGCTGGCCAACCTAGTCCCGTGGTCGTGGGGACGACCCTATACTCGTCGGACATGTCGGCGGCTGGCCAACCTAGTCCCGGGGTCGTGGAGACGACCCTATAGTCGTCGGACAAGTCGGCGGCTGGCCAACCTAGTCCCGGGGTCGTGGAGACGACCCAATAGTCGTCGGACAAGTCGGCGGCGGGCCAACCTAGTCCCGGGGTCGTGGGGACGACCCTATAGTCGTCGGACATGTCGGCGGCAGGGCAACTTTGGCCCGTGGTCGTGGGGACGACCCTATAGTCGTCGGACATGACGCTGCAGGGGCAATGTAGCCCCGGGGTCGTGGGGACGACCCTATAGACGTCGGACTTGTCGGCGGCGGGCCAACCTAGTCCCGGGGTCGTGGGGACGACCCTATAGTCGTCGGACATGTTGGCGGCAGGGCAACTTTGGCCCGTGGACGTGGGGACGACCCTATAGACGTCGGACATGTCGGGGGCGGGCCAACCTAGTCCCGGGGTCGTGGGGACGACCCTATAGTCGTCGGACATGTCGGCGGCAGGGCAACTTTGGCCCGTGGTCGTGGGGACGACCCTATAGTCGTCGGACATGTCGGCGGCGGGCCAACCTAGTCCCGGGGTCGTGGAGACGACCCTATAGTCGTCGGACATGACGGTGGCGGGGCAATCTAGTCCCGGGGTCGTGGGGACGACCCTATAGTCGTCGGACATGACGGTGGCGGGCCAATCTAGTCCCGGGGTCGTGGGGACGACCCCATAGTCGTCGAACATGTCGGCGGCGGGCCAACCTAGTCCCGTGGTCGTGGGGACGTCTCTATAGTCGTCGGACAAGTCGGCGGCGGGCCAACCTAGTCCCGGGGTCGTGGAGACGACCCTATAGTCGTCGGACATGACGGTGGCGGGGCAATCTAGTCCGGGGGTCGTGGGGACGATCCTGTATTCGTCGGACATAACGGTGGTGGGCCAATCTATTCCTGGGGCCGTGGGGACGACCCTATAGTCGTCGGACATGTCGGCGGCTGGCCAACCTAGTCCCGGGATCGTGGGGACGCCTCTATAGTCGTCGGACAAGTCGGCGGCGGGCCAACCTAGTCCCGGGGTCGTGGAGACGACCCTATAGTCGTCGGACACGACGGTGGCGGGGCAATCTAGTCCGGGGGTCGTGGGGACGACCCTATACTCGTCGGACATGTCGGCGGCTGGCCAACCTAGTCCCGTGGTCGTGGGGACGACCCTATACTCGTCGGACATGTCGGCGGCTGGCCAACCTAGTCCCGGGGTCGTGGAGACGACCCTATAGTCATCGGAGAAGTCGGCGGCTGGCCAACCTAGTCCCGGGGTCGTGGAGACGACCCAATAGTCGTCGGACAAGTCGGCGGCGGGCCAACCTAGTCCCGGGGTCGTGGGGACGACCCTATAGTCGTCGGACATGTCGGCGGCAGGGCAACTTTGGGCCGTGGTCGTGGGGACGACCCTATTGTCGTCGGACATGACGGTGCCGGGGCAATCTAGCCCCGGGGTCGTGGGGACGACCCTATAGACGTCGGACATGTCGGCGGCGGGCCAACCTAGTCCCGGGGTCGTGGGGACGACTTATAGTCGTCGGACATGTCGGCGGCAGGGCAACTTTGGCCCGTGGTCGTGGGGACGACCCTATAGTCGTCGGACATGTCGGCGGCTGGCCAACCTAGTCCCGTGGTCGTGGGTACGACCCTATACTCGTCGGACATGTCGGCGGCTGGCCAACCTAGTCCCGTGGTCGTGGGGACGACCCTATACTCGTCGGACATGTCGGCGGCTGGCCAACCTAGTCCCGGGGTCGTGGAGACGACCCTATAGTCGTCGGACAAGTCGGCGGCTGGCCAACCTAGTCCCGGGGTCGTGGAGACGACCCAATAGTCGTCGGACAAGTCGGCGGCGGGCCAACCTAGTCCCGGGGTCGTGGGGACGACCCTATAGTCGTCGGACATGTCGGCGGCAGGGCAACTTTGGCCCGTGGTCGTGGGGACGACCCTATAGTCGTCGGACATGACGCTGCAGGGGCAATGTAGCCCCGGGGTCGTGGGGACGACCCTATAGACGTCGGACTTGTCGGCGGCGGGCCAACCTAGTCCCGGGGTCGTGGGGACGACCCTATAGTCGTCGGACATGTTGGCGGCAGGGCAACTTTGGCCCGTGGACGTGGGGACGACCCTATAGACGTCGGACATGTCGGCGGCGGGCCAACCTAGTCCCGGGGTCGTGGGGACGACCCTATAGTCGTCGGACATGTCGGCGGCAGGGCAACTTTGGCCCGTGGTCGTGGGGACGACCCTATAATCGTCGGACATGTCGGCGGCGGGCCAACCTAGTCCCGGGGTCGTGGAGACGACCCTATAGTCGTCGGACATGACGGTGGCGGGGCAATCTAGTCCGGGGGTCGTGGGGACTTCCCTATAGTCGTCGGACAAGTCGGCGGCTGGCCAACCTAGTCCCGTGGTCGTGGGGACGACCCTATAGTCGTCGGACATGTCGGCGGCTGGGCAACTTTGGCCCGTGGTCGTGGGGACGTCTCTATAGTCGTCGGACAAGTCGGCGGCGGGCCAACCTAGTCCCGGGGTCGTGGAGACGACCCTATAGTCGTCGGACATGACGGTGGCGGGGCAATCTAGTCCCGGGGTCGTGGGGACGACCCTATAGTCGTCGGACATGACGGTGGCGGGCCAATCTAGTCCCGGGGTCGTGGGGACGACCCCATAGTCGTCGGACATGTCGGCGGCTGGGCAACTTTGGCCCGTGGTCGTGGGGACGACCCTATAGTCGTCGGACAAGTCGGCGGCGGGCCAACCTAGTCCCGGGGTCGTGGAGACGACCCTATAGTCGTCGGACATGACGGTGGCGGGGCAATCTAGTCCCGGGGTCGTGGGGACGACCCTATAGTCGTCGGACATGACGGTGGCGGGCCAATCTAGTCCCGGGGTCGTCGGGACGACCCCATAGTCGTCGAACATGTCGGCGGCGGGCCAACCTAGTCCCGTGGTCGTGGGGACGTCTCTATAGTCGTCGGACAAGTCGGCGGCGGGCCAACCTAGTCCCGGGGTCGTGGAGACGACCCTATAGTCGTCGGACATGACGGTGGCGGGGCAATCTAGTCCGGGGGTCGTGGGGACGATCCCGTATTCGTCGGACATAACGGTGGTGGGCCAATCTATTCCTGGGGCCGTGGGGACGACCCTATAGTCGTCGGACATGTCGGCGGCTGGCCAACCTAGTCCCGGGATCGTGGGGACGCCTCTATAGTCGTCGGACAAGTCGGCGGCGGGCCAACCTAGTCCCGGGGTCGTGGGGACGACCCTATAGTCGTCGGACATGACGGTCGGCGGGCCAATCTAGTCCCGGGCTCGTGGGGACGACCCTATAGTCGTCGGACATGTCGGCGGCTGGGCAACTTTGGCCCGTGGTCGTGGGGACGTCTCTATAGTCGTCGGACAAGTCGGCGGCGGGCCAACCTAGTCCCGGGGTCGTGGAGACGACCCTATAGTCGTCGGACACGACGGTGGCGGGGCAATCTAGTCCGGGGGTCGTGGGGACGACCCCATAGTCGTCGAACATGTCGGCGGCGGGCCAACCTAGTCCCGTGGTCGTGGGGACGTCTCTATAGTCGTCGGACAAGTCGGCGGCGGGCCAACCTAGTCCCGGGGTCGTGGAGACGACCCTATAGTCGTCGGACATGACGGTGGCGGGGCAATCTAGTCCGGGGGTCGTGGGCACGATCCTGTAGTCGTCGGACATGACGGTGGTGGGCCAATATATTCCTGGGGCCGTGGGGACGACCGTATAGTCGTCGGACATGTCGGCGGCTGGCCAACCTAGTCCCGGGATCGTGGGGACGCCTCTATAGTCGTCGGACAAGTCGGCGGCGGGCCAACCTAGTCCCGGGGTCGTGGAGACGACCCTATAGTCGTCGGACATGACGGTGGCGGGGCAATCTAGTCCGGGGGTGGTGGGGACGTCCCTACAGTCGTCGGACATGTCGGCGGCTGGCCAACCTAGTCCCGGGGTCGTGGAGACGACCCTATAGTCGTCGGACATGTCGGCGGCTGACCAACTTTGGCCCGTGGTCGTGGGGACGACCCTATAGTCGTCGGACACGACGGTGGCGGGCCAATCTAGCCCCGCGGTCGTGGGGACGACCCTATAGTCGTCGGACATGACGGTGGCGGGCCAATCTAGTCCCGGGCTCGTGGGGACGACCCTATAGTCGTCGGACATGACGGTGGCGGGCCAATCTAGTCCCGGGGTCGTGGGGACGACCCTGTAGTCGTCGGACAAGTCGGCGGCGGGCCGACATATTCCCGGGGTCGTGGGGACGACCCTATAGTCGTCGGACAAGTCGGCGGCGGACCAACCTAGTCCCGGGGTCGTGGGGCGACCCTATAGTCGTCGGACATGACGTTGGCGGGCCAATCTAGTCCCGGGGTCGTGGGGACGACCCTATAGTCGTCGGACATGTCGGCGGCTGGCCAACTTTGGCCCGTGGTCGTGGGGACAACCCTATAGACCTCCGACATGATGGTGGCGGGCCAATCTAGTCCCGGGGTCGTGGGGACGACCCCATAGTCGTCGAACATGTCGGCGGCGGGCCAACCTAGTCCCGTGGTCGTGGGGACGTCTCTATAGTCGTCGGACAAGTCGGCGGCGGGCCAACCTAGTCCCGGGGTCGTGGAGACGACCCTATAGTCGTCGGACATGACGGTGGCGGGGCAATCTAGTCCGGGGGTCGTGGGGACGATCCTGTATTCGTCGGACATAACGGTGGTGGGCCAATCTATTCCTGGGGCCGTGGGGACGACCCTATAGTCGTCGGACATGTCGGCGGCTGGCCAACCTAGTCCCGGGGTCGTGGAGACGACCCTATAGTCGTCGGAGAAGTCGGCGGCTGGCCAACCTAGTCCCGGGGTCGTGGAGACGACCCAATTGTCGTCGGACAAGTCGGCGGCGGGCCAACCTAGTCCCGGGGTCGTGGGGACGACCCTATAGTCGTCGGACATGTCGGCGGCAGGGCAACTTTGGCCCGTGGTCGTGGGGACGACCCTATAGTCGTCGGACATGACGGTGCCGGGGCAATCTAGCCCCGGGGTCGTGGGGACGACCCTATAGACGTCGGACATGTCGGCGGCGGGCCAACCTAGTCCCGGGGTCGTGGGGACGACTTATAGTCGTCGGACATGTCGGCGGCAGGGCAACTTTGGCCCGTGGTCGTGGGGACGACCCTATAGTCGTCGGACATGTCGGCGGCTGGCCAACCTAGTCCCGTGGTCGTGGGGACGACCCTATACTCGTCGGACATGTCGGCGGCTGGCCAACCTAGTCCCGTGGTCGTGGGGACGACCCTATACTCGTCGGACATGTCGGCGGCTGGCCAACCTAGTCCCGGGGTCGTGGAGACGACCCTATAGTCGTCGGACAAGTCGGCGGCTGGCCAACCTAGTCCCGGGGTCGTGGAGACGACCCAATAGTCGTCGGACAAGTCGGCGGCGGGCCAACCTAGTCCCGGGGTCGTGGGGACGACCCTATAGTCGTCGGACATGTCGGCGGCAGGGCAACTTTGGCCCGTGGTCGTGGGGACGACCCTATAGTCGTCGGACATGACGCTGCAGGGGCAATGTAGCCCCGGGGTCGTGGGGACGACCCTATAGACGTCGGACTTGTCGGCGGCGGGCCAACCTAGTCCCGGGGTCGTGGGGACGACCCTATAGTCGTCGGACATGTTGGCGGCAGGGCAACTTTGGCCCGTGGACGTGGGGACGACCCTATAGACGTCGGACATGTCGGGGGCGGGCCAACCTAGTCCCGGGGTCGTGGGGACGACCCTATAGTCGTCGGACATGTCGGCGGCAGGGCAACTTTGGCCCGTGGTCGTGGGGACGACCCTATAGTCGTCGGACATGTCGGCGGCGGGCCAACCTAGTCCCGGGGTCGTGGAGACGACCCTATAGTCGTCGGACATGACGGTGGCGGGGCAATCTAGTCCCGGGGTCGTGGGGACGACCCTATAGTCGTCGGACATGACGGTGGCGGGCCAATCTAGTCCCGGGGTCGTGGGGACGACCCCATAGTCGTCGAACATGTCGGCGGCGGGCCAACCTAGTCCCGTGGTCGTGGGGACGTCTCTATAGTCGTCGGACAAGTCGGCGGCGGGCCAACCTAGTCCCGGGGTCGTGGAGACGACCCTATAGTCGTCGGACATGACGGTGGCGGGGCAATCTAGTCCGGGGGTCGTGGGGACGATCCTGTATTCGTCGGACATAACGGTGGTGGGCCAATCTATTCCTGGGGCCGTGGGGACGACCCTATAGTCGTCGGACATGTCGGCGGCTGGCCAACCTAGTCCCGGGATCGTGGGGACGCCTCTATAGTCGTCGGACAAGTCGGCGGCGGGCCAACCTAGTCCCGGGGTCGTGGAGACGACCCTATAGTCGTCGGACACGACGGTGGCGGGGCAATCTAGTCCGGGGGTCGTGGGGACGACCCTATACTCGTCGGACATGTCGGCGGCTGGCCAACCTAGTCCCGTGGTCGTGGGGACGACCCTATACTCGTCGGACATGTCGGCGGCTGGCCAACCTAGTCCCGGGGTCGTGGAGACGACCCTATAGTCATCGGAGAAGTCGGCGGCTGGCCAACCTAGTCCCGGGGTCGTGGAGACGACCCAATAGTCGTCGGACAAGTCGGCGGCGGGCCAACCTAGTCCCGGGGTCGTGGGGACGACCCTATAGTCGTCGGACATGTCGGCGGCAGGGCAACTTTGGGCCGTGGTCGTGGGGACGACCCTATTGTCGTCGGACATGACGGTGCCGGGGCAATCTAGCCCCGGGGTCGTGGGGACGACCCTATAGACGTCGGACATGTCGGCGGCGGGCCAACCTAGTCCCGGGGTCGTGGGGACGACTTATAGTCGTCGGACATGTCGGCGGCAGGGCAACTTTGGCCCGTGGTCGTGGGGACGACCCTATAGTCGTCGGACATGTCGGCGGCTGGCCAACCTAGTCCCGTGGTCGTGGGTACGACCCTATACTCGTCGGACATGTCGGCGGCTGGCCAACCTAGTCCCGTGGTCGTGGGGACGACCCTATACTCGTCGGACATGTCGGCGGCTGGCCAACCTAGTCCCGGGGTCGTGGAGACGACCCTATAGTCGTCGGACAAGTCGGCGGCTGGCCAACCTAGTCCCGGGGTCGTGGAGACGACCCAATAGTCGTCGGACAAGTCGGCGGCGGGCCAACCTAGTCCCGGGGTCGTGGGGACGACCCTATAGTCGTCGGACATGTCGGCGGCAGGGCAACTTTGGCCCGTGGTCGTGGGGACGACCCTATAGTCGTCGGACATGACGCTGCAGGGGCAATGTAGCCCCGGGGTCGTGGGGACGACCCTATAGACGTCGGACTTGTCGGCGGCGGGCCAACCTAGTCCCGGGGTCGTGGGGACGACCCTATAGTCGTCGGACATGTTGGCGGCAGGGCAACTTTGGCCCGTGGACGTGGGGACGACCCTATAGACGTCGGACATGTCGGCGGCGGGCCAACCTAGTCCCGGGGTCGTGGGGACGACCCTATAGTCGTCGGACATGTCGGCGGCAGGGCAACTTTGGCCCGTGGTCGTGGGGACGACCCTATAATCGTCGGACATGTCGGCGGCGGGCCAACCTAGTCCCGGGGTCGTGGAGACGACCCTATAGTCGTCGGACATGACGGTGGCGGGGCAATCTAGTCCGGGGGTCGTGGGGACTTCCCTATAGTCGTCGGACAAGTCGGCGGCTGGCCAACCTAGTCCCGTGGTCGTGGGGACGACCCTATAGTCGTCGGACATGTCGGCGGCTGGGCAACTTTGGCCCGTGGTCGTGGGGACGTCTCTATAGTCGTCGGACAAGTCGGCGGCGGGCCAACCTAGTCCCGGGGTCGTGGAGACGACCCTATAGTCGTCGGACATGACGGTGGCGGGGCAATCTAGTCCCGGGGTCGTGGGGACGACCCTATAGTCGTCGGACATGACGGTGGCGGGCCAATCTAGTCCCGGGGTCGTGGGGACGACCCCATAGTCGTCGGACATGTCGGCGGCTGGGCAACTTTGGCCCGTGGTCGTGGGGACGACCCTATAGTCGTCGGACAAGTCGGCGGCGGGCCAACCTAGTCCCGGGGTCGTGGAGACGACCCTATAGTCGTCGGACATGACGGTGGCGGGGCAATCTAGTCCCGGGGTCGTGGGGACGACCCTATAGTCGTCGGACATGACGGTGGCGGGCCAATCTAGTCCCGGGGTCGTCGGGACGACCCCATAGTCGTCGAACATGTCGGCGGCGGGCCAACCTAGTCCCGTGGTCGTGGGGACGTCTCTATAGTCGTCGGACAAGTCGGCGGCGGGCCAACCTAGTCCCGGGGTCGTGGAGACGACCCTATAGTCGTCGGACATGACGGTGGCGGGGCAATCTAGTCCGGGGGTCGTGGGGACGATCCCGTATTCGTCGGACATAACGGTGGTGGGCCAATCTATTCCTGGGGCCGTGGGGACGACCCTATAGTCGTCGGACATGTCGGCGGCTGGCCAACCTAGTCCCGGGATCGTGGGGACGCCTCTATAGTCGTCGGACAAGTCGGCGGCGGGCCAACCTAGTCCCGGGGTCGTGGGGACGACCCTATAGTCGTCGGACATGACGGTCGGCGGGCCAATCTAGTCCCGGGCTCGTGGGGACGACCCTATAGTCGTCGGACATGTCGGCGGCTGGGCAACTTTGGCCCGTGGTCGTGGGGACGTCTCTATAGTCGTCGGACAAGTCGGCGGCGGGCCAACCTAGTCCCGGGGTCGTGGAGACGACCCTATAGTCGTCGGACACGACGGTGGCGGGGCAATCTAGTCCGGGGGTCGTGGGGACGACCCCATAGTCGTCGAACATGTCGGCGGCGGGCCAACCTAGTCCCGTGGTCGTGGGGACGTCTCTATAGTCGTCGGACAAGTCGGCGGCGGGCCAACCTAGTCCCGGGGTCGTGGAGACGACCCTATAGTCGTCGGACATGACGGTGGCGGGGCAATCTAGTCCGGGGGTCGTGGGCACGATCCTGTAGTCGTCGGACATGACGGTGGTGGGCCAATATATTCCTGGGGCCGTGGGGACGACCGTATAGTCGTCGGACATGTCGGCGGCTGGCCAACCTAGTCCCGGGATCGTGGGGACGCCTCTATAGTCGTCGGACAAGTCGGCGGCGGGCCAACCTAGTCCCGGGGTCGTGGAGACGACCCTATAGTCGTCGGACATGACGGTGGCGGGGCAATCTAGTCCGGGGGTGGTGGGGACGTCCCTACAGTCGTCGGACATGTCGGCGGCTGGCCAACCTAGTCCCGGGGTCGTGGAGACGACCCTATAGTCGTCGGACATGTCGGCGGCTGACCAACTTTGGCCCGTGGTCGTGGGGACGACCCTATAGTCGTCGGACACGACGGTGGCGGGCCAATCTAGCCCCGCGGTCGTGGGGACGACCCTATAGTCGTCGGACATGACGGTGGCGGGCCAATCTAGTCCCGGGCTCGTGGGGACGACCCTATAGTCGTCGGACATGACGGTGGCGGGCCAATCTAGTCCCGGGGTCGTGGGGACGACCCTGTAGTCGTCGGACAAGTCGGCGGCGGGCCGACATATTCCCGGGGTCGTGGGGACGACCCTATAGTCGTCGGACAAGTCGGCGGCGGACCAACCTAGTCCCGGGGTCGTGGGGCGACCCTATAGTCGTCGGACATGACGTTGGCGGGCCAATCTAGTCCCGGGGTCGTGGGGACGACCCTATAGTCGTCGGACATGTCGGCGGCTGGCCAACTTTGGCCCGTGGTCGTGGGGACAACCCTATAGACCTCCGACATGATGGTGGCGGGCCAATCTAGTCCCGGGGTCGTGGGGACGACCCCATAGTCGTCGAACATGTCGGCGGCGGGCCAACCTAGTCCCGTGGTCGTGGGGACGTCTCTATAGTCGTCGGACAAGTCGGCGGCGGGCCAACCTAGTCCCGGGGTCGTGGAGACGACCCTATAGTCGTCGGACATGACGGTGGCGGGGCAATCTAGTCCGGGGGTCGTGGGGACGATCCTGTATTCGTCGGACATAACGGTGGTGGGCCAATCTATTCCTGGGGCCGTGGGGACGACCCTATAGTCGTCGGACATGTCGGCGGCTGGCCAACCTAGTCCCGGGATCGTGGGGACGCCTCTATAGTCGTCGGACAAGTCGGCGGCGGGCCAACCTAGTCCCGGGGTCGTGGAGACGACCCTATAGTCGTCGGACACGACGGTGGCGGGGCAATCTAGTCCGGGGGTCGTGGGGACGACCCTATACTCGTCGGACATGTCGGCGGCTGGCCAACCTAGTCCCGTGGTCGTGGGGACGACCCTATACTCGTCGGACATGTCGGCGGCTGGCCAACCTAGTCCCGGGGTCGTGGAGACGACCCTATAGTCATCGGAGAAGTCGGCGGCTGGCCAACCTAGTCCCGGGGTCGTGGAGACGACCCAATAGTCGTCGGACAAGTCGGCGGCGGGCCAACCTAGTCCCGGGGTCGTGGGGACGACCCTATAGTCGTCGGACATGTCGGCGGCAGGGCAACTTTGGGCCGTGGTCGTGGGGACGACCCTATTGTCGTCGGACATGACGGTGCCGGGGCAATCTAGCCCCGGGGTCGTGGGGACGACCCTATAGACGTCGGACATGTCGGCGGCGGGCCAACCTAGTCCCGGGGTCGTGGGGACGACTTATAGTCGTCGGACATGTCGGCGGCAGGGCAACTTTGGCCCGTGGTCGTGGGGACGACCCTATAGTCGTCGGACATGTCGGCGGCTGGCCAACCTAGTCCCGTGGTCGTGGGTACGACCCTATACTCGTCGGACATGTCGGCGGCTGGCCAACCTAGTCCCGTGGTCGTGGGGACGACCCTATACTCGTCGGACATGTCGGCGGCTGGCCAACCTAGTCCCGGGGTCGTGGAGACGACCCTATAGTCGTCGGACAAGTCGGCGGCTGGCCAACCTAGTCCCGGGGTCGTGGAGACGACCCAATAGTCGTCGGACAAGTCGGCGGCGGGCCAACCTAGTCCCGGGGTCGTGGGGACGACCCTATAGTCGTCGGACATGTCGGCGGCAGGGCAACTTTGGCCCGTGGTCGTGGGGACGACCCTATAGTCGTCGGACATGACGCTGCAGGGGCAATGTAGCCCCGGGGTCGTGGGGACGACCCTATAGACGTCGGACTTGTCGGCGGCGGGCCAACCTAGTCCCGGGGTCGTGGGGACGACCCTATAGTCGTCGGACATGTTGGCGGCAGGGCAACTTTGGCCCGTGGACGTGGGGACGACCCTATAGACGTCGGACATGTCGGCGGCGGGCCAACCTAGTCCCGGGGTCGTGGGGACGACCCTATAGTCGTCGGACATGTCGGCGGCAGGGCAACTTTGGCCCGTGGTCGTGGGGACGACCCTATAATCGTCGGACATGTCGGCGGCGGGCCAACCTAGTCCCGGGATCGTGGGGACGCCTCTATAGTCGTCGGACAAGTCGGCGGCGGGCCAACCTAGTCCCGGGGTCGTGGGGACGACCCTATAGTCGTCGGACATGACGGTGGCGGGCCAATCTAGTCCCGGGGTCGTGGGGACGACCCCATAGTCGTCGGACATGTCGGCGGCTGGGCAACTTTGGCCCGTGGTCGTGGGGACGACCCTATAGTCGTCGGACAAGTCGGCGGCGGGCCAACCTAGTCCCGGGGTCGTGGAGACGACCCTATAGTCGTCGGACATGACGGTGGCGGGGCAATCTAGTCCCGGGGTCGTGGGGACGACCCTATAGTCGTCGGACATGACGGTGGCGGGCCAATCTAGTCCCGGGGTCGTGGGGACGACCCCATAGTCGTCGAACATGTCGGCGGCGGGCCAACCTAGTCCCGGGATCGTGGGGACGCCTCTATAGTCGTCGGACAAGTCGGCGGCGGGCCAACCTAGTCCCGGGGTCGTGGGGACGACCCTATAGTCGTCGGACATGACGGTCGGCGGGCCAATCTAGTCCCGGGCTCGTGGGGACGACCCTATAGTCGTCGGACATGTCGGCGGCTGGGCAACTTTGGCCCGTGGTCGTGGGGACGTCTCTATAGTCGTCGGACAAGTCGGCGGCGGGCCAACCTAGTCCCGGGGTCGTGGAGACGACCCTATAGTCGTCGGACACGACGGTGGCGGGGCAATCTAGTCCGGGGGTCGTGGGGACGACCCCATAGTCGTCGAACATGTCGGCGGCGGGCCAACCTAGTCCCGTGGTCGTGGGGACGTCTCTATAGTCGTCGGACAAGTCGGCGGCGGGCCAACCTAGTCCCGGGGTCGTGGAGACGACCCTATAGTCGTCGGACATGACGGTGGCGGGGCAATCTAGTCCGGGGGTCGTGGGCACGATCCTGTAGTCGTCGGACATGACGGTGGTGGGCCAATATATTCCTGGGGCCGTGGGGACGACCGTATAGTCGTCGGACATGTCGGCGGCTGGCCAACCTAGTCCCGGGATCGTGGGGACGCCTCTATAGTCGTCGGACAAGTCGGCGGCGGGCCAACCTAGTCCCGGGGTCGTGGAGACGACCCTATAGTCGTCGGACATGACGGTGGCGGGGCAATCTAGTCCGGGGGTGGTGGGGACGTCCCTACAGTCGTCGGACATGTCGGCGGCTGGCCAACCTAGTCCCGGGGTCGTGGAGACGACCCTATAGTCGTCGGACATGTCGGCGGCTCACCAACTTTGGCCCGTGGTCGTGGGGACGACCCTATAGTCGTCGGACACGACGGTGGCGGGCCAATCTAGCCCCGCGGTCGTGGGGACGACCCTATAGTCGTCGGACATGACGGTGGCGGGCCAATCTAGTCCCGGGCTCGTGGGGACGACCCTATAGTCGTCGGACATGACGGTGGCGGGCCAATCTAGTCCCGGGGTCGTGGGGACGACCCTGTAGTCGTCGGACAAGTCGGCGGCGGGCCGACATATTCCCGGGGTCGTGGGGACGACCCTATAGTCGTCGGACAAGTCGGCGGCGGACCAACCTAGTCCCGGGGTCGTGGGGCGACCCTATAGTCGTCGGACATGACGTTGGCGGGCCAATCTAGTCCCGGGGTCGTGGGGACGACCCTATAGTCGTCGGACATGTCGGCGGCTGGCCAACTTTGGCCCGTGGTCGTGGGGACAACCCTATAGACCTCCGACATGATGGTGGCGGGCCAATCTAGTCCCGGGGTCGTGGGGACGACCCTATAGTCGTCGGACAAGTCGGCGGCGGGCCAACATAGTCCCGGGGTCGTGGAGACGACCCTATACTCGTCGGACATGTCGGCGGCTGGCCAACCTAGTCCCGGGGTCGTGGAGACGACCCTATAGTCGTCGGACAAGTCGGCGGCTGGCCAACCTAGTCCCGGGGTCGTGGAGACGACCCAATAGTCGTCGGACAAGTCGGCGGCGGGCCAACCTAGTCCCGGGGTCGTGGGGACGACCCTATAGTCGTCGGACATGTCGGCGGCAGGGCAACTTTGGCCCGTGGTCGTGGGGACGACCCTATAGTCGTCGGACATGACGGTGCCGGGGCAATCTAGCCCCGGGGTCGTGGGGACGACCCTATAGTCGTCGGACATGACGGTGGCGGGCCAATCTAGTCCCGGGGTCGTGGGGACGACCCCATAGTCGTCGAACATGTCGGCGGCGGGCCAACCTAGTCCCGTGGTCGTGGGGACGTCTCTATAGTCGTCGGACAAGTCGGCGGCGGGCCAACCTAGTCCCGGGGTCGTGGAGACGACCCTATAGTCGTCGGACATGACGGTGGCGGGGCAATCTAGTCCGGGGGTCGTGGGGACGATCCCGTATTCGTCGGACATAACGGTGGTGGGCCAATCTATTCCTGGGGCCGTGGGGACGACCCTATAGTCGTCGGACATGTCGGCGGCTGGCCAACCTAGTCCCGGGATCGTGGGGACGCCTCTATAGTCGTCGGACAAGTCGGCGGCGGGCCAACCTAGTCCCGGGGTCGTGGGGACGACCCTATAGTCGTCGGACATGACGGTCGGCGGGCCAATCTAGTCCCGGGATCGTGGGGACGACCCTATAGTCGTCGGACCTGTCGGCGGCTGGGCAACTTTGGCCCGTGGTCGTGGGGACGTCTCTATAGTCGTCGGACAAGTCGGCGGCGGGCCAACCTAGTCCCGGGGTCGTGGAGACGACCCTATAGTCGTCGGACACGACGGTGGCGGGGCAATCTAGTCCGGGGGTCGTGGGGACGACCCCATAGTCGTCGAACATGTCGGCGGCGGGCCAACCTAGTCCCGTGGTCGTGGGGACGTCTCTATAGTCGTCGGACAAGTCGGCGGCGGGCCAACCTAGTCCCGGGGTCGTGGAGACGACCCTATAGTCGTCGGACATGACGGTGGCGGGGCAATCTAGTCCGGGGGTCGTGGGCACGATCCTGTAGTCGTCGGACATGACGGTGGTGGGCCAATCTATTCCTGGGGCCGTGGGGACGACCGTATAGTCGTCGGACATGTCGGCGGCTGGCCAACCTAGTCCCGGGATCGTGTGGACGCCTCTATAGTCGTCGGACAAGTCGGCGGCGGGCCAACCTAGTCCCGGGGTCGTGGAGACGACCCTATAGTCGTCGGACATGACGGTGGCGGGGCAATCTAGTCCGGGGGTGGTGGGGTCGTCCCTACAGTCGTCGGACATGTCGGCGGCTGGCCAACCTAGTCCCGGGGTCGTGGGGACAACCCTATAGACCTCCGACATGATGGTGGCGGGCCAATCTAGTCCCGGGGTCGTGGGGACGACCCTATAGTCGTCGGACATGACGGTGGCGGGGCAATCTAGTCCCGGGGTCGTGGGGACGACCCTATAGTCGTCGGACATGTCGGCGGCTGGCCAACTTTGGCCCGTGGTCGTGGGGACAACCCTATAGACCTCCGACATGATGGTGGCGGGCCAATCTAGTCCCGGGGTCGTGGGGACGACCCTATAGTCGTCGGACAAGTCGGCGGCGGGCCAACATAGTCCCGGGGTCGTGGAGAGGACCCTATAGTCGTCGGACATGACGGTGGCGGGGCAATCTAGTCCGGGGGTCGTGGGGACGACCCCATAGTCGTCGAACATGTCGGCGGCGGGCCAACCTAGTCCCGTGGTCGTGGGGACGTCTCTATAGTCGTCGGACAAGTCGGCGGCGGGCCAACCTAGTCCCGGGGTCGTGGAGACGACCCTATAGTCGTCGGACATGACGGTGGCGGGGCAATCTAGTCCGGGGGTCGTGGGGACGATCCTGTAGTCGTCGGACATGACGGTGGTGGGCCAATCTATTCCTGGGGCCGTGGGGACGACCCTATAGTCGTCGGACATGTCGGCGGCTGGCCAACCTAGTTCCGGGATCGTGGGGACGCCTCTATAGTCGTCGGACAAGTCGGCGGCGGGCCAACCTAGTCCCGGGGTCGTGGGGACGACTTATAGTCGTCGGACATGTCGGCGGCAGGGCAACTTTGGCCCGTGGTCGTGGGGACGACCCTATAGTCGTCGGACATGTCGGCGGCTGGCCAACCTAGTCCCGTGGTCGTGGGGACGACTTATAGTCGTCGGACATGTCGGCGGCAGGGCAACTTTGGCCCGTGGTCGTGGGGACGACCCTATAGTCGTCGGACATGTCGGCGGCTGGCCAACCTAGTCCCGTGGTCGTGGGGACGACCCTATACTCGTCGGACATGTCGACGCCTGGCCAACCTAGTCCCGTGGTCGTGGGGACGACCCTATACTCGTCGGACATGTCGGCGGCTGGCCAACCTAGTCCCGGGGTCGTGGAGACGACCCTATAGTCGTCGGACAAGTCGGCGGCTGGCCAACCTAGTCCCGGGGTCGTGGAGACGACCCAATAGTCGTCGGACAAGTCGGCGGCGGGCCAACCTAGTCCCGGGGTCGTGGGGACGACCCTATAGTCGTCGGACATGTCGGCGGCAGGGCAACTTTGGCCCGTGGTCGTGGGGACGACCCTATAGTCGTCGGACATGACGGTGCCGGGGCAATCTAGCCCCGGGGTCGTGGGGACGACCCTATAGTCGTCGGACATGACGGTGGCGGGCCAATCTAGTCCCGGGGTCGTGGGGACGACCCCATAGTCGTCGAACATGTCGGCGGCGGGCCAACCTAGTCCCGTGGTCGTGGGGACGTCTCTATAGTCGTCGGACAAGTCGGCGGCGGGCCAACCTAGTCCCGGGGTCGTGGAGACGACCCTATAGTCGTCGGACATGACGGTGGCGGGGCAATCTAGTCCGGGGGTCGTGGGGACGATCCCGTATTCGTCGGACATAACGGTGGTGGGCCAATCTATTCCTGGGGCCGTGGGGACGACCCTATAGTCGTCGGACATGTCGGCGGCTGGCCAACCTAGTCCCGGGATCGTGGGGACGCCTCTATAGTCGTCGGACAAGTCGGCGGCGGGCCAACCTAGTCCCGGGGTCGTGGGGACGACCCTATAGTCGTCGGACATGACGGTCGGCGGGCCAATCTAGTCCCGGGCTCGTGGGGACGACCCTATAGTCGTCGGACATGTCGGCGGCTGGGCAACTTTGGCCCGTGGTCGTGGGGACGTCTCTATAGTCGTCGGACAAGTCGGCGGCGGGCCAACCTAGTCCCGGGGTCGTGGAGACGACCCTATAGTCGTCGGACACGACGGTGGCGGGGCAATCTAGTCCGGGGGTCGTGGGGACGACCCCATAGTCGTCGAACATGTCGGCGGCGGGCCAACCTAGTCCCGTGGTCGTGGGGACGTCTCTATAGTCGTCGGACAAGTCGGCGGCGGGCCAACCTAGTCCCGGGGTCGTGGAGACGACCCTATAGTCGTCGGACATGACGGTGGCGGGGCAATCTAGTCCGGGGGTCGTGGGCACGATCCTGTAGTCGTCGGACATGACGGTGGTGGGCCAATCTATTCCTGGGGCCGTGGGGACGACCGTATAGTCGTCGGACATGTCGGCGGCTGGCCAACCTAGTCCCGGGATCGTGTGGACGCCTCTATAGTCGTCGGACAAGTCGGCGGCGGGCCAACCTAGTCCCGGGGTCGTGGAGACGACCCTATAGTCGTCGGACATGACGGTGGCGGGGCAATCTAGTCCGGGGGTGGTGGGGTCGTCCCTACAGTCGTCGGACATGTCGGCGGCTGGCCAACCTAGTCCCGGGGTCGTGGAGACGACCCTATAGTCGTCGGACATGTCGGCGGCTGACCAACTTTGGCCCGTGGTCGTGGGGACGACCCTATAGTCGTCGGACACGACGGTGGCGGGCCAATCTAGCCCCGCGGTCGTGGGGACGACCCTATAGTCGTCGGACATGACGGTGGCGGGCCAATCTAGTCCCGGGCTCGTGGGGACGACCCTATAGTCGTCGGACATGACGGTGGCGGGCCAATCTAGTCCCGGGGTCGTGGGGACGACCCTGTAGTCGTCGGACAAGTCGGCGGCGGGCCGACATATTCCCGGGGTCGTGGGGACGACCCTATAGTCGTCGGACAAGTCGGCGGCGGACCAACCTAGTCCCGGGGTCGTGGGGCGACCCTATAGTCGTCGGACATGACGTTGGCGGGCCAATCTAGTCCCGGGGTCGTGGGGACGACCCTATAGTCGTCGGACATGTCGGCGGCTGGCCAACTTTGGCCCGTGGTCGTGGGGACAACCCTATAGACCTCCGACATGATGGTGGCGGGCCAATCTAGTCCCGGGGTCGTGGGGACGACCCTATAGTCGTCGGACAAGTCGGCGGCGGGCCAATCTAGTCCCGGGGTCGTGGGGACGACCCCATAGTCGTCGAACATGTCGGCGGCGGGCCAACCTAGTCCCGTGGTCGTGGGGACGTCTCTATAGTCGTCGGACAAGTCGGCGGCGGGCCAACCTAGTCCCGGGGTCGTGGAGACGACCCTATAGTCGTCGGACATGACGGTGGCGGGGCAATCTAGTCCGGGGGTCGTGGGGACGATCCCGTATTCGTCGGACATAACGGTGGTGGGCCAATCTATTCCTGGGGCCGTGGGGACGACCCTATAGTCGTCGGACATGTCGGCGGCTGGCCAACCTAGTCCCGGGATCGTGGGGACGCCTCTATAGTCGTCGGACAAGTCGGCGGCGGGCCAACCTAGTCCCGGGGTCGTGGAGACGACCCTATAGTCGTCGGACACGACGGTGGCGGGGCAATCTAGTCCGGGGGTCGTGGGGACGACCCCATAGTCGTCGAACATGTCGGCGGCGGGCCAACCTAGTCCCGTGGTCGTGGGGACGTCTCTATAGTCGTCGGACAAGTCGGCGGCGGGCCAACCTAGTCCCGGGGTCGTGGAGACGACCCTATAGTCGTCGGACATGACGGTGGCGGGGCAATCTAGTCCGGGGGTCGTGGGCACGATCCTGTAGTCGTCGGACATGACGGTGGTGGGCCAATCTATTCCTGGGGCCGTGGGGACGACCGTATAGTCGTCGGACATGTCGGCGGCTGGCCAACCTAGTCCCGGGATCGTGTGGACGCCTCTATAGTCGTCGGACAAGTCGGCGGCGGGCCAACCTAGTCCCGGGGTCGTGGGGACGACCCTATAGTCGTCGGACATGACGGTCGGCGGGCCAATCTAGTCCCGGGCTCGTGGGGACGACCCTATAGTCGTCGGACATGTCGGCGGCTGGGCAACTTTGGCCCGTGGTCGTGGGGACGACCCTATAGACGTCGGACATGTCGGCGGCGGGCCAACCTAGTCCCGGGGTCGTGGGGACGACTTATAGTCGTCGGACATGTCGGCGGCAGGGCAACTTTGGCCCGTGGTCGTGGGGACGACCCTATAGTCGTCGGACATGTCGGCGGCTGGCCAACCTAGTCCCGTGGTCGTGGGGACGACCCTATACTCGTCGGACATGTCGGCGGCTGGCCAACCTAGTCCCGTGGTCGTGGGGACGACCCTACACTCGTCGGACATGTCGGCGGCTGGCCAAACTAGTCCCGGGGTCGTGGAGACGACCCTATAGTCGTCGGACAAGTCGGCGGCTGGCCAACCTAGTCCCGGGGTCGTGGAGACGACCCAATAGTCGTCGGACAAGTCGGCGGCGGGCCAACCTAGTCCCGGGGTCGTGGGGACGACCCTATAGTCGTCGGACATGTCGGCGGCAGGGCAACATTGGCCCGTGGTCGTGGGGACGACCCTATAGTCGTCGGACATGACGCTGCAGGGGCAATGTAGCCCCGGGGTCGTGGGGACGACCCTATAGACGTCGGACTTGTCGGCGGCGGGCCAACCTAGTCCCGGGGTCGTGGGGACGACCCTATAGTCGTCGGACATGTCGGCGGCAGGGCAACATTGGCCCGTGGTCGTGGGGACGACCCTATAGTCGTCGGACATGACGCTGCAGGGGCAATGTAGCCCCGGGGTCGTGGGGACGACCCTATAGACGTCGGACATGTCGGCGGCGGGCCAACCTAGTCCCGGGGTCGTGGAGACGACCCTATAGTCGTCGGACATGACGGTGGCGGGGCAATCTAGTCCGGGGGTGGTGGGGACGTCCCTACAGTCGTCGGACAAGTCGGCGGCGGGCCGACATATTCCCGGGGTCGTGGGGACGACCCTATAGTCGTCGGACAAGTCGGCGGCGGACCAACCTAGTCCCGGGGTCGTGGGGCGACCCTATAGTCGTCGGACATGACGGTGGCGGGCCAATCTAGTCCCGGGGTCGCGGGGACGACCCTATAGTCGTCGGACATGTCGGCGGCTGGCCAACTTTGGCCCGTGGTCGTGGGGACAACCCTATAGACCTCCGACATGATGGTGGCGGGCCAATCTAGTCCCGGGGTCGTGGGGACGACCCTATAGTCGTCGGACAAGTCGGCGGCGGGCCAACATAGTCCCGGGGTCGTGGAGAGGACCCTATAGTCGTCGGACATGACGGTGGCGGGGCAATCTAGTCCGGGGGTCGTGGGGACGACCCCATAGTCGTCGAACATGTCGGCGGCGGGCCAACCTAGTCCCGTGGTCGTGGGGACGTCTCTATAGTCGTCGGACAAGTCGGCGGCGGGCCAACCTAGTCCCGGGGTCGTGGAGACGACCCTATAGTCGTCGGACATGACGGTGGCGGGGCAATCTAGTCCGGGGGTCGTGGGGACGATCCTGTAGTCGTCGGACATGACGGTGGTGGGCCAATCTATTCCTGGGGCCGTGGGGACGACCCTATAGTCGTCGGACATGACGGTGGCTGGCCAATCTAGCCCTGGGGTTGTGGGGACGACCCTATAGTCGTCGGACATGTCGGCGGCTGGCCAACCTAGTCCCGGGGTCGTGGAGACGACCCTATAGTCGTCGGAGAAGTCGGCGGCTGGCCAACCTAGTCCCGGGGTCGTGGAGACGACCCAATTGTCGTCGGACAAGTCGGCGGCGGGCCAACCTAGTCCCGGGGTCGTGGGGACGACCCTATAGTCGTCGGACATGTCGGCGGCAGGGCAACTTTGGCCCGTGGTCGTGGGGACGACCCTATAGTCGTCGGACATGACGGTGCCGGGGCAATCTAGCCCCGGGGTCGTGGGGACGACCCTATAGACGTCGGACATGTCGGCGGCGGGCCAACCTAGTCCCGGGGTCGTGGGGACGACTTATAGTCGTCGGACATGTCGGCGGCAGGGCAACTTTGGCCCGTGGTCGTGGGGACGACCCTATAGTCGTCGGACATGTCGGCGGCTGGCCAACCTAGTCCCGTGGTCGTGGGGACGACCCTATACTCGTCGGACATGTCGGCGGCTGGCCAACCTAGTCCCGTGGTCGTGGGGACGACCCTATACTCGTCGGACATGTCGGCGGCTGGCCAACCTAGTCCCGGGGTCGTGGAGACGACCCTATAGTCGTCGGACAAGTCGGCGGCTGGCCAACCTAGTCCCGGGGTCGTGGAGACGACCCAATAGTCGTCGGACAAGTCGGCGGCGGGCCAACCTAGTCCCGGGGTCGTGGGGACGACCCTATAGTCGTCGGACATGTCGGCGGCAGGGCAACTTTGGCCCGTGGTCGTGGGGACGACCCTATAGTCGTCGGACATGACGCTGCAGGGGCAATGTAGCCCCGGGGTCGTGGGGACGACCCTATAGACGTCGGACTTGTCGGCGGCGGGCCAACCTAGTCCCGGGGTCGTGGGGACGACCCTATAGTCGTCGGACATGTTGGCGGCAGGGCAACTTTGGCCCGTGGACGTGGGGACGACCCTATAGACGTCGGACATGTCGGCGGCGGGCCAACCTAGTCCCGGGGTCGTGGGGACGACCCTATAGTCGTCGGACATGTCGGCGGCAGGGCAACTTTGGCCCGTGGTCGTGGGGACGACCCTATAATCGTCGGACATGTCGGCGGCGGGCCAACCTAGTCCCGGGGTCGTGGAGACGACCCTATAGTCGTCGGACATGACGGTGGCGGGGCAATCTAGTCCGGGGGTCGTGGGGACTTCCCTATAGTCGTCGGACAAGTCGGCGGCTGGCCAACCTAGTCCCGTGGTCGTGGGGACGACCCTATAGTCGTCGGACATGTCGGCGGCTGGGCAACTTTGGCCCGTGGTCGTGGGGACGTCTCTATAGTCGTCGGACAAGTCGGCGGCGGGCCAACCTAGTCCCGGGGTCGTGGAGACGACCCTATAGTCGTCGGACATGACGGTGGCGGGGCAATCTAGTCCCGGGGTCGTGGGGACGACCCTATAGTCGTCGGACATGACGGTGGCGGGCCAATCTAGTCCCGGGGTCGTGGGGACGACCCCATAGTCGTCGGACATGTCGGCGGCTGGGCAACTTTGGCCCGTGGTCGTGGGGACGACCCTATAGTCGTCGGACAAGTCGGCGGCGGGCCAACCTAGTCCCGGGGTCGTGGAGACGACCCTATAGTCGTCGGACATGACGGTGGCGGGGCAATCTAGTCCCGGGGTCGTGGGGACGACCCTATAGTCGTCGGACATGACGGTGGCGGGCCAATCTAGTCCCGGGGTCGTCGGGACGACCCCATAGTCGTCGAACATGTCGGCGGCGGGCCAACCTAGTCCCGTGGTCGTGGGGACGTCTCTATAGTCGTCGGACAAGTCGGCGGCGGGCCAACCTAGTCCCGGGGTCGTGGAGACGACCCTATAGTCGTCGGACATGACGGTGGCGGGGCAATCTAGTCCGGGGGTCGTGGGGACGATCCCGTATTCGTCGGACATAACGGTGGTGGGCCAATCTATTCCTGGGGCCGTGGGGACGACCCTATAGTCGTCGGACATGTCGGCGGCTGGCCAACCTAGTCCCGGGATCGTGGGGACGCCTCTATAGTCGTCGGACAAGTCGGCGGCGGGCCAACCTAGTCCCGGGGTCGTGGGGACGACCCTATAGTCGTCGGACATGACGGTCGGCGGGCCAATCTAGTCCCGGGCTCGTGGGGACGACCCTATAGTCGTCGGACATGTCGGCGGCTGGGCAACTTTGGCCCGTGGTCGTGGGGACGTCTCTATAGTCGTCGGACAAGTCGGCGGCGGGCCAACCTAGTCCCGGGGTCGTGGAGACGACCCTATAGTCGTCGGACACGACGGTGGCGGGGCAATCTAGTCCGGGGGTCGTGGGGACGACCCCATAGTCGTCGAACATGTCGGCGGCGGGCCAACCTAGTCCCGTGGTCGTGGGGACGTCTCTATAGTCGTCGGACAAGTCGGCGGCGGGCCAACCTAGTCCCGGGGTCGTGGAGACGACCCTATAGTCGTCGGACATGACGGTGGCGGGGCAATCTAGTCCGGGGGTCGTGGGCACGATCCTGTAGTCGTCGGACATGACGGTGGTGGGCCAATATATTCCTGGGGCCGTGGGGACGACCGTATAGTCGTCGGACATGTCGGCGGCTGGCCAACCTAGTCCCGGGATCGTGGGGACGCCTCTATAGTCGTCGGACAAGTCGGCGGCGGGCCAACCTAGTCCCGGGGTCGTGGAGACGACCCTATAGTCGTCGGACATGACGGTGGCGGGGCAATCTAGTCCGGGGGTGGTGGGGACGTCCCTACAGTCGTCGGACATGTCGGCGGCTGGCCAACCTAGTCCCGGGGTCGTGGAGACGACCCTATAGTCGTCGGACATGTCGGCGGCTGACCAACTTTGGCCCGTGGTCGTGGGGACGACCCTATAGTCGTCGGACACGACGGTGGCGGGCCAATCTAGCCCCGCGGTCGTGGGGACGACCCTATAGTCGTCGGACATGACGGTGGCGGGCCAATCTAGTCCCGGGCTCGTGGGGACGACCCTATAGTCGTCGGACATGACGGTGGCGGGCCAATCTAGTCCCGGGGTCGTGGGGACGACCCTGTAGTCGTCGGACAAGTCGGCGGCGGGCCGACATATTCCCGGGGTCGTGGGGACGACCCTATAGTCGTCGGACAAGTCGGCGGCGGACCAACCTAGTCCCGGGGTCGTGGGGCGACCCTATAGTCGTCGGACATGACGTTGGCGGGCCAATCTAGTCCCGGGGTCGTGGGGACGACCCTATAGTCGTCGGACATGTCGGCGGCTGGCCAACTTTGGCCCGTGGTCGTGGGGACAACCCTATAGACCTCCGACATGATGGTGGCGGGCCAATCTAGTCCCGGGGTCGTGGGGACGACCCCATAGTCGTCGAACATGTCGGCGGCGGGCCAACCTAGTCCCGTGGTCGTGGGGACGTCTCTATAGTCGTCGGACAAGTCGGCGGCGGGCCAACCTAGTCCCGGGGTCGTGGAGACGACCCTATAGTCGTCGGACATGACGGTGGCGGGGCAATCTAGTCCGGGGGTCGTGGGGACGATCCTGTATTCGTCGGACATAACGGTGGTGGGCCAATCTATTCCTGGGGCCGTGGGGACGACCCTATAGTCGTCGGACATGTCGGCGGCTGGCCAACCTAGTCCCGGGATCGTGGGGACGCCTCTATAGTCGTCGGACAAGTCGGCGGCGGGCCAACCTAGTCCCGGGGTCGTGGAGACGACCCTATAGTCGTCGGACACGACGGTGGCGGGGCAATCTAGTCCGGGGGTCGTGGGGACGACCCTATACTCGTCGGACATGTCGGCGGCTGGCCAACCTAGTCCCGTGGTCGTGGGGACGACCCTATACTCGTCGGACATGTCGGCGGCTGGCCAACCTAGTCCCGGGGTCGTGGAGACGACCCTATAGTCATCGGAGAAGTCGGCGGCTGGCCAACCTAGTCCCGGGGTCGTGGAGACGACCCAATAGTCGTCGGACAAGTCGGCGGCGGGCCAACCTAGTCCCGGGGTCGTGGGGACGACCCTATAGTCGTCGGACATGTCGGCGGCAGGGCAACTTTGGGCCGTGGTCGTGGGGACGACCCTATTGTCGTCGGACATGACGGTGCCGGGGCAATCTAGCCCCGGGGTCGTGGGGACGACCCTATAGACGTCGGACATGTCGGCGGCGGGCCAACCTAGTCCCGGGGTCGTGGGGACGACTTATAGTCGTCGGACATGTCGGCGGCAGGGCAACTTTGGCCCGTGGTCGTGGGGACGACCCTATAGTCGTCGGACATGTCGGCGGCTGGCCAACCTAGTCCCGTGGTCGTGGGTACGACCCTATACTCGTCGGACATGTCGGCGGCTGGCCAACCTAGTCCCGTGGTCGTGGGGACGACCCTATACTCGTCGGACATGTCGGCGGCTGGCCAACCTAGTCCCGGGGTCGTGGAGACGACCCTATAGTCGTCGGACAAGTCGGCGGCTGGCCAACCTAGTCCCGGGGTCGTGGAGACGACCCAATAGTCGTCGGACAAGTCGGCGGCGGGCCAACCTAGTCCCGGGGTCGTGGGGACGACCCTATAGTCGTCGGACATGTCGGCGGCAGGGCAACTTTGGCCCGTGGTCGTGGGGACGACCCTATAGTCGTCGGACATGACGCTGCAGGGGCAATGTAGCCCCGGGGTCGTGGGGACGACCCTATAGACGTCGGACTTGTCGGCGGCGGGCCAACCTAGTCCCGGGGTCGTGGGGACGACCCTATAGTCGTCGGACATGTTGGCGGCAGGGCAACTTTGGCCCGTGGACGTGGGGACGACCCTATAGACGTCGGACATGTCGGCGGCGGGCCAACCTAGTCCCGGGGTCGTGGGGACGACCCTATAGTCGTCGGACATGTCGGCGGCAGGGCAACTTTGGCCCGTGGTCGTGGGGACGACCCTATAATCGTCGGACATGTCGGCGGCGGGCCAACCTAGTCCCGGGATCGTGGGGACGCCTCTATAGTCGTCGGACAAGTCGGCGGCGGGCCAACCTAGTCCCGGGGTCGTGGGGACGACCCTATAGTCGTCGGACATGACGGTGGCGGGCCAATCTAGTCCCGGGGTCGTGGGGACGACCCCATAGTCGTCGGACATGTCGGCGGCTGGGCAACTTTGGCCCGTGGTCGTGGGGACGACCCTATAGTCGTCGGACAAGTCGGCGGCGGGCCAACCTAGTCCCGGGGTCGTGGAGACGACCCTATAGTCGTCGGACATGACGGTGGCGGGGCAATCTAGTCCCGGGGTCGTGGGGACGACCCTATAGTCGTCGGACATGACGGTGGCGGGCCAATCTAGTCCCGGGGTCGTGGGGACGACCCCATAGTCGTCGAACATGTCGGCGGCGGGCCAACCTAGTCCCGGGATCGTGGGGACGCCTCTATAGTCGTCGGACAAGTCGGCGGCGGGCCAACCTAGTCCCGGGGTCGTGGGGACGACCCTATAGTCGTCGGACATGACGGTCGGCGGGCCAATCTAGTCCCGGGCTCGTGGGGACGACCCTATAGTCGTCGGACATGTCGGCGGCTGGGCAACTTTGGCCCGTGGTCGTGGGGACGTCTCTATAGTCGTCGGACAAGTCGGCGGCGGGCCAACCTAGTCCCGGGGTCGTGGAGACGACCCTATAGTCGTCGGACACGACGGTGGCGGGGCAATCTAGTCCGGGGGTCGTGGGGACGACCCCATAGTCGTCGAACATGTCGGCGGCGGGCCAACCTAGTCCCGTGGTCGTGGGGACGTCTCTATAGTCGTCGGACAAGTCGGCGGCGGGCCAACCTAGTCCCGGGGTCGTGGAGACGACCCTATAGTCGTCGGACATGACGGTGGCGGGGCAATCTAGTCCGGGGGTCGTGGGCACGATCCTGTAGTCGTCGGACATGACGGTGGTGGGCCAATATATTCCTGGGGCCGTGGGGACGACCGTATAGTCGTCGGACATGTCGGCGGCTGGCCAACCTAGTCCCGGGATCGTGGGGACGCCTCTATAGTCGTCGGACAAGTCGGCGGCGGGCCAACCTAGTCCCGGGGTCGTGGAGACGACCCTATAGTCGTCGGACATGACGGTGGCGGGGCAATCTAGTCCGGGGGTGGTGGGGACGTCCCTACAGTCGTCGGACATGTCGGCGGCTGGCCAACCTAGTCCCGGGGTCGTGGAGACGACCCTATAGTCGTCGGACATGTCGGCGGCTCACCAACTTTGGCCCGTGGTCGTGGGGACGACCCTATAGTCGTCGGACACGACGGTGGCGGGCCAATCTAGCCCCGCGGTCGTGGGGACGACCCTATAGTCGTCGGACATGACGGTGGCGGGCCAATCTAGTCCCGGGCTCGTGGGGACGACCCTATAGTCGTCGGACATGACGGTGGCGGGCCAATCTAGTCCCGGGGTCGTGGGGACGACCCTGTAGTCGTCGGACAAGTCGGCGGCGGGCCGACATATTCCCGGGGTCGTGGGGACGACCCTATAGTCGTCGGACAAGTCGGCGGCGGACCAACCTAGTCCCGGGGTCGTGGGGCGACCCTATAGTCGTCGGACATGACGTTGGCGGGCCAATCTAGTCCCGGGGTCGTGGGGACGACCCTATAGTCGTCGGACATGTCGGCGGCTGGCCAACTTTGGCCCGTGGTCGTGGGGACAACCCTATAGACCTCCGACATGATGGTGGCGGGCCAATCTAGTCCCGGGGTCGTGGGGACGACCCTATAGTCGTCGGACAAGTCGGCGGCGGGCCAACATAGTCCCGGGGTCGTGGAGACGACCCTATACTCGTCGGACATGTCGGCGGCTGGCCAACCTAGTCCCGGGGTCGTGGAGACGACCCTATAGTCGTCGGACAAGTCGGCGGCTGGCCAACCTAGTCCCGGGGTCGTGGAGACGACCCAATAGTCGTCGGACAAGTCGGCGGCGGGCCAACCTAGTCCCGGGGTCGTGGGGACGACCCTATAGTCGTCGGACATGTCGGCGGCAGGGCAACTTTGGCCCGTGGTCGTGGGGACGACCCTATAGTCGTCGGACATGACGGTGCCGGGGCAATCTAGCCCCGGGGTCGTGGGGACGACCCTATAGTCGTCGGACATGACGGTGGCGGGCCAATCTAGTCCCGGGGTCGTGGGGACGACCCCATAGTCGTCGAACATGTCGGCGGCGGGCCAACCTAGTCCCGTGGTCGTGGGGACGTCTCTATAGTCGTCGGACAAGTCGGCGGCGGGCCAACCTAGTCCCGGGGTCGTGGAGACGACCCTATAGTCGTCGGACATGACGGTGGCGGGGCAATCTAGTCCGGGGGTCGTGGGGACGATCCCGTATTCGTCGGACATAACGGTGGTGGGCCAATCTATTCCTGGGGCCGTGGGGACGACCCTATAGTCGTCGGACATGTCGGCGGCTGGCCAACCTAGTCCCGGGATCGTGGGGACGCCTCTATAGTCGTCGGACAAGTCGGCGGCGGGCCAACCTAGTCCCGGGGTCGTGGGGACGACCCTATAGTCGTCGGACATGACGGTCGGCGGGCCAATCTAGTCCCGGGCTCGTGGGGACGACCCTATAGTCGTCGGACATGTCGGCGGCTGGGCAACTTTGGCCCGTGGTCGTGGGGACGTCTCTATAGTCGTCGGACAAGTCGGCGGCGGGCCAACCTAGTCCCGGGGTCGTGGAGACGACCCTATAGTCGTCGGACACGACGGTGGCGGGGCAATCTAGTCCGGGGGTCGTGGGGACGACCCCATAGTCGTCGAACATGTCGGCGGCGGGCCAACCTAGTCCCGTGGTCGTGGGGACGTCTCTATAGTCGTCGGACAAGTCGGCGGCGGGCCAACCTAGTCCCGGGGTCGTGGAGACGACCCTATAGTCGTCGGACATGACGGTGGCGGGGCAATCTAGTCCGGGGGTCGTGGGCACGATCCTGTAGTCGTCGGACATGACGGTGGTGGGCCAATCTATTCCTGGGGCCGTGGGGACGACCGTATAGTCGTCGGACATGTCGGCGGCTGGCCAACCTAGTCCCGGGATCGTGTGGACGCCTCTATAGTCGTCGGACAAGTCGGCGGCGGGCCAACCTAGTCCCGGGGTCGTGGAGACGACCCTATAGTCGTCGGACATGACGGTGGCGGGGCAATCTAGTCCGGGGGTGGTGGGGTCGTCCCTACAGTCGTCGGACATGTCGGCGGCTGGCCAACCTAGTCCCGGGGTCGTGGGGACAACCCTATAGACCTCCGACATGATGGTGGCGGGCCAATCTAGTCCCGGGGTCGTGGGGACGACCCTATAGTCGTCGGACATGACGGTGGCGGGGCAATCTAGTCCCGGGGTCGTGGGGACGACCCTATAGTCGTCGGACATGTCGGCGGCTGGCCAACTTTGGCCCGTGGTCGTGGGGACAACCCTATAGACCTCCGACATGATGGTGGCGGGCCAATCTAGTCCCGGGGTCGTGGGGACGACCCTATAGTCGTCGGACAAGTCGGCGGCGGGCCAACATAGTCCCGGGGTCGTGGAGAGGACCCTATAGTCGTCGGACATGACGGTGGCGGGGCAATCTAGTCCGGGGGTCGTGGGGACGACCCCATAGTCGTCGAACATGTCGGCGGCGGGCCAACCTAGTCCCGTGGTCGTGGGGACGTCTCTATAGTCGTCGGACAAGTCGGCGGCGGGCCAACCTAGTCCCGGGGTCGTGGAGACGACCCTATAGTCGTCGGACATGACGGTGGCGGGGCAATCTAGTCCGGGGGTCGTGGGGACGATCCTGTAGTCGTCGGACATGACGGTGGTGGGCCAATCTATTCCTGGGGCCGTGGGGACGACCCTATAGTCGTCGGACATGTCGGCGGCTGGCCAACCTAGTTCCGGGATCGTGGGGACGCCTCTATAGTCGTCGGACAAGTCGGCGGCGGGCCAACCTAGTCCCGGGGTCGTGGGGACGACTTATAGTCGTCGGACATGTCGGCGGCAGGGCAACTTTGGCCCGTGGTCGTGGGGACGACCCTATAGTCGTCGGACATGTCGGCGGCTGGCCAACCTAGTCCCGTGGTCGTGGGGACGACTTATAGTCGTCGGACATGTCGGCGGCAGGGCAACTTTGGCCCGTGGTCGTGGGGACGACCCTATAGTCGTCGGACATGTCGGCGGCTGGCCAACCTAGTCCCGTGGTCGTGGGGACGACCCTATACTCGTCGGACATGTCGACGCCTGGCCAACCTAGTCCCGTGGTCGTGGGGACGACCCTATACTCGTCGGACATGTCGGCGGCTGGCCAACCTAGTCCCGGGGTCGTGGAGACGACCCTATAGTCGTCGGACAAGTCGGCGGCTGGCCAACCTAGTCCCGGGGTCGTGGAGACGACCCAATAGTCGTCGGACAAGTCGGCGGCGGGCCAACCTAGTCCCGGGGTCGTGGGGACGACCCTATAGTCGTCGGACATGTCGGCGGCAGGGCAACTTTGGCCCGTGGTCGTGGGGACGACCCTATAGTCGTCGGACATGACGGTGCCGGGGCAATCTAGCCCCGGGGTCGTGGGGACGACCCTATAGTCGTCGGACATGACGGTGGCGGGCCAATCTAGTCCCGGGGTCGTGGGGACGACCCCATAGTCGTCGAACATGTCGGCGGCGGGCCAACCTAGTCCCGTGGTCGTGGGGACGTCTCTATAGTCGTCGGACAAGTCGGCGGCGGGCCAACCTAGTCCCGGGGTCGTGGAGACGACCCTATAGTCGTCGGACATGACGGTGGCGGGGCAATCTAGTCCGGGGGTCGTGGGGACGATCCCGTATTCGTCGGACATAACGGTGGTGGGCCAATCTATTCCTGGGGCCGTGGGGACGACCCTATAGTCGTCGGACATGTCGGCGGCTGGCCAACCTAGTCCCGGGATCGTGGGGACGCCTCTATAGTCGTCGGACAAGTCGGCGGCGGGCCAACCTAGTCCCGGGGTCGTGGGGACGACCCTATAGTCGTCGGACATGACGGTCGGCGGGCCAATCTAGTCCCGGGCTCGTGGGGACGACCCTATAGTCGTCGGACATGTCGGCGGCTGGGCAACTTTGGCCCGTGGTCGTGGGGACGTCTCTATAGTCGTCGGACAAGTCGGCGGCGGGCCAACCTAGTCCCGGGGTCGTGGAGACGACCCTATAGTCGTCGGACACGACGGTGGCGGGGCAATCTAGTCCGGGGGTCGTGGGGACGACCCCATAGTCGTCGAACATGTCGGCGGCGGGCCAACCTAGTCCCGTGGTCGTGGGGACGTCTCTATAGTCGTCGGACAAGTCGGCGGCGGGCCAACCTAGTCCCGGGGTCGTGGAGACGACCCTATAGTCGTCGGACATGACGGTGGCGGGGCAATCTAGTCCGGGGGTCGTGGGCACGATCCTGTAGTCGTCGGACATGACGGTGGTGGGCCAATCTATTCCTGGGGCCGTGGGGACGACCGTATAGTCGTCGGACATGTCGGCGGCTGGCCAACCTAGTCCCGGGATCGTGTGGACGCCTCTATAGTCGTCGGACAAGTCGGCGGCGGGCCAACCTAGTCCCGGGGTCGTGGAGACGACCCTATAGTCGTCGGACATGACGGTGGCGGGGCAATCTAGTCCGGGGGTGGTGGGGTCGTCCCTACAGTCGTCGGACATGTCGGCGGCTGGCCAACCTAGTCCCGGGGTCGTGGAGACGACCCTATAGTCGTCGGACATGTCGGCGGCTGACCAACTTTGGCCCGTGGTCGTGGGGACGACCCTATAGTCGTCGGACACGACGGTGGCGGGCCAATCTAGCCCCGCGGTCGTGGGGACGACCCTATAGTCGTCGGACATGACGGTGGCGGGCCAATCTAGTCCCGGGCTCGTGGGGACGACCCTATAGTCGTCGGACATGACGGTGGCGGGCCAATCTAGTCCCGGGGTCATGGGGACGACCCTGTAGTCGTCGGACAAGTCGGCGGCGGGCCGACATATTCCCGGGGTCGTGGGGACGACCCTATAGTCGTCGGACAAGTCGGCGGCGGACCAACCTAGTCCCGGGGTCGTGGGGCGACCCTATAGTCGTCGGACATGACGTTGGCGGGCCAATCTAGTCCCGGGGTCGTGGGGACGACCCTATAGTCGTCGGACATGTCGGCGGCTGGCCAACTTTGGCCCGTGGTCGTGGGGACAACCCTATAGACCTCCGACATGATGGTGGCGGGCCAATCTAGTCCCGGGGTCGTGGGGACGACCCTATAGTCGTCGGACAAGTCGGCGGCGGGCCAACATAGTCCCGGGGTCGTGGAGAGGACCCTATAGTCGTCGGACATGACGGTGGCGGGGCAATCTAGTCCGGGGGTCGTGGGGACGACCCCATAGTCGTCGAACATGTCGGCGGCGGGCCAACCTAGTCCCGTGGTCGTGGGGACGTCTCTATAGTCGTCGGACAAGTCGGCGGCGGGCCAACCTAGTCCCGGGGTCGTGGAGACGACCCTATAGTCGTCGGACATGACGGTGGCGGGGCAATCTAGTCCGGGGGTCGTGGGGACGATCCTGTAGTCGTCGGACATGACGGTGGTGGGCCAATCTATTCCTGGGGCCGTGGGGACGACCCTATAGTCGTCGGACATGTCGGCGGCTGGCCAACCTAGTTCCGGGATCGTGGGGACGCCTCTATAGTCGTCGGACAAGTCGGCGGCGGGCCAACCTAGTCCCGTGGTCGTGGGGACGTCTCTATAGTCGTCGGACAAGTCGGCGGCGGGCCAACCTAGTCCCGGGGTCGTGGGGACGACTTATAGTCGTCGGACATGTCGGCGGCAGGGCAACTTTGGCCCGTGGTCGTGGGGACGACCCTATAGTCGTCGGACATGTCGGCGGCTGGCCAACCTAGTCCCGTGGTCGTGGGGACGACCCTATACTCGTCGGACATGTCGGCGGCTGGCCAACCTAGTCCCGGGGTCGTGGAGACGACCCTATAGTCGTCGGACAAGTCGGCGGCTGGCCAACCTAGTCCCGGGGTCGTGGAGACGACCCAATAGTCGTCGGACAAGTCGGCGGCGGGCCAACCTAGTCCCGGGGTCGTGGGGACGACCCTATAGTCGTCGGACATGTCGGCGGCAGGGCAACTTTGGCCCGTGGTCGTGGGGACGACCCTATAGTCGTCGGACATGACGGTGCCGGGGCAATCTAGCCCCGGGGTCGTGGGGACGACCCTATAGACGTCGGACATGTCGGCGGCGGGCCAACCTAGTCCCGGGGTCGTGGGGACGACTTATAGTCGTCGGACATGTCGGCGGCAGGGCAACTTTGGCCCGTGGTCGTGGGGACGACCCTATAGTCGTCGGACATGTCGGCGGCTGGCCAACCTAGTCCCGTGGTCGTGGGGACGACCCTATACTCGTCGGACATGTCGGCGGCTGGCCAACCTAGTCCCGTGGTCGTGGGGACGACCCTACACTCGTCGGACATGTCGGCGGCTGGCCAAACTAGTCCCGGGGTCGTGGAGACGACCCTATAGTCGTCGGACAAGTCGGCGGCTGGCCAACCTAGTCCCGGGGTCGTGGAGACGACCCAATAGTCGTCGGACAAGTCGGCGGCGGGCCAACCTAGTCCCGGGGTCGTGGGGACGACCCTATAGTCGTCGGACATGTCGGCGGCAGGGCAACATTGGCCCGTGGTCGTGGGGACGACCCTATAGTCGTCGGACATGACGCTGCAGGGGCAATGTAGCCCCGGGGTCGTGGGGACGACCCTATAGACGTCGGACTTGTCGGCGGCGGGCCAACCTAGTCCCGGGGTCGTGGGGACGACCCTATAGTCGTCGGACATGTCGGCGGCAGGGCAACATTGGCCCGTGGTCGTGGGGACGACCCTATAGTCGTCGGACATGACGCTGCAGGGGCAATGTAGCCCCGGGGTCGTGGGGACGACCCTATAGACGTCGGACATGTCGGCGGCGGGCCAACCTAGTCCCGGGGTCGTGGAGACGACCCTATAGTCGTCGGACATGACGGTGGCGGGGCAATCTAGTCCGGGGGTGGTGGGGACGTCCCTACAGTCGTCGGACAAGTCGGCGGCGGGCCGACATATTCCCGGGGTCGTGGGGACGACCCTATAGTCGTCGGACAAGTCGGCGGCGGACCAACCTAGTCCCGGGGTCGTGGGGCGACCCTATAGTCGTCGGACATGACGGTGGCGGGCCAATCTAGTCCCGGGGTCGCGGGGACGACCCTATAGTCGTCGGACATGTCGGCGGCTGGCCAACTTTGGCCCGTGGTCGTGGGGACAACCCTATAGACCTCCGACATGATGGTGGCGGGCCAATCTAGTCCCGGGGTCGTGGGGACGACCCTATAGTCGTCGGACAAGTCGGCGGCGGGCCAACATAGTCCCGGGGTCGTGGAGAGGACCCTATAGTCGTCGGACATGACGGTGGCGGGGCAATCTAGTCCGGGGGTCGTGGGGACGACCCCATAGTCGTCGAACATGTCGGCGGCGGGCCAACCTAGTCCCGTGGTCGTGGGGACGTCTCTATAGTCGTCGGACAAGTCGGCGGCGGGCCAACCTAGTCCCGGGGTCGTGGAGACGACCCTATAGTCGTCGGACATGACGGTGGCGGGGCAATCTAGTCCGGGGGTCGTGGGGACGATCCTGTAGTCGTCGGACATGACGGTGGTGGGCCAATCTATTCCTGGGGCCGTGGGGACGACCCTATAGTCGTCGGACATGTCGGCGGCTGGCCAACCTAGTCCCGGGATCGTGGGGACGCCTCTATAGTCGTCGGACAAGTCGGCGGCGGGCCATCCTAGTCCCGGGGTCGTGGGGACGACCCTATAGTCGTCGGACATGACGGTCGGCGGGCCAATCTAGTCCCGGGCTCGTGGGGACGACCCTATAGTCGTCGGACATGTCGGCGGCTGGGCAACTTTGGCCCGTGGTCGTGGGGACGTCTCTATAGTCGTCGGACAAGTCGGCGGCGGGCCAACCTAGTCCCGGGGTCGTGGAGACGACCCTATAGTCGTCGGACATGACGGTGGCGGGGCAATCTAGTCCGGGGGTCGTGGGGACGACCCCATAGTCGTCGAACATGTCGGCGGCGGGCCAACCTAGTCCCGTGGTCGTGGGGACGTCTCTATAGTCGTCGGACAAGTCGGCGGCGGGCCAACCTAGTCCCGGGGTCGTGGAGACGACCCTATAGTCGTCGGACATGACGGTGGCGGGCCAACATAGTCCCGGGGTCGTGGAGAGGACCCTATAGTCGTCGGACATGACGGTGGCGGGGCAATCTAGTCCCGGGGTCGTGGGGACGAGCCTATAGTCGTCGGACATGTCGGCGGCTGACCAACTTTGGCCCGGGGTCGTGGAGACGACCCTATAGTCGTCGGACATGACGGAAGCGGGGTAATCTACTCCTGGGGTCATGGGGACGACCCCATAGTAGTCGGACAAGTCGGCGGCGGGCCAACCTAGTCCCGGGGTCGTGGGGACAACCCTATAGTCGTCGGACATGTCGGCGGGTGGCCAACCTAGTCCCGGGGTGTTAGGGACGACCCTGTAGTCGTTGGACAAGTCGGCGGCGGGCCAACCTAGTCCCGGGGTCGTGTGTACGACCCTATAGTCGTCGGACATGTCGGCGGCGGGCCAACGTATGCCCAGGGTCGTAGGGACGACCCTATAGTCGTCGGACAAGTCGGCGGCGGGCCAACCTAGTCCCGGGGTCGTGGAGACGACCCTATAGTCGTCGGACATGACGGTGGCGGGGCAATCCAGTCCTGGGGTCGTGGGGACGACCCTATAGTCGTCGGACAAGTCGGCGGCGGGCCAACGTATGCCCAGGGTCGTAGGGACGACCCTATAGTCGTCGGACAAGTCGGCGGCGGGCCAACCTAGTCCCGGGGTCGTGGGGACGATCCTGTAGTCGTCGTACATGACGGTGGTGGGCCAATCTATTCCTGGGGCCGTGGGGACGACCCTATAGTCGTCGGACATGTCGGCGGCGGGCCAACATAGTCCCGGGGTCGTGGAGAGGACCCTATTGTCGTCGGACATGACGGTGGCGGGGCAATCTAGTCCCGGGGTCGTGGGGACGAGCCTATAGTCGTCGGACATGTCGGCGGCTGACCAACTTTGGCCCGGGGTCGTGGAGACGACCCTATAGTCGTCGGACATGACGGAGGCGGGGTAATCTACTCCTGGGGTCATGGGGACGACCCCATAGTAGTCGGACAAGTCGGCGGCGGGCCAACCTAGTCCCGGGGTCGTGGGGACAACCCTATAGTCGTCGGACATGTCGGCGGCTGGCCAACCTAGTCCCGGGGTGTTAGGGACGACCCTGTAGTCGTTGGACAAGTCGGCGGCGGGCCAACCTAGTCCCGGGGTCGTGGGTACGATCCTATAGTCGTCGGACATGTCGGCGGCGGGCCAACGTATGCCCAGGGTCGTAGGGACGACCCTATAGTCGTCGGACAAGTCGGCGGCGGGCCAACCTAGTCCCGGGTTCGTGGAGACGACCCTATAGTCGTCGGACATGACGGTGGCGGGGCAATCCAGTCCTGGGGTCGTGGGGACGACCCTATAGTCGTCGGACAAGTCGGCGGCGGGCCAACGTATGCCCAGGGTCGTAGGGACGAACCGATAGTCGTCGGACATGACGGTGGCGGGCCAATCTAGCCCAGGGGTTGTGGGGACGACCCTATAGTCGTCGGACATGTCGGCGGCTGGCCAACCTAGTCCCGGGGTCGTGGGGACGACCCTATAGTCGTCGGACCAGTCGGCGGCGGGCCAACCTAGTCCCGGGGTCGTGGGGACGACCCTATATTCGTCGGACAAGACGGTGGCTGGGCAACTTTGGCCAGTGGTCGTGGGGACGACCCTATACTCGTCGGACATGTCGGCGGCTGGCCAACCTAGTCCCGTGGTCGTGGGGACGACCCTATACTCGTCGGACATGTCGGCGGCTGGCCAACCTAGTCCCGGGGTCGTGGAGACGACCCTATAGTCGTCGGAGAAGTCGGCGGCGGGCCAACCTAGTCCCGGGTTCGTGGAGACGACCCAATAGTCGTCGGACAAGTCGGCGGCGGGCCAACCTTGTCCCGGGGTCGTGGGGACGACCCTATAGTCGTCGGACATGTCGGCGGCAGGGCAACTTTGGGCCGTGGTCGTGGGGACGATCCTATAGTCGTCGGACATGACGGTGCCGGGGCAATCTAGCCCCGGGGTCGTGGGGACGACCCTATAGACGTCGGACATGTCGGCGGCGGGCCAACCTAGTCCCGGGGTCGTGGGGACGACTTATAGTCGTCGGACATGTCGGCGGCAGGGCAACTTTGGCCCGTGGTCGTGGGGACGACCCTATAGTCGTCGGACATGTCGGCGGCTGGCCAACCTAGTCCCGTGGTCGTGGGGACGACCCTATACTCGTCGGACATGTCGGCGGCTGGCCAACCTAGTCCCGTGGTCGTGGGGACGACCCTATACTCGTCGGACATGTCGGCGGCTGGCCAACCTAGTCCCGGGGTCGTGGAGACGACCCTATAGTCGTCGGACAAGTCGGCGGCGGGCCAACCTAGTCCCGGGGTCGTGGAGACGACCCAATAGTCGTCGGACAAGTCGGCGGCGGGCCAACCTAGTCCCGGGGTCGTGGGGACGACCCTATAGTCGTCGGACATGTCGGCGGCAGGGCAACTTTGGCCCGTGGTCGTGGGGACGACCCTATAGTCGTCGGACATGACGCTGCAGGGGCAATGTAGCCCCGGGGTCGTGGGGACGACCCTATAGACGTCGGACTTGTCGGCGGCGGGCCAACCTAGTCCCGGGTTCGTGGAGACGACCCAATAGTCGTCGGACAAGTCGGCGGCGGGCCAACCTTGTCCCGGGGTCGTGGGGACGACCCTATAGTCGTCGGACATGTCGGCGGCAGGGCAACTTTGGGCCGTGGTCGTGGGGACGATCCTATAGTCGTCGGACATGACGGTGCCGGGGCAATCTAGCCCCGGGGTCGTGGGGACGACCCTATAGACGTCGGACATGTCGGCGGCGGGCCAACCTAGTCCCGGGGTCGTGGGGACGACTTATAGTCGTCGGACATGTCGGCGGCAGGGCAACTTTGGCCCGTGGTCGTGGGGACGACCCTATAGTCGTCGGACATGTCGGCGGCTGGCCAACCTAGTCCCGTGGTCGTGGGGACGACCCTATACTCGTCGGACATGTCGGCGGCTGGCCAACCTAGTCCCGTGGTCGTGGGGACGACCCTATACTCGTCGGACATGTCGGCGGCTGGCCAACCTAGTCCCGGGGTCGTGGAGACGACCCTATAGTCGTCGGACAAGTCGGCGGCGGGCCAACCTAGTCCCGGGGTCGTGGAGACGACCCAATAGTCGTCGGACAAGTCGGCGGCGGGCCAACCTAGTCCCGGGGTCGTGGGGACGACCCTATAGTCGTCGGACATGTCGGCGGCAGGGCAACTTTGGCCCGTGGTCGTGGGGACGACCCTATAGTCGTCGGACATGACGCTGCAGGGGCAATGTAGCCCCGGGGTCGTGGGGACGACCCTATAGACGTCGGACTTGTCGGCGGCGGGCCAACCTAGTCCCGGGGTCGTGGGGACGACCCTATAGTCGTCGGACATGTTGGCGGCAGGGCAACTTTGGCCCGTGGACGTGGGGACGACCCTATAGACGTCGGACATGTCGGCGGCGGGCCAACCTAGTCCCGGGGTCGTGGGGACGACCCTATAGTCGTCGGACATGTCGGCGGCAGGGCAACTTTGGCCCGTGGTCGTGGGGACGACCCTATAATCGCCGGACATGTCGGCGGCGGGCCAACCTAGTCCCGGGGTCGTGGAGACGACCCTATAGTCGTCGGACATGACGGTGGCGGGGCAATCTCGTCCGGGGGTCGTGGGGACTTCCCTATAGTCGTCGGACAAGTCGGCGGCTGGCCAACCTAGTCCCGTGGTCGTGGGGACGACCCTATAGTCGTCGGACATGTCGGCGGCTGGGCAACTTTGGCCCGTGGTCGTGGGGACGTCTCTATAGTCGTCGGACAAGTCGGCGGCGGGCCAACCTAGTCCCGGGGTCGTGGAGACGACCCTATAGTCGTCGGACATGACGGTGGCGGGGCAATCTAGTCCCGGGGTCGTGGGGACGACCCTATAGTCGTCGGACATGACGGTGGCGGGCCAATCTAGTCCCGGGGTCGTGGGGACGACCCCATAGTCGTCGGACATGTCGGCGGCTGGGCAACTTTGGCCCGTGGTCGTGGGGACGACCCTATAGTCGTCGGACAAGTCGGCGGCGGGCCAACCTAGTCCCGGGGTCGTGGAGACGACCCTATAGTCGTCGGACATGACGGTGGCGGGGCAATCTAGTCCCGGGGTCGTGGGGACGACCCTATAGTCGTCGGACATGACGGTGGCGGGCCAATCTAGTCCCGGGGTCGTCGGGACGACCCCATAGTCGTCGAACATGTCGGCGGCGGGCCAACCTAGTCCCGTGGTCGTGGGGACGTCTCTATAGTCGTCGGACAAGTCGGCGGCGGGCCAACCTAGTCCCGGGGTCGTGGAGACGACCCTATAGTCGTCGGACATGACGGTGGCGGGGCAATCTAGTCCGGGGGTCGTGGGGACGATCCCGTATTCGTCGGACATAACGGTGGTGGGCCAATCTATTCCTGGGGCCGTGGGGACGACCCTATAGTCGTCGGACATGTCGGCGACTGGCCAACCTAGTCCCGGGATCGTGGGGACGCCTCTATAGTCGTCGGACAAGTCGGCGGCGGGCCAACCTAGTCCCGGGGTCGTGGGGACGACCCTATAGTCGTCGGACATGACGGTCGGCGGGCCAATCTAGTCCCGGGCTCGTGGGGACGACCCTATAGTCGTCGGACATGTCGGCGGCTGGGCAACTTTGGCCCGTGGTCGTGGGGACGTCTCTATAGTCGTCGGACAAGTCGGCGGCGGGCCAACCTAGTCCCGGGGTCGTGGAGACGACCCTATAGTCGTCGGACACGACGGTGGCGGGGCAATCTAGTCCGGGGGTCGTGGGGACGACCCCATAGTCGTCGAACATGTCGGCGGCGGGCCAACCTAGTCCCGTGGTCGTGGGGACGTCTCTATAGTCGTCGGACAAGTCGGCGGCGGGCCAACCTAGTCCCGGGGTCGTGGAGACGACCCTATAGTCGTCGGACATGACGGTGGCGGGGCAATCTAGTCCGGGGGTCGTGGGGACGATCCCGTATTCGTCGGACATAACGGTGGTGGGCCAATCTATTCCTGGGGCCGTGGGGACGACCCTATAGTCGTCGGACATGTCGGCGACTGGCCAACCTAGTCCCGGGATCGTGGGGACGCCTCTATAGTCGTCGGACAAGTCGGCGGCGGGCCAACCTAGTCCCGGGGTCGTGGGGACGACCCTATAGTCGTCGGACATGACGGTCGGCGGGCCAATCTAGTCCCGGGCTCGTGGGGACGACCCTATAGTCGTCGGACATGTCGGCGGCTGGGCAACTTTGGCCCGTGGTCGTGGGGACGTCTCTATAGTCGTCGGACAAGTCGGCGGCGGGCCAACCTAGTCCCGGGGTCGTGGAGACGACCCTATAGTCGTCGGACACGACGGTGGCGGGGCAATCTAGTCCGGGGGTCGTGGGGACGACCCCATAGTCGTCGAACATGTCGGCGGCGGGCCAACCTAGTCCCGTGGTCGTGGGGACGTCTCTATAGTCGTCGGACAAGTCGGCGGCGGGCCAACCTAGTCCCGGGGTCGTGGAGACGACCCTATAGTCGTCGGACATGACGGTGGCGGGGCAATCTAGTCCGGGGGTCGTGGGGACGATCCTGTAGTCGTCGGACATGACGGTGGTGGGCCAATCTATTCCTGGGGCCGTGGGGACGACCGTATAGTCGTCGGACATGTCGGCGGCTGGCCAACCTAGTCCCGGGATCGTGGGGACGCCTCTATAGTCGTCGGACAAGTCGGCGGCGGGCCAACCTAGTCCCGGGGTCGTGGAGACGACCCTATAGTCGTCGGACATGACGGTGGCGGGGCAATCTAGTCCGGGGGTGGTGGGGACGTCCCTACAGTCGTCGGACATGTCGGCGGCTGGCCAACCTAGTCCCGGGGTCGTGGAGACGACCCTATAGTCGTCGGACATGTCGGCGGCTGACCAACTTTGGCCCGTGGTCGTGGGGACGACCCTATAGTCGTCGGACATGACGGTGGCGGGCCAATCTAGCCCCGCGGTCGTGGGGACGACCCTATAGTCGTCGGACATGACGGTGGCGGGCCAATCTAGTCCCGGGCTCGTGGGGACGACCCTATAGTCGTCGGACATGACGGTGGCGGGCCAATCTAGTCCCGGGGTCGTGGGGACGACCCTGTAGTCGTCGGACAAGTCGGCGGCGGGCCGACATATTCCCGGGGTCGTGGGGACGACCCTATAGTCGTCGGACAAGTCGGCGGCGGACCAACCTAGTCCCGGGGTCGTGGGGCGACCCTATAGTCGTCGGACATGACGTTGGCGGGCCAATCTAGTCCCGGGGTCGTGGGGACGACCCTATAGTCGTCGGACATGTCGGCGGCTGGCCAACTTTGGCCCGTGGTCGTGGGGACAACCCTATAGACCTCCGACATGATGGTGGCGGGCCAATCTAGTCCCGGGGTCGTGGGGACGACCCTATAGTCGTCGCACAAGTCGGCGGCGGGCCAACATAGTCCCGGGGTCGTGGAGAGGACCCTATAGTCGTCGGACATGACGGTGGCGGGGCAATCTAGTCCGGGGGTCGTGGGGACGACCCCATAGTCGTCGGACATGTCGGCGGCTGGCCAACCTAGTCCCGGGATCGTGGGGACGCCTCTATAGTCGTCGGACAAGTCGGCGGCGGGCCAACCTAGTCCCGGGGTCGTGGGGACGACCCTATAGTCGTCGGACATGACGGTCGGCGGGCCAATCTAGTCCCGGGCTCGTGGGGACGACCCTATAGTCGTCGGACATGTCGGCGGCTGGGCAACTTTGGCCCGTGGTCGTGGGGACGTCTCTATAGTCGTCGGACAAGTCGGCGGCGGGCCAACCTAGTCCCGGGGTCGTGGAGACGACCCTATAGTCGTCGGACATGACGGTGGCGGGGCAATCTAGTCCGGGGGTCGTGGGGACGACCCCATAGTCGTCGAACATGTCGGCGGCGGGCCAACCTAGTCCCGTGGTCGTGGGGACGTCTCTATAGTCGTCGGACAAGTCGGCGGCGGGCCAATCTAGCCCCGCGGTCGTGGGGACGACCCTATAGTCGTCGGACATGACGGTGGCGGGCCAATCTAGTCCCGGGCTCGTGGGGACGACCCTATAGTCGTCGGACATGACGGTGGCGGGCCAATCTAGTCCCGGGGTCGTGGGGACGACCCTGTAGTCGTCGGACAAGTCGCCGGCGGGCCGACATATTCCCGGGGTCGTGGGGACGACCCTATAGTCGTCGGACAAGTCGGCGGCGGACCAACCTAGTCCCGGGGTCGTGGGGCGACCCTATAGTCGTCGGACATGACGGTGGCGGGCCAATCTAGTCCCGGGGTCGTGGGGACGAGCCTATAGTCGTCGGACATGTCGGCGGCTGACCAACTTTGGCCCGGGGTCGTGGAGACGACCCTATAGTCGTCGGACATGACGGAGGCGGGGTAATCTACTCCTGGGGTCATGGGGACGACCTCATAGTAGTCGGACAAGTCGGCGGCGGGCCAACCTAGTCCCGGGGTCGTGGGGACAACCCTATAGTCGTCGGACATGTCGGCGGCTGGCCAACCTAGTCCCGGGGTGTTAGGGACGACCCTGTAGTCGTTGGACAAGTCGGCGGCGGGCCAACCTAGTCCCGGGGTCGTGGGTACGACCCTATAGTCGTCGGACATGTCGGCGGCGGGCCAACGTATGCCCAGGGTCGTAGGGACGACCCTATAGTCGTCGGACAAGTCGGCGGCGGGCCAACCTAGTCCCGGGGTCGTGGAGACGACCCTATAGTCGTCGGACATGACGGTGGCGGGGCAATCCAGTCCTGGGGTCGTGGGGACGACCCTATAGTCGTCGGACAAGTCGGCGGCGGGCCAACGTATGCCCAGGGTCGTAGGGACGACCCTATAGTCGTCGGACAAGTCGGCGGCGGGCCAACCTAGTCCCGGGGTCGTGGGGACGATCCTGTAGTCGTCGTACATGACGGTGGTGGGCCAATCTATTCCTGGGGCCGTGGGGACGACCCTATAGTCGTCGGACATGTCGGCGGCGGGCCAACATAGTCCCGGGGTCGTGGAGAGGACCCTTTTGTCGTCGGACATGACGGTGGCGGGGCAATCTAGTCCCGGGGTCGTGGGGACGAGCCTATAGTCGTCGGACATGTCGGCGGCTGACCAACTTTGGCCCGGGGTCGTGGAGACGACCCTATAGTCGTCGGACATGACGGAGGCGGGGTAATCTACTCCTGGGGTCATGGGGACGACCCCATAGTAGTCGGACAAGTCGGCGGCGGGCCAACCTAGTCCCGGGGTCGTGGGGACAACCCTATAGTCGTCGGACATGTCGGCGGCTGGCCAACCTAGTCCCGGGGTGTTAGGGACGACCCTGTAGTCGTTGGACAAGTCGGCGGCGGGCCAACCTAGTCCCGGGGTCGTGGGTACGACCCTATAGTCGTCGGACATGTCGGCGGCGGGCCAACGTATGCCCAGGGTCGTAGGGACGACCCTATAGTCGTCGGACAAGTCGGCGGCGGGCCAACCTAGTCCCGGGGTCGTGGAGACGACCCTATAGTCGTCGGACATGACGGTGGCGGGGCAATCCAGTCCTGGGGTCGTGGGGACGACCCTATAGTCGTCGGACAAGTCGGCGGCGGGCCAACGTATGCCCAGGGTCGTAGGGACGAACCGATAGTCGTCGGACATGACGGTGGCGGGCCAATCTAGCCCAGGGGTTGTGGGGACGACCCTATAGTCGTCGGACATGTCGGCGGCTGGCCAACCTAGTCCCGGGGTGTTAGGGACGACCCTGTAGTCGTTGGACAAGTCGGCGGCGGGCCAACCTAGTCCCGGGGTCGTGGGTACGACCCTATAGTCGTCGGACATGTCGGCGGCGGGCCAACGTATGCCCAGGGTCGTAGGGACGACCCTATAGTCGTCGGACAAGTCGGCGGCGGGCCAACCTAGTCCCGGGGTCGTGGGGACGACCCTATAGTCGTCGGACAAGTCGGCGGCGGGCCAACCTAGTCCCGGGGTCGTGGAGACGACCCTATAGTCGTCGGACATGACGGTGGCGGGGCAATCTAGTCCCGGGGTCGTGGGGACGACCCTATAGTCGTCGGACATGACGGTGGCGGGCCAATCTAGTCCCGGGGTCGTCGGGACGACCCCATAGTCGTCGAACATGTCGGCGGCGGGCCAACCTAGTCCCGTGGTCGTGGGGACGTCTCTATAGTCGTCGGACAAGTCGGCGGCGGGCCAACCTAGTCCCGGGGTCGTGGAGACGACCCTATAGTCGTCGGACATGACGGTGGTGGGGCAATCTAGTCCGGGGGTCGTGGGGACGATCCCGTATTCGTCGGACATAACGGTGGTGGGCCAATCTATTCCTGGGGCCGTGGGGACGACCCTATAGTCGTCGGACATGTCGGCGGCTGGCCAACCTAGTCCCGGGATCGTGGGGACGCCTCTATAGTCGTCGGACAAGTCGGCGGCGGGCCAACCTAGTCCCGGGGTCGTGGGGACGACCCTATAGTCGTCGGACATGACGGTCGGCGGGCCAATCTAGTCCCGGGCTCGTGGGGACGACCCTATAGTCGTCGGACATGTCGGCGGCTGGGCAACTTTGGCCCGTGGTCGTGGGGACGTCTCTATAGTCGTCGGACAAGTCGGCGGCGGGCCAACCTAGTCCCGGGGTCGTGGAGACGACCCTATAGTCGTCGGACACGACGGTGGCGGGGCAATCTAGTCCGGGGGTCGTGGGGACGACCCCATAGTCGTCGAACATGTCGGCGGCGGGCCAACCTAGTCCCGTGGTCGTGGGGACGTCTCTATAGTCGTCGGACAAGTCGGCGGCGGGCCAACCTAGTCCCGGGGTCGTGGAGACGACCCTATAGTCGTCGGACATGACGGTGGCGGGGCAATCTAGTCCGGGGGTCGTGGGGACGATCCTGTAGTCGTCGGACATGACGGTGGTGGGCCAATCTATTCCTGGGGCCGTGGGGACGACCGTATAGTCGTCGGACATGTCGGCGGCTGGCCAACCTAGTCCCGGGATCGTGGGGACGCCTCTATAGTCGTCGGACAAGTCGGCGGCGGGCCAACCTAGTCCCGGGGTCGTGGAGACGACCCTATAGTCGTCGGACATGACGGTGGCGGGGCAATCTAGTCCGGGGGTGGTGGGGACGTCCCTACAGTCGTCGGACATGTCGGCGGCTGGCCAACCTAGTCCCGGGGTCGTGGAGACGACCCTATAGTCGTCGGACATGTCGGCGGCTGACCAACTTTGGCCCGTGGTCGTGGGGACGACCCTATAGTCGTCGGACATGACGGTGGCGGGCCAATCTAGCCCCGCGGTCGTGGGGACGACCCTATAGTCGTCGGACATGACGGTGGCGGGCCAATGTAGTCCCGGGCTCGTGGGGACGACCCTATAGTCGTCGGACATGACGGTGGCGGGCCAATCTAGTCCCGGGGTCGTGGGGACGACCCTGTAGTCGTCGGACAAGTCGGCGGCGGGCCGACATATTCCCGGGGTCGTGGGGACGACCCTATAGTCGTCGGACAAGTCGGCGGCGGACCAACCTAGTCCCGGGGTCGTGGGGCGACCCTATAGTCGTCGGACAAGACGTTGGCGGGCCAATCTAGTCCCGGGGTCGTGGGGACGACCCTATAGTCGTCGGACATGTCGGCGGCTGGCCAACTTTGGCCCGTGGTCGTGGGGACAACCCTATAGACCTCCGACATGATGGTGGCGGGCCAATCTAGTCCCGGGGTCGTGGGGACGACCCTATAGTCGTCGCACAAGTCGGCGGCGGGCCAACATAGTCCCGGGGTCGTGGAGAGGACCCTATAGTCGTCGGACATGACGGTGGCGGGGCAATCTAGTCCGGGGGTCGTGGGGACGACCCCATAGTCGTCGGACATGTCGGCGGCTGGCCAACCTAGTCCCGGGATCGTGGGGACGCCTCTATAGTCGTCGGACAAGTCGGCGGCGGGCCAACCTAGTCCCGGGGTCGTGGGGACGACCCTATAGTCGTCGGACATGACGGTCGGCGGGCCAATCTAGTCCCGGGCTCGTGGGGACGACCCTATAGTCGTCGGACATGTCGGCGGCTGGGCAACTTTGGCCCGTGGTCGTGGGGACGTCTCTATAGTCGTCGGACAAGTCGGCGGCGGGCCAACCTAGTCCCGGGGTCGTGGAGACGACCCTATAGTCGTCGGACATGACGGTGGCGGGGCAATCTAGTCCGGGGGTCGTGGGGACGACCCCATAGTCGTCGAACATGTCGGCGGCGGGCCAACCTAGTCCCGTGGTCGTGGGGACGTCTCTATAGTCGTCGGACAAGTCGGCGGCGGGCCAATCTAGCCCCGCGGTCGTGGGGACGACCCTATAGTCGTCGGACATGACGGTGGCGGGCCAATCTAGTCCCGGGCTCGTGGGGACGACCCTATAGTCGTCGGACATGACGGTGGCGGGCCAATCTAGTCCCGGGGTCGTGGGGACGACCCTGTAGTCGTCGGACAAGTCGGCGGCGGGCCGACATATTCCCGGGGTCGTGGGGACGACCCTATAGTCGTCGGACAAGTCGGCGGCGGACCAACCTAGTCCCGGGGTCGTGGGGCGACCCTATAGTCGTCGGACATGACGGTGGCGGGCCAATCTAGTCCCGGGGTCGTGGGGACGAGCCTATAGTCGTCGGACATGTCGGCGGCTGACCAACTTTGGCCCGGGGTCGTGGAGACGACCCTATAGTCGTCGGACATGACGGAGGCGGGGTAATCTACTCCTGGGGTCATGGGGACGACCTCATAGTAGTCGGACAAGTCGGCGGCGGGCCAACCTAGTCCCGGGGTCGTGGGGACAACCCTATAGTCGTCGGACATGTCGGCGGCTGGCCAACCTAGTCCCGGGGTGTTAGGGACGACCCTGTAGTCGTTGGACAAGTCGGCGGCGGGCCAACCTAGTCCCGGGGTCGTGGGTACGACCCTATAGTCGTCGGACATGTCGGCGGCGGGCCAACGTATGCCCAGGGTCGTAGGGACGACCCTATAGTCGTCGGACAAGTCGGCGGCGGGCCAACCTAGTCCCGGGGTCGTGGAGACGACCCTATAGTCGTCGGACATGACGGTGGCGGGGCAATCCAGTCCTGGGGTCGTGGGGACGACCCTATAGTCGTCGGACAAGTCGGCGGCGGGCCAACGTATGCCCAGGGTCGTAGGGACGACCCTATAGTCGTCGGACAAGTCGGCGGCGGGCCAACCTAGTCCCGGGGTCGTGGGGACGATCCTGTAGTCGTCGTACATGACGGTGGTGGGCCAATCTATTCCTGGGGCCGTGGGGACGACCCTATAGTCGTCGGACATGTCGGCGGCGGGCCAACATAGTCCCGGGGTCGTGGAGAGGACCCTATTGTCGTCGGACATGACGGTGGCGGGGCAATCTAGTCCCGGGGTCGTGGGGACGAGCCTATAGTCGTCGGACATGTCGGCGGCTGACCAACTTTGGCCCGGGGTCGTGGAGACGACCCTATAGTCGTCGGACATGACGGAGGCGGGGTAATCTACTCCTGGGGTCATGGGGACGACCCCATAGTAGTCGGACAAGTCGGCGGCGGGCCAACCTAGTCCCGGGGTCGTGGGGACAACCCTATAGTCGTCGGACATGTCGGCGGCTGGCCAACCTAGTCCCGGCGTGTTAGGGACGACCCTGTAGTCGTTGGACAAGTCGGCGGCGGGCCAACCTAGTCCCGGGGTCGTGGGTACGACCCTATAGTCGTCGGACATGTCGGCGGCGGGCCAACGTATGCCCAGGGTCGTAGGGACGACCCTATAGTCGTCGGACAAGTCGGCGGCGGGCCAACCTAGTCCCGGGGTCGTGGAGACGACCCTATAGTCGTCGGACATGACGGTGGCGGGGCAATCCAGTCCTGGGGTCGTGGGGACGACCCTATAGTCGTCGGACAAGTCGGCGGCGGGCCAACGTATGCCCAGGGTCGTAGGGACGAACCGATAGTCGTCGGACATGACGGTGGCGGGCCAATCTAGCCCAGGGGTTGTGGGGACGACCCTATAGTCGTCGGACATGTCGGCGGCTGGCCAACCTAGTCCCGGGCTCGTGGGGACGACCCTATAGTCGTCGGACATGACGGTGGCGGGCCAATCTAGTCCCGGGGTCGTGGGGACGACCCTGTAGCCGTCGGACAAGTCGGCGGCGGGCCGACATATTCCCGGGGTCGTGGGGACGACCCTATAGTCGTCGGACAAGTCGGCGGCGGACCAACCTAGTCCCGGGGTCGTGGGGCGACCCTATAGTCGTCGGACATGACGGTGGCGGGCCAATCTAGTCCCGGGGTCGTGGGGACGACCCTATAGTCGTCGGACATGTCGGCGGCTGGCCAACTTTGGCCCGTGGTCGTGGGGACAACCCTATAGACCTCCGACATGATGGTGGCGGGCCAATCTAGTCCCGGGGTCGTGGGGACGACCCTATAGTCGTCGGACAAGTCGGCGGCGGGCCAACATAGTCCCGGGGTCGTGGAGAGGACCCTATAGTCGTCGGACATGACGGTGGCGGGGCAATCTAGTCCGGGGGTCGTGGGGACGACCCCATAGTCGTCGAACATGTCGGCGGCGGGCCAACCTAGTCCCGTGGTCGTGGGGACGTCTCTATAGTCGTCGGACAAGTCGGCGGCGGGCCAACCTAGTCCCGGGGTCGTGGAGACGACCCTATAGTCGTCGGACATGACGGTGGCGGGGCAATCTAGTCCGGGGGTCGTGGGGACGATCCTGTAGTCGTCGGACATGACGGTGGTGGGCCAATCTATTCCTGGGGCCGTGGGGACGACCCTATAGTCGTCGGACATGTCGGCGGCTGGCCAACCTAGTCCCGGGATCGTGGGGACGCCTCTATAGTCGTCGGACAAGTCGGCGGCGGGCCAACCTAGTCCCGGGGTCGTGGGGACGACCCTATAGTCGTCGGACATGACGGTCGGCGGGCCAATCTAGTCCCGGGCTCGTGGGGACGACCCTATAGTCGTCGGACATGTCGGCGGCTGGGCAACTTTGGCCCGTGTTCGTGGGGACGTCTCTATAGTCGTCGGACAAGTCGGCGGCGGGCCAACCTAGTCCCGGGGTCGTGGAGACGACCCTATAGTCGTCGGACGTGACGGTGGCGGGGCAATCTAGTCCGGGGGTCGTGGGGACGACCCCATAGTCGTCGAACATGTCGGCGGCGGGCCAACCTAGTCCCGTGGTCGTGGGGACGTCTCTATAGTCGTCGGACAAGTCGGCGGCGGGCCAACCTAGTCCCGGGGTCGTGGAGACGACCCTATAGTCGTCGGACATGACGGTGGCGGGCCAACATAGTCCCGGGGTCGTGGAGAGGACCCTATAGTCGTCGGACATGACGGTGGCGGGGCAATCTAGTCCCGGGGTCGTGGGGACGAGCCTATAGTCGTCGGACATGTCGGCGGCTGACCAACTTTGGCCCGGGGTCGTGGAGACGACCCTATAGTCGTCGGACATGACGGAGGCGGGGTAATCTACTCCTGGGGTCATGGGGACGACCCCATAGTAGTCGGACAAGTCGGCGGCGGGCCAACCTAGTCCCGGGGTCGTGGGGACAACCCTATAGTCGTCGGACATGTCGGCGGCTGGCCAACCTAGTCCCGGGGTCGTGGGGACGACCCTATAGTCGTCGGACATGTCGGCGGCAGGGCAACTTTGGGCCGTGGTCGTGGGGACGACCCTATAGTCGTCGGACATGACGGTGCCGGGGCAATCTAGCCCCGGGGTCGTGGGGACGACCCTATAGACGTCGGACATGTCGGCGGCGGGCCAACCTAGTCCCGGGGTCGTGGGGACGACTTATAGTCGTCGGACATGTCGGCGGCAGGGCAACTTTGGCCCGTGGTCGTGGGGACGACCCTATAGTCGTCGGACATGTCGGCGGCTGGCCAACCTAGTCCCGTGGTCGTGGGGACGACCCTATACTCGTCGGACATGTCGGCGGCTGGCCAACCTAGTCCCGTGGTCGTGGGGACGACCCTATACTCGTCGGACATGTCGGCGGCTGGCCAACCTAGTCCCGGGGTCGTGGAGACGACCCTATAGTCGTCGGACAAGTCGGCGGCGGGCCAACCTAGTCCCGGGGTCGTGGAGACGACCCAATAGTCTTCGGACAAGTCGGCGGCGGGCCAACCTAGTCCCGTGGTCGTGGGGACGACCCTATACTCGTCGGACATGTCGGCGGCTGGCCAACCTAGTCCCGGGGTCGTGGAGACGACCCTATAGTCGTCGGACAAGTCGGCGGCGGGCCAACCTAGTCCCGGGGTCGTGGAGACGACCCAATAGTCTTCGGACAAGTCGGCGGCGGGCCAACCTAGTCCCGGGGTCGTGGGGACGACCCTATAGTCGTCGGACATGTCGGCGGCAGGGTAACTTTGGCCCGTGGTCGTGGGGACGACCCTATAGTCGTCGGACATGACGCTGCAGGGGCAATGTAGCCCCGGGGTCGTGGGGACGACCCTATAGACGTCGGACTTGTCGGCGGCGGGCCAACCTAGTCCCGGGGTCGTGGGGACGACTTATAGTCGTCGGACATGTCGGCGGCAGGGCAACTTTGGCCCGTGGTCGTGGGGACGACCCTATAGTCGTCGGACATGTCGGCGGCTGGCCAACCTAGTCCCGTGGTCGTGGGGACGACCCTATACTCGTCGGACATGTCGGCGGCTGGCCAACCTAGTCCCGTGGTCGTGGGGACGACCCTATACTCGTCGGACATGTCGGCGGCTGGCCAACCTAGTCCCGGGGTCGTGGAGACGACCCTATAGTCGTCGGACAAGTCGGCGGCGGGCCAACCTAGTCCCGGGGTCGTGGAGACGACCCAATAGTCTTCGGACAAGTCGGCGGCGGGCCAACCTAGTCCCGGGGTCGTGGGGACGACCCTATAGTCGTCGGACATGTCGGCGGCAGGGCAACTTTGGCCCGTGGTCGTGGGGACGACCCTATAGTCGTCGGACATGACGCTGCAGGGGCAATGTAGCCCCGGGGTCGTGGGGACGACCCTATAGACGTCGGACTTGTCGGCGGCGGGCCAACCTAGTCCCGGGGTCGTGGGGACGACCCTATAGTCGTCGGACATGTTGGCGGCAGGGCAACTTTGGCCCGTGGACGTGGGGACGACCCTATAGACGTCGGACATGTCGGCGGCGGGCCAACCTAGTCCCGGGGTCGTGGGGACGACCCTATAGTCGTCGGACATGTCGGCGGCAGGGCAACTTTGGCCCGTGGTCGTGGGGACGACCCTATAATCGCCGGACATGTCGGCGGCGGGCCAACCTAGTCCCGGGGTCGTGGAGACGACCCTATAGTCGTCGGACATGACGGTGGCGGGGCAATCTAGTCCGGGGGTCGTGGGGACTTCCCTATAGTCGTCGGACAAGTCGGCGGCTGGCCAACCTAGTCCCGTGGTCGTGGGGACGACCCTATAGTCGTCGGACATGTCGGCGGCTGGGCAACTTTGGCCCGTGGTCGTGGGGACGTCTCTATAGTCGTCGGACAAGTCGGCGGCGGCCAACCTAGTCCCGGGGTCGTGGAGACGACCCTATAGTCGTCGGACATGACGGTGGCGGGGCAATCTAGTCCCGGGGTCGTGGGGACGACCCTATAGTCGTCGGACATGACGGTGGCGGGCCAATCTAGTCCCGGGGTCGTGGGGACGACCCCATAGTCGTCGGACATGTCGGCGGCTGGGCAACTTTGGCCCGTGGTCGTGGGGACGACCCTATAGTCGTCGGACAAGTCGGCGGCGGGCCAACCTGGTCCCGGGGTCGTGGAGACGACCCTATAGTCGTCGGACATGACGGTGGCGGGGCAATCTAGTCCCGGGGTCGTGGGGACGACCCTATAGTCGTCGGACATGACGGTGGCGGGCCAATCTAGTCCCGGGGTCGTCGGGACGACCCCATAGTCGTCGAACATGTCGGCGGCGGGCCAACCTAGTCCCGTGGTCGTGGGGACGTCTCTATAGTCGTCGGACAAGTCGGCGGCGGGCCAACCTAGTCCCGGGGTCGTGGAGACGACCCTATAGTCGTCGGACATGACGGTGGCGGGGCAATCTAGTCCGGGGGTCGTGGGGACGATCCCGTATTCGTCGGACATAACGGTGGTGGGCCAATCTATTCCTGGGGCCGTGGGGACGACCCTATAGTCGTCGGACATGTCGGCGGCTGGCCAACCTAGTCCCGGGATCGTGGGGGCGCCTCTATAGTCGTCGGACAAGTCGGCGGCGGGCCAACCTAGTCCCGGGGTCGTGGGGACGACCCTATAGTCGTCGGACATGACGGTCGGCGGGCCAATCTAGTCCCGGGCTCGTGGGGACGACCCTATAGTCGTCGGACATGTCGGCGGCTGGGCAACTTTGGCCCGTGGTCGTGGGGACGTCTCTATAGTCGTCGGACAAGTCGGCGGCGGGCCAACCTAGTCCCGGGGTCGTGGAGACGACCCTATAGTCGTCGGACACGACGGTGGCGGGGCAATCTAGTCCGGGGGTCGTGGGGACGACCCCATAGTCGTCGAACATGTCGGCGGCGGGCCAACCTAGTCCCGTGGTCGTGGGGACGTCTCTATAGTCGTCGGACAAGTCGGCGGCGGGCCAACCTAGTCCCGGGGTCGTGGAGACGACCCTATAGTCGTCGGACATGACGGTGGCGGGGCAATCTAGTCCGGGGGTCGTGGGGACGATCCTGTAGTCGTCGGACATGACGGTGGTGGGCCAATCTATTCCTGGGGCCGTGGGGACGACCGTATAGTCGTCGGACATGTCGGCGGCTGGCCAACCTAGTCCCGGGATCGTGGGGACGCCTCTATAGTCGTCGGACAAGTCGGCGGCGGGCCAACCTAGTCCCGGGGTCGTGGAGACGACCCTATAGTCGTCGGATATGACGGTGGCGGGGCAATCTAGTCCGGGGGTGGTGGGGACGTCCCTACAGTCGTCGGACATGTCGGCGGCTGGCCAACCTAGTCCCGGGGTCGTGGAGACGACCCTATAGTCGTCGGACATGTCGGCGGCTGACCAACTTTGGCCCGTGGTCGTGGGGACGACCCTATAGTCGTCGGACATGACGGTGGCGGGCCAATCTAGCCCCGCGGTCGTGGGGACGACCCTATAGTCGTCGGACATGACGGTGGCGGGCCAATCTAGTCCCGGGCTCGTGGGGACGACCCTATAGTCGTCGGACATGACGGTGGCGGGCCAATCTAGTCCCGGGGTCGTGGGGACGAACCTGTAGTCGTCGGACAAGTCGGCGGCGGGCCGACATATTCCCGGGGTCGTGGGGACGACCCTATAGTCGTCGGACAAGTCGGCGGCGGACCAACCTAGTCCCGGGGTCGTGGGGCGACCCTATAGTCGTCGGACATGACGTTGGCGGGCCAATCTAGTCCCGGGGTCGTGGGGACGACCCTATAGTCGTCGGACATGTCGGCGGCTGGCCAACTTTGGCCCGTGGTCGTGGGGACAACCCTATAGACCTCCGACATGATGGTGGCGGGCCAATCTAGTCCCGGGGTCGTGGGGACGACCCTATAGTCGTCGGACAAGTCGGCGGCGGGCCAACATAGTCCCGGGGTCGTGGAGAGGACCCTATAGTCGTCGGACATGACAGTGGCGGGGCAATCTAGTCCGGGGGTCGTGGGGACGACCCCATAGTCGTCGAACATGTCGGCGGCGGGCCAACCTAGTCCCGTGGTCGTGGGGACGTCTCTATAGTCGTCGGACAAGTCGGCGGCGGGCCAACCTAGTCCCTGGGTCGTGGAGACGACCCTATAGTCGTCGGACATGACGGTGGCGGGGCAATCTAGTCCGGGGGTCGTGGGGACGATCCTGTAGTCGTCGGACATGACGGTGGTGGGCCAATCTATTCCTGGGGCCGTGGGGACGACCCTATAGTCGTCGGACATGTCGGCGGCTGGCCAACCTAGTCCCGGGATCGTGGGGACGCCTCTATAGTCGTCGGACAAGTCGGCGGCGGGCCAACCTAGTCCCGGGGTCGTGGGGACGACCCTATAGTCGTCGGACATGACGGTCGGCGGGCCAATCTAGTCCCGGGCTCGTGGGGACGACCCTATAGTCGTCGGACATGTCGGCGGCTGGGCAACTTTGGCCCGTGGTCGTGGGGACGTCTCTATAGTCGTCAGACAAGTCGGCGGCGGGCCAATCTAGCCCCGCCGTCGTGGGGACGACCCTATAGTCGTCGGACATGACGGTGGCGGGCCAATCTAGTCCCGGGCTCGTGGGGACGACCCTATAGTCGTCGGACATGACGGTGGCGGGCCAATCTAGTCCCGGGGTCGTGGGGACGACCCTGTAGTCGTCGGACAAGTCGGCGGCGGGCCGACATATTCCCGGGGTCGTGGGGACGACCCTATAGTCGTCGGACAAGTCGGCGGCGGACCAACCTAGTCCCGGGGTCGTGGGGCGACCCTATAGTCGTCGGACATGACGGTGGCGGGCCAATCTAGTCCCGGGGTCGTGGGGACGAGCCTATAGTCGTCGGACATGTCGGCGGCTGACCAACTTTGGCCCGGGGTCGTGGAGACGACCCTATAGTCGTCGGACATGACGGAGGCGGGGTAATCTACTCCTGGGGTCATGGGGACGACCTCATAGTAGTCGGACAAGTCGGCGGCGGGCCAACCTAGTCCCGGGGTCGTGGGGACAACCCTATAGTCGTCGGACATGTCGGCGGCTGGCCAACCTAGTCCCGGGGTGTTAGGGACGACCCTGTAGTCGTTGGACAAGTCGGCGGCGGGCCAACCTAGTCCCGGGGTCGTGGGTACGACCCTATAGTCGTCGGACATGTCGGCGGCGGGCCAACGTATGCCCAGGGTCGTAGGGACGACCCTATAGTCGTCGGACAAGTCGGCGGCGGGCCAACCTAGTCCCGGGGTCGTGGAGACGACCCTATAGTCGTCGGACATGACGGTGGCGGGGCAATCCAGTCCTGGGGTCGTGGGGACGACCCTATAGTCGTCGGACAAGTCGGCGGCGGGCCAACGTATGCCCAGGGTCGTAGGGACGACCCTATAGTCGTCGGACAAGTCGGCGGCGGGCCAACCTAGTCCCGGGGTCGTGGGGACGACCCTACAGTCGTCGGACATGACGGTGGCGGGGCAATCTAGTCCGGGGGTCGTGGGGACGATCCTGTAGTCGTCGGACATGTCGGCGGCTGGCCAACCTAGTCCCGGGATCGTGGGGACGCCTCTATAGTCGTCGGACAAGTCGGCGGCGGGCCAACCTAGTCCCGGGGTCGTGGGGACGACCCTATAGTCGTCGGACATGACGGTCGGCGGGCCAATCTAGTCCCGGGCTCGTGGGGACGACCCTATAGTCGTCGGACATGTCGGCGGCTGGGCAACTTTGGCCCGTGGTCGTGGGGACGTCTCTATAGTCGTCGGACAAGTCGGCGGCGGGCCAATCTAGCCCCGCGGTCGTGGGGACGACCCTATAGTCGTCGGACATGACGGTGGCGGGCCAATCTAGTCCCGGGCTCGTGGGGACGACCCTATAGTCGTCGGACATGACGGTGGCGGGCCAATCTAGTCCCGGGTTCGTGGGGACGACCCTGTAGTCGTCGGACAAGTCGGCGGCGTGCCGACATATTCCCGGGGTCGTGGGGACGACACTATAGTCGTCGGACAAGTCGGCGGCGGACCAACCAAGTCCCGGGGTCGTGGGGCGACCCTATAGTCGTCGGACATGACGGTGGCGGGCCAATCTAGTCCCGGGGTCGTGGGGACGAGCCTATAGTCGTCGGACATGTCGGCGGCTGACCAACTTTGGCCCGGGGTCGTGGAGACGACCCTATAGTCGTCGGACATGACGGAGGCGGGGTAATCTACTCCTGGGGTCATGGGGACGACCTCATAGTAGTCGGACAAGTCGGCGGCGGGCCAACCTAGTCCCGGGGTCGTGGGGACAACCCTATAGTCGTCGGACATGTCGGCGGCGGGCCAACCTAGTCCCGGGGTGTTAGGGACGACCCTGTAGTCGTTGGACAAGTCGGCGGCGGGCCAACCTAGTCCCGGGGTCGTGGGTACGACCCTATAGTCGTCGGACATGTCGGCGGCGGGCCAACGTATGCCCAGGGTCGTAGGGACGACCCTATAGTCGTCGGACAAGTCGGCGGCGGGCCAACCTAGTCCCGGGGTCGTGGAGACGACCCTATAGTCGTCGGACATGACGGTGGCGGGGCAATCCAGTCCTGGGGTCGTGGGGACGACCCTATAGTCGTCGGACAAGTCGGCGGCGGGCCAACGTATGCCCAGGGTCGTAGGGACGACCCTATAGTCGTCGGACAAGTCGGCGGCGGGCCAACCTAGTCCCGGGGTCGTGGGGACGATCCTGTAGTCGTCGTACATGACGGTGGTGGGCCAATCTATTCCTGGGGCCGTGGGGACGACCCTATAGTCGTCGGACATGTCGGCGGCGGGCCAACATAGTCCCGGGGTCATGGAGAGGACCCTATTGTCGTCGGACATGACGGTGGCGGGGCAATCTAGTCCCGGGGTCGTGGGGACGAGCCTATAGTCGTCGGACATGTCGGCGGCTGACCAACTTTGGCCCGGGGTCGTGGAGACGACCCTATAGTCGTCGGACATGACGGAGGCGGGGTAATCTACTCCTGGGGTCATGGGGACGACCCCATAGTAGTCGGACAAGTCGGCGGCGGGCCAACCTAGTCCCGGGGTCGTGGGGACAACCCTATAGTCGTCGGACATGTCGGCGGCTGGCCAACCTAGTCCCGGGGTGTTAGGGACGACCCTGTAGTCGTTGGACAAGTCGGCGGCGGGCCAACCTAGTCCCGGGGTCGTGGGTACGACCCTATAGTCGTCGGACATGTCGGCGGCGGGCCAACGTATGCCCAGGGTCGTAGGGACGACCCTATAGTCGTCGGACAAGTCGGCGGCGGGCCAACCTAGTCCCGGGGTCGTGGAGACGACCCTATAGTCGTCGGACATGACGGTGGCGGGGCAATCCAGTCCTGGGGTCGTGGGGACGACCCTATAGTCGTCGGACAAGTCGGCGGCGGGCCAACGTATGCCCAGGGTCGTAGGGACGAACCGATAGTCGTCGGACATGACGGTGGCGGGCCAATCTAGCCCAGGGGTTGTGGGGACGACCCTATAGTCGTCGGACATGTCGGCGGCTGGCCAACCTAGTCCCGGGCTCGTGGGGACGACCCTATAGTCGTCGGACATGACGGTGGCGGGCCAATCTAGTCCCGGGGTCGTGGGGACGACCCTGTAGTCGTCGGACAAGTCGGCGGCGGGCCGACATATTCCCGGGGTCGTGGGGACGACCCTATAGTCGTCGGACAAGTCGGCGGCGGACCAACCTAGTCCCGGGGTCGTGGGGCGACCCTATAGTCGTCGGACATGACGGTGGCGGGCCAATCTAGTCCCGGGGTCGTGGGGACGACCCTATAGTCGTCGGACATGTCGGCGGCTGGCCAACTTTGGCCCGTGGTCGTGGGGACAACCCTATAGACCTCCGACATGATGGTGGCGGGCCAATCTAGTCCCGGGGTCGTGGGGACGACCCTATAGTCGTCGGACAAGTCGGCGGCGGGCCAACATAGTCCCGGGGTCGTGGAGAGGACCCTATAGTCGTCGGACATGACGGTGGCGGGGCAATCTAGTCCGGGGGTCGTGGGGACGACCCCATAGTCGTCGAACATGTCGGCGGCGGGCCAACCTAGTCCCGTGGTCGTGGGGACGCCTCTATAGTCGTCGGACAAGTCGGCGGCGGGCCAACCTAGTCCCGGGGTCGTGGAGACGACCCTATAGTCGTCGGACATGACGGTGGCGGGGCAATCTAGTCCGGGGGTCGTGGGGACGACCCCATAGTCGTCGAACATGTCGGCGGCGGGCCAACCTAGTCCCGTGGTCGTGGGGACGTCTCTATAGTCGTCGGACAAGTCGGCGGCGGGCCAACCTAGTCCCGGGGTCGTGGAGACGACCCTATAGTCGTCGGACATGACGGTGGCGGGCCAACATAGTCCCGGGGTCGTGGAGAGGACCCTATAGTCGTCGGACATGACGGTGGCGGGGCAATCTAGTCCCGGGGTCGTGGGGACGAGCCTATAGTCGTCGGACATGTCGGCGGCTGACCAACTTTGGCCCGGGGTCGTGGAGACGACCCTATAGTCGTCGGACATGACGGAGGCGGGGTAATCTACTCCTGGGGTCATGGGGACGACCCCATAGTAGACGGACAAGTCGGCGGCGGGCCAACCTAGTCCCGGGGTCGTGGGGACAACCCTATAGTCGTCGGACATGTCGGCGGCTGGCCAACCTAGTCCCGGGGTCGTGGAGACGACCCTATAGTCGTCGGACATGACGGTGGCGGGGCAATCCAGTCCTGGGGTCGTGGGGACGACCCTATAGTCGTCGGACAAGTCGGCGGCGGGCCAACGTATGCCCAGGGTCGTAGGGACGACCCTATAGTCGTCGGACAAGTCGGCGGCGGGCCAACCTAGTCCCGGGGTCGTGGGGACGATCCTGTAGTCGTCGTACATGACGGTGGTGGGCCAATCTATTCCTGGGGCCGTGGGGACGACCCTATAGTCGTCGGACATGTCGGCGGCGGGCCAACATAGTCCCGGGGTCGTGGAGAGGACCCTATTGTCGTCGGACATGACGGTGGCGGGGCAATCTAGTTCCGGGGTCGTGGGGACGAGCCTATAGTCGTCGGACATGTCGGCGGCTGACCAACATTGGCCCGGGGTCGTGGAGACGACCCTATAGTCGTCGGACATGACGGAGGCGGGGTAATCTACTCCTGGGGTCATGGGGACGACCCCATAGTAGTCGGACAAGTCGGCGGCGGGCCAACCTAGTCCCGGGGTCGTGGGGACAACCCTATAGTCGTCGGACATGTCGGCGGCTGGCCAACCTAGTCCCGGGGTGTTAGGGACGACCCTGTAGTCGTTGGACAAGTCGGCGGCGGGCCAACCTAGTCCCGGGGTCGTGGGTACGACCCTATAGTCGTCGGACATGTCGGCGGCGGGCCAACGTATGCCCAGGGTCGTAGGGACGACCCTATAGTCGTCGGACATGTCGGCGGCAGGGCAACTTTGGCCCGTGGTCGTGGGGACGACCCTATAGTCGTCGGACATGTCGGCGGCTGGCCAACCTAGTCCCGTGGTCGTGGGGACGACCCTATACTCGTCGGACATGTCGGCGGCTGGCCAAACTAGTCCCGTGGTCGTGGGGACGACTCTATAGTCGTCGGACATGTCGGCGGCAGGGCAACTTTGGCCCGTGGTCGTGGGGACGACCCTATAGTCGTCGGACATGACGGTGCCGGGGCAATCTAGCCCCGGGGTCGTGGGGACGACCCTATAGACGTCGGACATGTCGGCGGCGGGCCAACCTAGTCCCGGGGTCGTGGGGACGACTTATAGTCGTCGGACATGTCGGCGGCAGGGCAACTTTGGCCCGTGGTCGTGGGGACGACCCTATAGTCGTCGGACAAGTCGGCGGCTGGCCAACCTAGTCCCGGGGTCGTGGAGACGACCCAATAGTCGTCGGACATGTCGGCGGCGGGCCAACCTAGTCCCGGGGTCGTGGGGACGACCCTATAGTCGTCGGACATGTCGGCGGCAGGGCAACTTTGGCCCGTGGTCGTGGGGACGACCCTATAGTCGTCGGACAAGTCGGCGGCTGGCCAACCTAGTCCCGGGGTCGTGGGGACAACCCTATAGTCGTCGGACATGTCGGCGGCTGGCCAACCTAGTCCCGGGGTGTTAGGGACGACCCTGTAGTCGTTGGACAAGTCGGCGGCGGGCCAACCTAGTCCCGGGGTCGTGGGTACGACCCTATAGTCGTCGGACATGTCGGCGGCGGGCCAACGTATGCCCAGGGTCGTAGGGACGAACCGATAGTCGTCGGACATGACGGTGGCTGGCCAATCTAGCCCAGGGGTTGTGGGGACGACCCTATAGTCGTCGGACATGTCGGCGGCTGGCCAACCTAGTCCCGTGGTCGTGGGGACGTCTCTATAATCGTCGGACAAGTCGGCGGCGGGCCAACCTAGTCCCGGGGTCGTGGGGACGACCCTATAGTCGTCGGACATGACGGTGCCGGGGCAATCTAGCCCCGGGTTCGTGGGAACGACCCTTTAGACGTCGGACATGTCGGCGGCGGGCCAACCTAGTCCCGTGGTCGTCGGACATGTCGGCGGCTGGCCAACCTAGTCCCGGGGTCGTGGGGACGACCCTATAGTCGTCGGACAAGTCGGCGGCGGACCATCCTACTCCCGGGGTCGTGGGGACGACCCTATAGTCGTCGGTCATGTCGGCGGCTTGCCAACCTAGTCTCGTGGTCGTGGGGACGACCCCATAGTCGTAGGACACGTCCTCGGCGGGCCAACCTAGTCCCGGGGTCGTGGGGACGACCGTATAGTCGTCGGACATGACGGTGGCGGGCCAATCTAGTCCCGGGGTCGTGGGGACGACCCTATAGTCGTCGGACATGTCGGCGGCTGGCCAACTTTGGCCCGGGTCGTGGGGACGACCCTATAGTCGTCGGACATGTCGGCGGCGGGCCGACCTAGTCCCGGGGTCGTGGGGACGACCCTATAGTCGTCGGACATGTCGGCGGCGGGCCGACCTAGTCCCGGGGTCGTGGCGACGACCCTATAGTCGTCGGACAAGTCGGCGGCGGGCCAACCTAGCCCCGGGGTCGTGGGGACGACCCTATAGACGTCGGACATGTCGGCGGCGGGCCAACCTAGCCCCGGGGTCGTGGGGACGACCCTATAGACGTCGGACATGTCGGCGGCTGGCCAACCTAGTCCCGGGGTCGTGGGGACGACCCTATAGTCGTCGGACATGTCGGCGGCTGGCCAACTTTGGCCCGGGGCGTGGGGACGACCGTATAGTCGTCGGAAATGACGGTGGCGGGCCAATCTAGTCCCGGGGTCGTGGGGACGACCCTATAGTCGTCGGACATGTCGGCGGCTGGCCAACTTTGGCCCGGGTCGTGGGGACGACCCTATAGTCGTCGGACATGTCGGCGGCGGGCCGACCTATTCCCGGGGTCGTGGGGACGACCCTATAGTCGTCGGACATGTCGGCGGCGGGCCGACCTAGTCCCGGGGTCGTGGGGACGACCCTATAGTCGTCGGACAAGTCGGCGGCGGGCCAACCTAGTCCCGTGGTCGTGGGGACGACCGTATAGTCGTCGGACATGTCGGCGGCTGGCCAACCTAGTCCCGGGGTCGTGGGGACGACCCTATAGTCGTCGGACAAGTCGGCGGCGGACCATCCTACACCCGGGGTCGTGGGGACGACCCTATAGTCGTCGGACAAGTCGGCGGCGGGCCAACCTAGACCCGGGGTCGTGGGGACGACCCTATAGTCGTCGGACATGTCGGCGGCAGGGCAACTTTGGCCCGTGGTCTTGGGGACGACCCTATAGTCGTCGGACATGTCGGTGACTGGCGAACCTAGTCCCGGGTTCGTGGGGACGACCCTATAGTCGTCGGACGAGTCGGCGGCGGGCCGACCTAGTCCCGGGGTCGTGGGGACGACCCTATAGTCTTCGGACATGTCGGCGGCAGGGCAACTTTGGCCCGTGGTCGTGGGGACGACCCTATAGTCGTCGGACATGTCGGCGGCTGGCCAACCTAGACCCGGGGTGGTGGGGACGACCCTATAGTCGTCGGACATGTCGGCGGCTGGCCAACCTAGTCTCGTGGTCGTGGGGACGACCCCATAGTCGTAGGACACGTCGTCGGCGGGCCAACCTAGTCCCGGGGTCGTGGGGACGACCGTATAGTCGTCGGACATGACGGTGGCGGGCCAATCTAGTCCCGGGGTCGTGGGGACGACCCTATAGTCGTCGGACATGTCGGCGGCTGGCCAACTTTGGCCCGGGTCGTGGGGACGACCCTATAGTTGTCGGCCATGTCGGCGGCGGGCCGACCTAGTCCCGGGGTCGTGGGGACGACCCTATAGTCGTCGGACGTGTCGGCGGCGGGGCAACTTTGGCCAGTGGTCGTGGGGACGACCCTATAGTCGTCGGACATGTCGGGGGCAGGGCAACTTTGGCCCATGGTCGTGGGGACGACACTATAGTCGTCGGACAAGTCGGCGGCGGGCCATCCTACTCCCGGGGTCGTGAGGACGACCCTATAGTCGTCGGACAAGTCGGCGGCGGGCCAACCTATACCCGGGGTCGTGGGGACGACCCTATAGTCGTCGGACAATTCGGCGGCGGGCCAACCTAGTCCCGTGGTCGTGGGGACGACCGTATAGTCGTCGGACAAGTCGGCGGCGGGCCAACCTACTCCCGGGGTCGTGGGGACGACCCTATAGTCGTCGGACAAGTCGGCGGCGGGCCGACCTAGACCCGGGGTCGTGGGGACGACCCTATAGTCGTCGGACATGTCGGCGGCAGGGCAACTTTGGCCCGTGGTCTTGGGGACGACCCTATAGTCGTCGGACATGTCGGTGACTGGCCAACCTAGTCCCGGGTTCGTGGGGACGACCCTATAGTCGTCGGACAAGTCGGCGGCGGGCCGACCTAGTCCCGGGGTCGTGGGGACGACCCTATAGTCGTAGGACACGTCGGCGGCGGGCCTACCTAGTCCCGGGGACGAGGGGACGACCGTATAGTCGTCGGACATGACGGTGGCGGGCCAATCTAGTCCCGGGGTCGTGGGGACGACCCTATAGTCTTCGGACATGTCGGCGGCTGGCCATCTTTGGCCCGGGGCGTGGGGACGACCCTATAGTCGTCGGACATGTCGGTGACTGGCCAACCTAGTCCCGGGGTCGTGGAGACGACCCTATAGTCGTCGGACAAGTCGGCGGCGGGCCAACCTAGTCCCGGGGTCGTGGGGACGACCCTATAGTCGTCGGACATGACGGTGCCGGGGCAATCTAGCCCCGGGGTCGTGGGGACGACCCTATAGTCGTCGGACAAGTCGGCGGCGGGCCAACCTAGTCCCGTGGTCGTGGGGACGACCGTATAGTCGTCGGACAAGTCGGCGGCGGGCCAACCTAGACCCGGGGTCGTGGGGACGACCCTATAGTCGTCGGACATGTCGGCGGCAGGGCAACTTTGGCCCGTGGTCTTGGGGACGACCCTATAGTCGTCGGACATGTCGGTGACTGGCCAACCTAGTCCCGGGTTCGTGGGGACGACCCTATAGTCGTCGGACAAATCGGCGGCGGGCCAACCTACTCCCGGGGTCGTGGGGACGACCCTATAGTCGTCGGACATGTCGGCGGCTGGGCAACTTTGGACAGTGATCGTGGGGACGACCCTATAGTCGTCGGACATGTCGGCGGCAGCGCAACTTTGGCCCGTGGTCGTGGGGACGACCCTATAGTCGTCGGACATGTCGGCGGCAGGGCAACTTTGGCCCGTGGTCTTGGGGACGACCCTATAGTCGTCGGACATGTCGGTGACTGGCCAACCTAGTCCCGGGTTCGTGGGGACGACCCTATAGTCGTCGGACAAGTCGGCGGCGGGCCAACCTACTCCCGGGGTCGTGGGGACGACCCTACAGTCGTCGGACAAGTCGGCGGCGGGCCAACCTAGACCCGGGGTCGTGGGGACGACCCTATAGTCGTCGGACATGTCGGCGGCAGGGCAACTTTGGCCCGTGGTCTTGGGGACGACCCTATAGTCGTCGGACATGTCGGTGACTGGCCAACCTAGTCCCGGGTTCGTGGGGACGACCCTATAGTCGTCGGACAAATCGGCGGCGGGCCAACCTACTCCCGGGGTCGTGGGGACGACCCTATAGTCGTCGGACAAGTCGGCGGCGGGCCAACCTAGACCCGGGGTCGTGGGGACGACCCTATAGTCGTCGGACATGTCGGCGGCAGGGCAACTTTGGCCCGTGGTCTTGGGGACGACCCTATAGTCGTCGGACATGTCGGTGACTGGCCAACCTAGTCCCGGGTTCGTGAGGACGACCCTATAGTCGTCGGACAAGTCGGCGGCGGGCCGACCTAGTCCCGGGGTCGTGGGGACGACCCTATAGTCGTAGGACACGTCGGCGGCGGGCCTACCTAGTCCCGGGGTCGAGGGGACGACCGTATAGTCGTCGGACATGACGGTGGCGGGCCAATCTAGTCCCGGGGTCGTGGGGACGACCCTATAGTCTTCGGACATGTCGGCGGCTGGCCATCTTTGGCCCGGGGCGTGGGGACGACCCTATAGTCGTCGGACATGTCGGTGACTGGCCAACCTAGTCCCGGGGTCGTGGAGACGACCCTATAGTCGTCGGACAAGTCGGCGGCGGGCCAAACTAGTCCCGGGGTCGTGGGGACGACCCTATAGTCGTCGGACATGACGGTGCCGGGGCAATCTAGCCCCGGGGTCGTGGGGACGACCCTATAGTCGTCGGACAAGTCGGCGGCGGGCCAACCTAGTCCCGTGGTCGTGGGGACGACCGTATAGTCGTCGGACAAGTCGGCGGCGGGCCAACCTAGACCCGGGGTCGTGGGGACGACCCTATAGTCGTCGGACATGTCGGCGGCAGGGCAACTTTGGCCCGTGGTCTTGGGGACGACCCTATAGTCGTCGGACATGTCGGTGACTGGCCAACCTAGTCCCGGGTTCGTGGGGACGACCCTATAGTCGTCGGACAAATCGGCGGCGGGCCAACCTACTCCCGGGGTCGTGGGGACGACCCTATAGTCGTCGGACAAGTCGGCGGCGGGCCAACCTAGACCCGGGGTCGTGGGGATGACCCTATAGTCGTCGGACATGTCGGCGGCAGGGCAACTTTGGCCGGTGGTCTTGGGGACGACCCTATAGTCGTCGGACAAGTCGGCGGCGGGCCGACCTAGTCCCGGGGTCGTGGGGACGACCCTATAGTCGTAGGACACGTCGGCGGCGGGCCTACCTAGTCCCGGGGTCGAGGGGACGACCGTATAGTCGTCGGACATGACGGTGGCGGGCCAATCTAGCCCCGGGGTCGTGGGGACGACCCTATAGTCTTCGGACATGTCGGCGGCTGGCCATCTTTGGCCCGGGGCGTGGGGACGACCCTATAGTCGTCGGACATGTCGGTGACTGGCCAACCTAGTCCCGGGGTCGGGGAGACGACCCTATAGTCGTCGGACATGACGGTGCCGGGGCAATCTAGCCCCGGGGTCGTGGGGACGACCCTATAGTCGTCGGACAAGTCGGCGGCGGGCCAACCTAGTCCCGTGGTCGTGGGGACGACCGTATAGTCGTCGGACAAGTCGGCGGCGGGCCAACCTAGACCCGGGGTCGTGGGGACGACCCTATAGTCGTCGGACATGTCGGCGGCAGGGCAACTTTGGCCCGTGGTCTTGGGGACGACCCTATAGTCGTCGTACAAGTCGGCGGCTGGCCAACCTAGTCCCGGGTTCGTAGGGACGACCCTATAGTCGTCGGACATGTCGGCGGCAGGGCAACTTTGGCCCGTGGTCGTGGGGACGACCCTATAGTCGTCGGACATGTCGGCGGCTGGCCAACTTTGGACAGTGGTCGTGGGGACGACCCTATAGTCGTCGGACAAGTCGGCGGCGGGCCAACCTAGACCCGGGGTCGTGGGGACGACCCTATAGTCGTCGGACATGTCGGCGGCAGGGCAACTTTGGCCCGAGGTCTTGGGGACGACCCTATAGTCGTCGGACAAGTCGGCGGCTGGCCAACCTAGTCCCGGGTTCGTGGGGACGACCCTATAGTCGTCGGACAAGTCGGCGGCGGGCCAACCTAGACCCGGGTTCGTGGGGACGACCCTATAGTCGTCGGACATGACGGTGGCGGGCCAATCTAGTCCCGGGGTCGTGGGGACGACCCTATAGTCGTCGGACATGTCGGCGGCTGGCCATCTTTGGCCCGGGGCGTGGGGACGACCCTATAGTCGTCGGACATGACGGTGGCGGGCCAATCTTGCTCCGGGGTCGTGAGGACGACCCTATAGTCGTTGGACATGTCGGCGGCTGGCCAACTTTGGACAGTGGTCGTGGGGACGACCCTATAGTCGTGGGACATGTCGGCGGCAGGCCAACGTATGCCCAGGGTCGTAGGGACGAACCTATAGTCGTCGGACATGACGGTGGCGGGCCAATCTTGCTCCGGGGTCGTGAGGACGACCCTATAGTCGTTGGACATGTCGGCGGCTGGCCAACTTTGGACAGTGGTCGTGGGGACGACCCTATAGTCGTCGGACAAGTCGGCGGCTGGCCAACCTACTCCCGGGGTCGTGGGGACGAACCTATATTCGTCGGACATGACGGTGGCGGGCCAATCTTGCCCCGGGGTCGTGGGGACGACCGTATAGACGTCGGACATGTCGGCGGCGGGCCAACCTAGTCCCGGGGTCGTGGGGACGACCCTATAGTCGTCGGACATGACGGTGCCGGGCAATCTAGCCCCGGGGTCGTGGGGACGACCCTATAGTCGTCGGACAAGTCGGCGGCGGGCCAACCTAGTCCCGTGGTCGTGGGGACGACCGTATAGTCGTCGGACAAGTCGGCGGCGGGCCAACCTAGACCCGGGGTCGTGGGGACGACCCTATAGTCGTCGGACATGTCGGCGGCAGGGCAACTTTGGCCCGAGGTCTTGGGGACGACCCTATAGTCGTCGGACAAGTCGGCGGCTGGCCAACCTAGTCCCGGGTTCGTGGGGACGACCCTATAGTCGTCGGACAAATCGGCGGCGGGCCAACCTACTCCCGGGGTCGTGGGGACGACCCTATAGTCGTCGGACAAGTCGGCGGCGGGCCAACCTAGACCCGGGGTCGTGGGGACGACCCTATAGTCGTCGGACATGTCGGCGGCAGGGCAACTTTGGCCCGTGGTCTTGGGGACGACCCTATAGTCGTCGGACAAGTCGGCGGCTGGCCAACCTAGACCCGGGGTGGTGGGGACGACCCTATAGTCGTCGGACATGTCGGCGGCTGGCCAACCTCATCTCGTGGTCGTGGGGACGACCTCATAGTCGTAGGACACGTCGGCGGCGGCCAACCTAGTCCCGGGGTCGTGGGGACGACCCTATAGTCGTCGAACATGTCGGCGGCTGGCCAACCTATTCTCGTGGTCGTGGGGACGACCCCATAGTCGTAGGACACGTCGGCGGCGGGCCAATCTTGCCCCGGGGTCGTGGGGACGACCCTATAGTCGTCGGACATGACGGTGGCGGGCCAATCTAGTCCCGGGGTCGTGGGGACGACCCCATAGTCGTCGGACATGTCGGCTGCTGGCCAACCTAGTCCCGGGGTCGTGGGGACGACCCTATAGTCGTCGGACATTTCGGCGGCAGGGCAAATTTTGGCCCGGGGCGTGGGGACGACCCTATAGTCGTCGGACATGTCGGTGACTGCCCAACCTAGTCCCGGGGTCGTGGGGACGACCCTATAGTCGTCGGACATGTCGGCGGCAGGGCAACTTTGGCCCGTGGTCGTGGGGACGACCCTATAGTCGTCGGACATGTCGGCGGCTGGCCAACCTAGACCCGGGGTGGTGGGGACGACCCTATAGTCGTCGGACATGTCGGCGGCTGGCCAACCTCATCTCGTGGTCGTGGGGACGACCCCATAGTCGTAGGACACGTCGGCGGCGGGCCAATCTAGTCCCGGGGTCGTGGGGACGACCCTATAGTCGTCGGACATGTCGGCGGCTGGCCAACTTTGGCCCGTGGTCTTGGGGACGACCCTATAGTCGTCGGACATGTCGGTGACTGCCCTACCTAGTCCCGGGTTCGTGGGGACGACCCTATAGTCGTCGGACAAGTCGGCCGCAGGCCGATCTAGTCCCGGGGTCGTGGGGACGACCCTATAGTCGTCGGACAAGTCGGCGGCGGGCCAACCTAGACCCGGGGTCGTGGGGACGACCCTATAGTCGTCGGACATGTCGGCGGCAGGGCAACTTTGGCCCGTGGTCTTGGGGACGACCCTATAGTCGTCGGACAAGTCGGCGGCTGGCCAACCTGGACCCGGGGTGGTGGGGACGACCCTATAGTCGTCGGACATGTCGGCGGCTGGCCAACCTCATCTCGTGGTCGTGGGGACGACCCCATAGTCGTAGGACACGTCGGCGGCGGCCAACCTAGTCCCGGGGTCGTGGGGACGACCCTATAGTCGTCGAACATGTCGGCGGCTGGCCAACCTATTCTCGTGGTCGTGGGGACGACCCCATAGTCGTAGGACACGTCGGCGGCGGGCCAATCTTGCCCCGGGGTCGTGGGGACGACCCTATAGTCGTCGGACATGACGGTGGCGGGCCAATCTAGTCCCGGGGTCGTGGGGACGACCCCATAGTCGTCGGACATGTCGGCTGCTGGCCAACCTAGTCCCGGGGTCGTGGGGACGACCCTATAGTCGTCGGACATGTCGGCGGCAGGGCAAATTTTGGCCCGGGGCGTGGGGACGACCCTATAGTCGTCGGACATGTCGGTGACTGGCCAACCTAGTCCCGGGGTCGTGGGGACGACCCTATAGTCGTCGGACATGTCGGCGGCAGGGCAACTTTGGCCCGTGGTCGTGGAGACGACCCTATAGTCGTCGGACATGTCGGCGGCTGGCCAACCTAGACCCGGGGTGGTGGGGACGACCCTATAGTCGTCGGACATATCGGCGGCTGGCCAACCTCATCTCGTGGTCGTGGGGACGACCCCATAGTCGTAGGACACGTCGGCGGCGGGCCAATCTAGTCCCGGGTTCGTGGGGACGACCCTATAGTCGTCGGACAAGTCGGCGGCGGGCCAACCTACTCCCGGGGTCGTGGGGACGACCCTATAGTCGTCGGACAAGTCGGCGGCCGGCGAACCTAGTCCCGGGGTCGTGGGGACGACCCTATAGTCGTCGGACATGTCGGCGGCTGGGCAACTTTGGACAGTGGTCGTGGGGACGGCCCTATAGTCGTCGGACATGTCGGTGACTGGGCAAATTTTGGCCCGGGGCGTGGGGACGACCCTATAGTCGTCGGACATGACGGTGCCGGGGCAATCTAGCCCCGGGGTCGTGGGGACGACCCTATAGTCGTCGGACAAGTCGGCGGCGGGCCAACCTAGTCCCGTGGTCGTGGGGACGACCGTATAGTCGTCGGACAAGTCGGCGGCGGGCCAACCTAGTCCCGTGGTCGTGGGGACGTCTCTATAGTCGTCGGACAAGTCGGCGGCGGGCCAACCTAGTCCCGGGGTCGTGGAGACGACCCTATAGTCGTCGGACATGACGGTGGCGGGGCAATCTAGTCCGGGGGTCGTGGGGACGATCCTGTAGTCGTCGGACATGACGGTGGTGGGCCAATCTATTCCTGGGGCCGTGGGGACGACCCTATAGTCGTCGGACATGTCGGCGGCTGGCCAACCTAGTCCCGGGATCGTGGGGACGCCTCTATAGTCGTCGGACAAGTCGGCGGCGGGCCAACCTAGTCCCGGGGTCGTGGGGACGACCCTATAGTCGTCGGACATGACGGTCGGCGGGCCAATCTAGTCCCGGGCTCGTGGGGACGACCCTATAGTCGTCGGACATGTCGGCGGCTGGGCAACTTTGGCCCGTGTTCGTGGGGACGTCTCTATAGTCGTCGGACAAGTCGGCGGCGGGCCAACCTAGTCCCGGGGTCGTGGAGACGACCCTATAGTCGTCGGACGTGACGGTGGCGGGGCAATCTAGTCCGGGGGTCGTGGGGACGACCCCATAGTCGTCGAACATGTCGGCGGCGGGCCAACCTAGTCCCGTGGTCGTGGGGACGTCTCTATAGTCGTCGGACAAGTCGGCGGCGGGCCAATCTTGCCCCGGGGTCGTGGGGACGACCCTATAGTCGTCGGACATGACGGTGGCGGGCCAATCTAGTCCCGGGGTCGTGGGGACGACCCCATAGTCGTCGGACATGTCGGCTGCTGGCCAACCTAGTCCCGGGGTCGTGGGGACGACCCTATAGTCGTCGGACATTTCGGCGGCAGGGCAAATTTTGGCCCGGGGCGTGGGGACGACCCTATAGTCGTCGGACATGTCGGTGACTGCCCAACCTAGTCCCGGGGTCGTGGGGACGACCCTATAGTCGTCGGACATGTCGGCGGCAGGGCAACTTTGGCCCGTGGTCGTGGGGACGACCCTATAGTCGTCGGACATGTCGGCGGCTGGCCAACCTAGACCCGGGGTGGTGGGGACGACCCTATAGTCGTCGGACATGTCGGCGGCTGGCCAACCTCATCTCGTGGTCGTGGGGACGACCCCATAGTCGTAGGACACGTCGGCGGCGGGCCAATCTAGTCCCGGGGTCGTGGGGACGACCCTATAGTCGTCGGACATGTCGGCGGCTGGCCAACTTTGGCCCGTGGTCTTGGGGACGACCCTATAGTCGTCGGACATGTCGGTGACTGCCCTACCTAGTCCCGGGTTCGTGGGGACGACCCTATAGTCGTCGGACAAGTCGGCCGCAGGCCGATCTAGTCCCGGGGTCGTGGGGACGACCCTATAGTCGTCGGACAAGTCGGCGGCGGGCCAACCTAGACCCGGGGTCGTGGGGACGACCCTATAGTCGTCGGACATGTCGGCGGCAGGGCAACTTTGGCCCGTGGTCTTGGGGACGACCCTATAGTCGTCGGACAAGTCGGCGGCTGGCCAACCTGGACCCGGGGTGGTGGGGACGACCCTATAGTCGTCGGACATGTCGGCGGCTGGCCAACCTCATCTCGTGGTCGTGGGGACGACCCCATAGTCGTAGGACACGTCGGCGGCGGCCAACCTAGTCCCGGGGTCGTGGGGACGACCCTATAGTCGTCGAACATGTCGGCGGCTGGCCAACCTATTCTCGTGGTCGTGGGGACGACCCCATAGTCGTAGGACACGTCGGCGGCGGGCCAATCTTGCCCCGGGGTCGTGGGGACGACCCTATAGTCGTCGGACATGACGGTGGTGGGCCAATCTAGTCCCGGGGTCGTGGGGACGACCCCATAGTCGTCGGACATGTCGGCTGCTGGCCAACCTAGTCCCGGGGTCGTGGGGACGACCCTATAGTCGTCGGACATGTCGGCGGCAGGGCAAATTTTGGCCCGGGGCGTGGGGACGACCCTATAGTCGTCGGACATGTCGGTGACTGGCCAACCTAGTCCCGGGGTCGTGGGGACGACCCTATAGTCGTCGGACATGTCGGCGGCAGGGCAACTTTGGCCCGTGGTCGTGGAGACGACCCTATAGTCGTCGGACATGTCGGCGGCTGGCCAACCTAGACCCGGGGTGGTGGGGACGACCCTATAGTCGTCGGACATATCGGCGGCTGGCCAACCTCATCTCGTGGTCGTGGGGACGACCCCATAGTCGTAGGACACGTCGGCGGCGGGCCAATCTAGTCCCGTGGTCTTGGGGACGACCCTATAGTCGTCGGACATGTCGGTGACTGGCCAACCTAGTCCCGGGTTCGTGGGGACGACCCTATAGTCGTCGGACAAGTCGGCGGCGGGCCAACCTACTCCCGGGGTCGTGGGGACGACCCTATAGTCGTCGGACAAGTCGGCGGCCGGCGAACCTAGTCCCGGGGTCGTGGGGACGACCCTATAGTCGTCGGACATGTCGGCGGCTGGGCAACTTTGGACAGTGGTCGTGGGGACGGCCCTATAGTCGTCGGACATGTCGGTGACTGGGCAAATTTTGGCCCGGGGCGTGGGGACGACCCTATAGTCGTCGGACATGACGGTGCCGGGGCAATCTAGCCCCGGGGTCGTGGGGACGACCCTATAGTCGTCGGACAAGTCGGCGGCGGGCCAACCTAGTCCCGTGGTCGTGGGGACGACCGTATAGTCGTCGGACAAGTCGGCGGCGGGCCAACCTAGTCCCGTGGTCGTGGGGACGTCTCTATAGTCGTCGGACAAGTCGGCGGCGGGCCAACCTAGTCCCGGGGTCGTGGAGACGACCCTATAGTCGTCGGACATGACGGTGGCGGGGCAATCTAGTCCGGGGGTCGTGGGGACGATCCTGTAGTCGTCGGACATGACGGTGGTGGGCCAATCTATTCCTGGGGCCGTGGGGACGACCCTATAGTCGTCGGACATGTCGGCGGCTGGCCAACCTAGTCCCGGGATCGTGGGGACGCCTCTATAGTCGTCGGACAAGTCGGCGGCGGGCCAACCTAGTCCCGGGGTCGTGGGGACGACCCTATAGTCGTCGGACATGACGGTCGGCGGGCCAATCTAGTCCCGGGCTCGTGGGGACGACCCTATAGTCGTCGGACATGTCGGCGGCTGGGCAACTTTGGCCCGTGTTCGTGGGGACGTCTCTATAGTCGTCGGACAAGTCGGCGGCGGGCCAACCTAGTCCCGGGGTCGTGGAGACGACCCTATAGTCGTCGGACGTGACGGTGGCGGGGCAATCTAGTCCGGGGGTCGTGGGGACGACCCCATAGTCGTCGAACATGTCGGCGGCGGGCCAACCTAGTCCCGTGGTCGTGGGGACGTCTCTATAGTCGTCGGACAAGTCGGCGGCGGGCCAACCTAGTCCCGGGGTCGTGGAGACGACCCTATAGTCGTCGGACATGACGGTGGCGGGCCAACATAGTCCCGGGGTCGTGGAGAGGACCCTATAGTCGTCGGACATGACGGTGGCGGGGCAATCTAGTCCCGGGGTCGTGGGGACGAGCCTATAGTCGTCGGACATGTCGGCGGCTGACCAACTTTGGCCCGGGGTCGTGGAGACGACCCTATAGTCGTCGGACATGACGGAGGCGGGGTAATCTACTCCTGGGGTCATGGGGACGACCCCATAGTAGTCGGACAAGTCGGCGGCGGGCCAACCTAGTCCCGGGGTCGTGGGGACAACCCTATAGTCGTCGGACATGTCGGCGGCTGGCCAACCTAGTCCCAGGGTCGTAGGGACGACCCTATAGTCGTCGGACAAGTTGGCGGCGGGCCAACCTAGTCCCGGGGTCGTGGAGACGACCCTATAGTCGTCGGACATGACGGTGGCGGGGCAATCCAGTCCTGGGGTCGTGGGGACGACCCTATAGTCGTCGGACAAGTCGGCGGCGGGCCAACGTATGCCCAGGGTCGTAGGGACGACCCTATAGTCGTCGGACAAGTCGGCGGCGGGCCAACCTAGTCCCGGGGTCGTGGGGACGATCCTGTAGTCGTCGTACATGACGGTGGTGGGCCAATCTATTCCTGGGGCCGTGGGGACGACCCTATAGTCGTCGGACATGTCGGCGGCGGGCCAACATAGTCCCGGGGTCGTGGAGAGGACCCTATTGTCGTCGGACATGACGGTGGCGGGGCAATCAAGTCCCGGGGTCGTGGGGACGAGCCTATAGTCGTCGGACATGTCGGCGGCTGACCAACTTTGGCCCGGGGTCGTGGAGACGACCCTATAGTCGTCGGACATGACGGAGGCGGGGTAATCTACTCCTGGGGTCATGGGGACGACCCCATAGTAGTCGGACAAGTCGGCGGCGGGCCAACCTAGTCCCGGGGTCGTGGGGACAACCCTATAGTCGTCGGACATGTCGGCGGCTGGCCAACCTAGTCCCGGGGTGTTAGGGACGACCCTGTAGTCGTTGGACAAGTCGGCGGCGGGCCAACCTAGTCCCGGGGTCGTGGGTACGACCCTATAGTCGTCGGACATGTCGGCGGCGGGCCAACGTATGCCCAGGGTCGTAGGGACAACCCTATAGTCGTCGGACAAGTCGGCGGCGGGCCAACCTAGTCCCGGGGTCGTGGAGACGACCCTATAGTCGTCGGACATGACGGTGGCGGGGCAATCCAGTCCTGGGGTCGTGGGGACGACCCTATAGTCGTCGGACAAGTCGGCGGCGGGCCAACGTATGCCCAGGGTCGTAGGGACGAACCGATAGTCGTCGGACATGACGGTGGCTGGCCAATCTAGCCCTGGGGTTGTGGGGACGACCCTATAGTCGTCGGACATGTCGGCGGCTGGCCAACCTAGTCCCGGGGTCGTGGAGACGACCCTATAGTCGTCGGAGAAGTCGGCGGCTGGCCAACCTAGTCCCGGGGTCGTGGAGACGACCCAATTGTCGTCGGACAAGTCGGCGGCGGGCCAACCTAGTCCCGGGGTCGTGGGGACGACCCTATAGTCGTCGGACATGTCGGCGGCAGGGCAACTTTGGCCCGTGGTCGTGGGGACGACCCTATAGTCGTCGGACATGACGGTGCCGGGGCAATCTAGCCCCGGGGTCGTGGGGACGACCCTATAGACGTCGGACATGTCGGCGGCGGGCCAACCTAGTCCCGGGGTCGTGGGGACGACTTATAGTCGTCGGACATGTCGGCGGCAGGGCAACTTTGGCCCGTGGTCGTGGGGACGACCCTATAGTCGTCGGACATGTCGGCGGCTGGCCAACCTAGTCCCGTGGTCGTGGGGACGACCCTATACTCGTCGGACATGTCGGCGGCTGCCCAACCTAGTCCCGTGGTCGTGGGGACGACCCTATACTCGTCGGACATGTCGGCGGCTGGCCAACCTAGTCCCGGGGTCGTGGAGACGACCCTATAGTCGTCGGGCAAGTCGGCGGCTGGCCAACCTAGTCCCGGGGTCGTGGAGACGACCCAATAGTCGTCGGACAAGTCGGCGGCGGGCCAACCTAGTCCCGGGGTCGTGGGGACGACCCTATAGTCGTCGGACATGTCGGCGGCAGGGCAACTTTGGCCCGTGGTCGTGGGGACGACCCTATAGTCGTCGGACATGACGCTGCAGGGGCAATGTAGCCCCGGGGTCGTGGGGACGACCCTATAGACGTCGGACTTGTCGGCGGCGGGCCAACCTAGTCCCGGGGTCGTGGGGACGACCCTATAGTCGTCGGACATGTTGGCGGCAGGGCAACTTTGGCCCGTGGACGTGGGGACGACCCTATAGACGTCGGACATGTCGGGGGCGCGCCAACCTAGTCCCGGGGTCGTGGGGACGACCCTATAGTCGTCGGACATGTCGGCGGCAGGGCAACTTTGGCCCGTGGTCGTGGGGACGACCCTATAGTCGTCGGACATGTCGGCGGCGGGCCAACCTAGTCCCGGGGTCGTGGAGACGACCCTATAGTCGTCGGACATGACGGTGGCGGGGCAATCTAGTCCCGGGGTCGTGGGGACGACCCTATAGTCGTCGGACATGACGGTGGCGGGCCAATCTAGTCCCGGGGTCGTGGGGACGACCCCATAGTCGTCGAACATGTCGGCGGCGGGCCAACCTAGTCCCGTGGTCGTGGGGACGTCTCTATAGTCGTCGGACAAGTCGGCGGCGGGCCAACCTAGTCCCGGGGTCGTGGAGACGACCCTATAGTCGTCGGACATGACGGTGGCGGGGCAATCTAGTCCGGGGGTCGTGGGGACGATCCTGTATTCGTCGGACATAACGGTGGTGGGCCAATCTATTCCTGGGGCCGTGGGGACGACCCTATAGTCGTCGGACATGTCGGCGGCTGGCCAACCTAGTCCCGGGATCGTGGGGACGCCTCTATAGTCGTCGGACAAGTCGGCGGCGGGCCAACCTAGTCCCGGGGTCGTGGAGACGACCCTATAGTCGTCGGACACGACGGTGGCGGGGCAATCTAGTCCGGGGGTCGTGGGGACGACCCCATAGTCGTCGAAAATGTCGGCGGCGGGCCAACCTAGTCCCGTGGTCGTGGGGACGTCTCTATAGTCGTCGGACAAGTCGGCGGCGGGCCAACCTAGTCCCGGGGTCGTGGAGACGACCCTATAGTCGTCGGACATGACGGTGGCGGGGCAATCTAGTCCGGGGGTCGTGGGGACGATCCTGTAGTCGTCGGACATGACGGTGGTGGGCCAATCTATTCCTGGGGCCGTGGGGACGACCGTATAGTCGTCGGACATGTCGGCGGCTGGCCAACCTAGTCCCGGGATCGTGGGGACGCCTCTATAGTCGTCGGACAAGTCGGCGGCGGGCCAACCTAGTCCCGGGGTCGTGGAGACGACCCTATAGTCGTCGGACATGACGGTGGCGGGGCAATCTAGTCCGGGGGTGGTGGGGACGTCCCTACAGTCGTCGGACATGTCGGCGGCTGGCCAACCTAGTCCCGGGGTCGTGGAGACGACCCTATAGTCGTCGGACATGTCGGCGGCTGACCAACTTTGGCCCGTGGTCGTGGGGACGACCCTATAGTCGTCGGACATGACGGTGGCGGGCCAATCTAGTCCCGGGGTCGTGGGGACGACCCTGTAGTCGTCGGACAAGTCGGCGGCGGGCCGACATATTCCCGGGGTCGTGGGGACGACCCTATAGTCGTCGGACAAGTCGGCGGCGGACCAACCTAGTCCCGGGGTCGTGGGGCGACCCTATAGTCGTCGGACATGACGTTGGCGGGCCAATCTAGTCCCGGGGTCGTGGGGACGACCCTATAGTCGTCGAACATGTCGGCGGCGGGCCAACCTAGTCCCGTGGTCGTGGGGACGTCTCTATAGTCGTCGGACATGTCGGCGGCTGGCCAACCTAGTCCCGGGATCGTGGGGACGCCTCTATAGTCGTCGGACATGTCGGCGGCTGGCCAACCTAGTCCCGGGATCGTGGGGACGCCTCTATAGTCGTCGGACAAGTCGGCGGCGGGCCAACCTAGTCCCGGGGTCGTGGAGACGACCCTATAGTCGTCGGACATGACGGTGGCGGGGCAATCTAGTCCGGGGGTGGTGGGGACGTCCCTACAGTCGTCGGACATGTCGGCGGCTGGCCAACCTAGTCCCGGGGTCGTGGAGACGACCCTATAGTCGTCGGACATGTCGGCGGCTGACCAACTTTGGCCCGTGGTCGTGGGGACGACCCTATAGTCGTCGGACATGACGGTGGCGGGCCAATCTAGTCCCGGGCTCGTGGGGACGACCCTATAGTCGTCGGACATGACGGTGGCGGGCCAATCTAGTCCCGGGGTCGTGGGGACGACCCTGTAGTCGTCGGACAAGTCGGCGGCGGGCCGACATATTCCCGGGGTCGTGGGGACGACCCTATAGTCGTCGGACAAGTCGGCGGCGGACCAACCTAGTCCCGGGGTCGTGGGGCGACCCTATAGTCGTCGGACATGACGTTGGCGGGCCAATCTAGTCCCGGGGTCGTGGGGACGACCCTATAGTCGTCGGACATGTCGGCGGCTGGCCAACTTTGGCCCGTGGTCGTGGGGACAACCCTATAGACCTCCGACATGATGGTGGCGGGCCAATCTAGTCCCGGGGTCGTGGGGACGACCCTATAGTCGTCGGACAAGTCGGCGGCGGGCCAACATAGTCCCGGGGTCGTGGGTACGATCCTATAGTCTTCGGACATGTCGCCGGCGGGCCAACGTATGCCCAGGGTCGTAGGGACGACCCTATAGTCGTCGGACAAGTCGGCGGCGGGCCAACCTAGTCCCGGGGTCGTGGAGACGACCCTATAGTCGTCGGACATGACGGCGGCGGGGCAATCCAGTCCTGGGGTCGTGGGGACGACCCTATAGTCGTCGGACATGTTGGCGGCAGGGCAACTTTGGCCCGTGGACGTGGGGACGACCCTATAGACGTCGGACATGTCGGCGGCGGGCCAACCTAGTCCCGGGGTCGTGGGGACGACCCTATAGTCGTCGGACATGTCGGCGGCAGGGCAACTTTGGCCCGTGGTCGTGGGGACGACCCTATAATCGCCGGACATGTCGGCGGCGGGCCAACCTAGTCCCGGGGTCGTGGAGACGACCCTATAGTCGTCGGACATGACGGTGGCGGGGCAATCTAGTCCGGGGGTCGTGGGGACTTCCCTATAGTCGTCGGACAAGTCGGCGGCTGGCCAACCTAGTCCCGTGGTCGTGGGGACGACCCTATAGTCGTCGGACATGTCGGCGGCTGGGCAACTTTGGCCCGTGGTCGTGGGGACGTCTCTATAGTCGTCGGACAAGTCGGCGGCGGGCCAACCTAGTCCCGGGGTCGTGGAGACGACCCTATAGTCGTCGGACATGACGGTGGCGGGGCAATCTAGTCCCGGGGTCGTGGGGACGACCCTATAGTCGTCGGACATGACGGTGGCGGGCCAATCTAGTCCCGGGGTCGTGGGGACGACCCCATAGTCGTCGGACATGTCGGCGGCTGGGCAACTTTGGCCCGTGGTCGTGGGGACGACCCTATAGTCGTCGGACAAGTCGGCGGCGGGCCAACCTAGTCCCGGGGTCGTGGAGACGACCCTATAGTCGTCGGACATGACGGTGGCGGGGCAATCTAGTCCCGGGGTCGTGGGGACGACCCTATAGTCGTCGGACATGACGGTGGCGGGCCAATCTAGTCCCGGGGTCGTCGGGACGACCCCATAGTCGTCGAACATGTCGGCGGCGGGCCAACCTAGTCCCGTGGTCGTGGGGACGTCTCTATAGTCGTCGGACAAGTCGGCGGCGGGCCAACCTAGTCCCGGGGTCGTGGAGACGACCCTATAGTCGTCGGACATGACGGTGGCGGGGCAATCTAGTCCGGGGGTCGTGGGGACGATCCCGTATTCGTCGGACATAACGGTGGTGGGCCAATCTATTCCTGGGGCCGTGGGGACGACCCTATAGTCGTCGGACATGTCGGCGGCTGGCCAACCTAGTCCCGGGATCGTGGGGACGCCTCTATAGTCGTCGGACAAGTCGGCGGCGGGCCAACCTAGTCCCGGGGTCGTGGGGACGACCCTATAGTCGTCGGACATGACGGTCGGCGGGCCAATCTAGTCCCGGGCTCGTGGGGACGACCCTATAGTCGTCGGACATGTCGGCGGCTGGGCAACTTTGGCCCGTGGTCGTGGGGACGTCTCTATAGTCGTCGGACAAGTCGGCGGCGGGCCAACCTAGTCCCGGGGTCGTGGAGACGACCCTATAGTCGTCGGACACGACGGTGGCGGGGCAATCTAGTCCGGGGGTCGTGGGGACGACCCCATAGTCGTCGAACATGTCGGCGGCGGGCCAACCTAGTCCCGTGGTCGTGGGGACGTCTCTATAGTCGTCGGACAAGTCGGCGGCGGGCCAGCCTAGTCCCGGGGTCGTGGAGACGACCCTATAGTCGTCGGACATGACGGTGGCGGGGCAATCTAGTCCGGGGGTCGTGGGGACGATCCTGTAGTCGTCGGACATGACGGTGGTGGGCCAATCTATTCCTGGGGCCGTGGGGACGACCGTATAGTCGTCGGACATGTCGGCGGCTGGCCAACCTAGTCCCGGGATCGTGGGGACGCCTCTATAGTCGTCGGACAAGTCGGCGGCGGGCCAACCTAGTCCCGGGGTCGTGGAGACGACCCTATAGTCGTCGGACATGACGGTGGCGGGGCAATCTAGTCCGGGGGTGGTGGGGACGTCCCTACAGTCGTCGGACATGTCGGCGGCTGGCCAACCTAGTCCCGGGGTCGTGGAGACGACCCTATAGTCGTCGGACATGTCGGCGGCTGACCAACTTTGGCCCGTGGTCGTGGGGACGACCCTATAGTCGTCGGACATGACGGTGGCGGGCCAATCTAGCCCCGCGGTCGTGGGGACGACCCTATAGTCGTCGGACATGACGGTGGCGGGCCAATCTAGTCCCGGGCTCGTGGGGACGACCCTATAGTCGTCGGACATGACGGTGGCGGGCCAATCTAGTCCCGGGGTCGTGGGGACGACCCTGTAGTCGTCGGACAAGTCGGCGGCGGGCCGACATATTCCCGGGGTCGTGGGGACGACCCTATAGTCGTCGGACAAGTCGGCGGCGGACCAACCTAGTCCCGGGGTCGTGGGGCGACCCTATAGTCGTCGGACATGACGTTGGCGGGCCAATCTAGTCCCGGGGTCGTGGGGACGACCCTATAGTCGTCGGACATGTCGGCGGCTGGCCAACTTTGGCCCGTGGTCGTGGGGACAACCCTATAGACCTCCGACATGATGGTGGCGGGCCAATCTAGTCCCGGGGTCGTGGGGACGACCCTATAGTCGTCGCACAAGTCGGCGGCGGGCCAACATAGTCCCGGGGTCGTGGAGAGGACCCTATAGTCGTCGGACATGACGGTGGCGGGGCAATCTAGTCCGGGGGTCGTGGGGACGACCCCATAGTCGTCGGACATGTCGGCGGCTGGCCAACCTAGTCCCGGGATCGTGGGGACGCCTCTATAGTCGTCGGACAAGTCGGCGGCGGGCCAACCTAGTCCCGGGGTCGTGGGGACGACCCTATAGTCGTCGGACATGACGGTCGGCGGGCCAATCTAGTCCCGGGCTCGTGGGGACGACCCTATAGTCGTCGGACATGTCGGCGGCTGGGCAACTTTGGCCCGTGGTCGTGGGGACGTCTCTATAGTCGTCGGACAAGTCGGCGGCGGGCCAACCTAGTCCCGGGGTCGTGGAGACGACCCTATAGTCGTCGGACATGACGGTGGCGGGGCAATCTAGTCCGGGGGTCGTGGGGACGACCCCATAGTCGTCGAACATGTCGGCGGCGGGCCAACCTAGTCCCGTGGTCGTGGGGACGTCTCTATAGTCGTCGGACAAGTCGGCGGCGGGCCAATCTAGCCCCGCGGTCGTGGGGACGACCCTATAGTCGTCGGACATGACGGTGGCGGGCCAATCTAGTCCCGGGCTCGTGGGGACGACCCTATAGTCGTCGGACATGTCGGCGGCGGGCCAACGTATGCCCAGGGTCGTAGGGACGACCCTATAGTCGTCGGACAAGTCGGCGGCGGGCCAACCTAGTCCCGGGGTCGTGGAGACGACCCTATAGTCGTCGGACATGACGGTGGCGGGGCAATCCAGTCCTGGGGTCGTGGGGACGACCCTATAGTCGTCGGACAAGTCGGCGGCGGGCCAACGTATGCCCAGGGTCGTAGGGACGACCCTATAGTCGTCGGACAAGTCGGCGGCGGGCCAACCTAGTCCCGGGGTCGTGGGGACGATCCTGTAGTCGTCGTACATGACGGTGGTGGGCCAATCTATTCCTGGGGCCGTGGGGACGACCCTATAGTCGTCGGACATGTCGGCGGCGGGCCAACATAGTCCCGGGGTCGTGGAGAGGACCCTATTGTCGTCGGACATGACGGTGGCGGGGCAATCTAGTCCCGGGGTCGTGGGGACGAGCCTATAGTCGTCGGACATGTCGGCGGCTGACCAACTTTGGCCCGGGGTCGTGGAGACGACCCTATAGTCGTCGGACATGACGGAGGCGGGGTAATCTACTCCTGGGGTCATGGGGACGACCCCATAGTAGTCGGACAAGTCGGCGGCGGGCCAACCTAGTCCCGGGGTCGTGGGGACAACCCTATAGTCGTCGGACATGTCGGCGGCTGGCCAACCTAGTCCCGGGGTGATAGGGACGACCCTGTAGTCGTTGGACAAGTCGGCGGCGGGCCAACCTAGTCCCGGGGTCGTGGGTACGACCCTATAGTCGTCGGACATGTCGGCGGCGGGCCAACGTATGCCCAGGGTCGTAGGGACGACCCTATAGTCGTCGGACAAGTCGGCGGCGGGCCAACCTAGTCCCGGGGTCGTGGAGACGACCCTATAGTCGTCGGACATGACGGTGGCGGGGCAATCCAGTCCTGGGGTCGTGGGGACGACCCTATAGTCGTCGGACAAGTCGGCGGCGGGCCAACGTATGCCCAGGGTCGTAGGGACGAACCGATAGTCGTCGGACATGACGGTGGCGGGCCAATCTAGCCCAGGGGTTGTGGGGACGACCCTATAGTCGTCGGACATGTCGGCGGCTGGCCAACCTAGTCCCGGGGTGTTAGGGACGACCCTGTAGTCGTTGGACAAGTCGGCGGCGGGCCAACCTAGTCCCGGGGTCGTGGGTACGACCCTATAGTCGTCGGACATGTCGGCGGCGGGCCAACGTATGCCCAGGGTCGTAGGGACGACCCTATAGTCGTCGGACAAGTCGGCGGCGGGCCAACCTAGTCCCGGGGTCGTGGGGACGACCCTATAGTCGTCGGACAAGTCGGCGGCGGGCCAACCTAGTCCCGGGGTCGTGGAGACGACCCTATAGTCGTCGGACATGACGGTGGCGGGGCAATCTAGTCCCGGGGTCGTGGGGACGACCCTATAGTCGTCGGACATGACGGTGGCGGGCCAATCTAGTCCCGGGGTCGTCGGGACGACCCCATAGTCGTCGAACATGTCGGCGGCGGGCCAACCTAGTCCCGTGGTCGTGGGGACGTCTCTATAGTCGTCGGACAAGTCGGCGGCGGGCCAACCTAGTCCCGGGGTCGTGGAGACGACCCTATAGTCGTCGGACATGACGGTGGTGGGGCAATCTAGTCCGGGGGTCGTGGGGACGATCCCGTATTCGTCGGACATAACGGTGGTGGGCCAATCTATTCCTGGGGCCGTGGGGACGACCCTATAGTCGTCGGACATGTCGGCGGCTGGCCAACCTAGTCCCGGGATCGTGGGGACGCCTCTATAGTCGTCGGACAAGTCGGCGGCGGGCCAACCTAGTCCCGGGGTCGTGGGGACGACCCTATAGTCGTCGGACATGACGGTCGGCGGGCCAATCTAGTCCCGGGCTCGTGGGGACGACCCTATAGTCGTCGGACATGTCGGCGGCTGGGCAACTTTGGCCCGTGGTCGTGGGGACGTCTCTATAGTCGTCGGACAAGTCGGCGGCGGGCCAACCTAGTCCCGGGGTCGTGGAGACGACCCTATAGTCGTCGGACACGACGGTGGCGGGGCAATCTAGTCCGGGGGTCGTGGGGACGACCCCATAGTCGTCGAACATGTCGGCGGCGGGCCAACCTAGTCCCGTGGTCGTGGGGACGTCTCTATAGTCGTCGGACAAGTCGGCGGCGGGCCAACCTAGTCCCGGGGTCGTGGAGACGACCCTATAGTCGTCGGACATGACGGTGGCGGGGCAATCTAGTCCGGGGGTCGTGGGGACGATCCTGTAGTCGTCGGACATGACGGTGGTGGGCCAATCTATTCCTGGGGCCGTGGGGACGACCGTATAGTCGTCGGACATGTCGGCGGCTGGCCAACCTAGTCCCGGGATCGTGGGGACGCCTCTATAGTCGTCGGACAAGTCGGCGGCGGGCCAACCTAGTCCCGGGGTCGTGGAGACGACCCTATAGTCGTCGGACATGACGGTGGCGGGGCAATCTAGTCCGGGGGTGGTGGGGACGTCCCTACAGTCGTCGGACATGTCGGCGGCTGGCCAACCTAGTCCCGGGGTCGTGGAGACGACCCTATAGTCGTCGGACATGTCGGCGGCTGACCAACTTTGGCCCGTGGTCGTGGGGACGACCCTATAGTCGTCGGACATGACGGTGGCGGGCCAATCTAGCCCCGCGGTCGTGGGGACGACCCTATAGTCGTCGGACATGACGGTGGCGGGCCAATCTAGTCCCGGGCTCGTGGGGACGACCCTATAGTCGTCGGACATGACGGTGGCGGGCCAATCTAGTCCCGGGGTCGTGGGGACGACCCTGTAGTCGTCGGACAAGTCGGCGGCGGGCCGACATATTCCCGGGGTCGTGGGGACGACCCTATAGTCGTCGGACAAGTCGGCGGCGGACCAACCTAGTCCCGGGGTCGTGGGGCGACCCTATAGTCGTCGGACAAGACGTTGGCGGGCCAATCTAGTCCCGGGGTCGTGGGGACGACCCTATAGTCGTCGGACATGTCGGCGGCTGGCCAACTTTGGCCCGTGGTCGTGGGGACAACCCTATAGACCTCCGACATGATGGTGGCGGGCCAATCTAGTCCCGGGGTCGTGGGGACGACCCTATAGTCGTCGCACAAGTCGGCGGCGGGCCAACATAGTCCCGGGGTCGTGGAGAGGACCCTATAGTCGTCGGACATGACGGTGGCGGGGCAATCTAGTCCGGGGGTCGTGGGGACGACCCCATAGTCGTCGGACATGTCGGCGGCTGGCCAACCTAGTCCCGGGATCGTGGGGACGCCTCTATAGTCGTCGGACAAGTCGGCGGCGGGCCAACCTAGTCCCGGGGTCGTGGGGACGACCCTATAGTCGTCGGACATGACGGTCGGCGGGCCAATCTAGTCCCGGGCTCGTGGGGACGACCCTATAGTCGTCGGACATGTCGGCGGCTGGGCAACTTTGGCCCGTGGTCGTGGGGACGTCTCTATAGTCGTCGGACAAGTCGGCGGCGGGCCAACCTAGTCCCGGGGTCGTGGAGACGACCCTATAGTCGTCGGACATGACGGTGGCGGGGCAATCTAGTCCGGGGGTCGTGGGGACGACCCCATAGTCGTCGAACATGTCGGCGGCGGGCCAACCTAGTCCCGTGGTCGTGGGGACGTCTCTATAGTCGTCGGACAAGTCGGCGGCGGGCCAATCTAGCCCCGCGGTCGTGGGGACGACCCTATAGTCGTCGGACATGACGGTGGCGGGCCAATCTAGTCCCGGGCTCGTGGGGACGACCCTATAGTCGTCGGACATGACGGTGGCGGGCCAATCTAGTCCCGGGGTCGTGGGGACGACCCTGTAGTCGTCGGACAAGTCGGCGGCGGGCCGACATATTCCCGGGGTCGTGGGGACGACCCTATAGTCGTCGGACAAGTCGGCGGCGGACCAACCTAGTCCCGGGGTCGTGGGGCGGCTGACCAACTTTGGCCCGGGGTCGTGGAGACGACCCTATAGTCGTCGGACATGACGGAGGCGGGGTAATCTACTCCTGGGGTCATGGGGACGACCTCATAGTAGTCGGACAAGTCGGCGGCGGGCCAACCTAGTCCCGGGGTCGTGGGGACAACCCTATAGTCGTCGGACATGTCGGCGGCTGGCCAACCTAGTCCCGGGGTGTTAGGGACGACCCTGTAGTCGTTGGACAAGTCGGCGGCGGGCCAACCTAGTCCCGGGGTCGTGGGTACGACCCTATAGTCGTCGGACATGTCGGCGGCGGGCCAACGTATGCCCAGGGTCGTAGGGACGACCCTATAGAGGTCGGACAAGTCGGCGGCGGGCCAACCTAGTCCCGGGGTCGTGGAGACGACCCTATAGTCGTCGGACATGACGGTGGCGGGGCAATCCAGTCCTGGGGTCGTGGGGACGACCCTATAGTCGTCGGACAAGTCGGCGGCGGGCCAACGTATGCCCAGGGTCGTAGGGACGACCCTATAGTCGTCGGACAAGTCGGCGGCGGGCCAACCTAGTCCCGGGGTCGTGGGGACGATCCTGTAGTCGTCGTACATGACGGTGGTGGGCCAATCTATTCCTGGGGCCGTGGGGACGACCCTATAGTCGTCGGACATGTCGGCGGCGGGCCAACATAGTCCCGGGGTCGTGGAGAGGACCCTATTGTCGTCGGACATGACGGTGGCGGGGCAATCTAGTCCCGGGGTCGTGGGGACGAGCCTATAGTCGTCGGACATGTCGGCGGCTGACCAACTTTGGCCCGGGGTCGTGGAGACGACCCTATAGTCGTCGGACATGACGGAGGCGGGGTAATCTACTCCTGGGGTCATGGGGACGACCCCATAGTAGTCGGACAAGTCGGCGGCGGGCCAACCTAGTCCCGGGGTCGTGGGTACGACCCTATAGTCGTCGGACATGTCGGCGGCGGGCCAACGTATGCCCAGGGTCGTAGGGACGACCCTATAGTCGTCGGACAAGTCGGCGGCGGGCCAACCTAGTCCCGGGGTCGTGGAGACGACCCTATAGTCGTCGGACATGACGGTGGCGGGGCAATCCAGTCCTGGGGTCGTGGGGACGACCCTATAGTCGTCGGACAAGTCGGCGGCGGGCCAACGTATGCCCAGGGTCGTAGGGACGAACCGATAGTCGTCGGACATGACGGTGGCGGGCCAATCTAGCCCAGGGGTTGTGGGGACGACCCTATAGTCGTCGGACATGTCGGCGGCTGGCCAACCTAGTCCCGGGCTCGTGGGGACGACCCTATAGTCGTCGGACATGACGGTGGCGGGCCAATCTAGTCCCGGGGTCGTGGGGACGACCCTGTAGCCGTCGGACAAGTCGGCGGCGGGCCGACATATTCCCGGGGTCGTGGGGACGACCCTATAGTCGTCGGACAAGTCGGCGGCGGACCAACCTAGTCCCGGGGTCGTGGGGCGACCCTATAGTCGTCGGACATGACGGTGGCGGGCCAATCTAGTCCCGGGGTCGTGGGGACGACCCTATAGTCGTCGGACATGTCGGCGGCTGGCCAACTTTGGCCCGTGGTCGTGGGGACAACCCTATAGACCTCCGACATGATGGTGGCGGGCCAATCTAGTCCCGGGGTCGTGGGGACGACCCTATAGTCGTCGGACAAGTCGGCGGCGGGCCAACATAGTCCCGGGGTCGTGGAGAGGACCCTATAGTCGTCGGACATGACGGTGGCGGGGCAATCTAGTCCGGGGGTCGTGGGGACGACCCCATAGTCGTCGAACATGTCGGCGGCGGGCCAACCTAGTCCCGTGGTCGTGGGGACGTCTCTATAGTCGTCGGACAAGTCGGCGGCGGGCCAACCTAGTCCCGGGGTCGTGGAGACGACCCTATAGTCGTCGGACATGACGGTGGCGGGGCAATCTAGTCCGGGGGTCGTGGGGACGATCCTGTAGTCGTCGGACATGACGGTGGTGGGCCAATCTATTCCTGGGGCCGTGGGGACGACCCTATAGTCGTCGGACATGTCGGCGGCTGGCCAACCTAGTCCCGGGATCGTGGGGACGCCTCTATAGTCGTCGGACAAGTCGGCGGCGGGCCAACCTAGTCCCGGGGTCGTGGGGACGACCCTATAGTCGTCGGACATGACGGTCGGCGGGCCAATCTAGTCCCGGGCTCGTGGGGACGACCCTATAGTCGTCGGACATGTCGGCGGCTGGGCAACTTTGGCCCGTGTTCGTGGGGACGTCTCTATAGTCGTCGGACAAGTCGGCGGCGGGCCAACCTAGTCCCGGGGTCGTGGAGACGACCCTATAGTCGTCGGACGTGACGGTGGCGGGGCAATCTAGTCCGGGGGTCGTGGGGACGACCCCATAGTCGTCGAACATGTCGGCGGCGGGCCAACCTAGTCCCGTGGTCGTGGGGACGTCTCTATAGTCGTCGGACAAGTCGGCGGCGGGCCAACCTAGTCCCGGGGTCGTGGAGACGACCCTATAGTCGTCGGACATGACGGTGGCGGGCCAACATAGTCCCGGGGTCGTGGAGAGGACCCTATAGTCGTCGGACATGACGGTGGCGGGGCAATCTAGTCCCGGGGTCGTGGGGACGAGCCTATAGTCGTCGGACATGTCGGCGGCTGACCAACTTTGGCCCGGGGTCGTGGAGACGACCCTATAGTCGTCGGACATGACGGAGGCGGGGTAATCTACTCCTGGGGTCATGGGGACGACCCCATAGTAGTCGGACAAGTCGGCGGCGGGCCAACCTAGTCCCGGGGTCGTGGGGACAACCCTATAGTCGTCGGACATGTCGGCGGCTGGCCAACCTAGTCCCGGGGTCGTGGGGACGACCCTATAGTCGTCGGACATGTCGGCGGCAGGGCAACTTTGGGCCGTGGTCGTGGGGACGACCCTATAGTCGTCGGACATGACGGTGCCGGGGCAATCTAGCCCCGGGGTCGTGGGGACGACCCTATAGACGTCGGACATGTCGGCGGCGGGCCAACCTAGTCCCGGGGTCGTGGGGACGACTTATAGTCGTCGGACATGTCGGCGGCAGGGCAACTTTGGCCCGTGGTCGTGGGGACGACCCTATAGTCGTCGGACATGTCGGCGGCTGGCCAACCTAGTCCCGTGGTCGTGGGGACGACCCTATACTCGTCGGACATGTCGGCGGCTGGCCAACCTAGTCCCGTGGTCGTGGGGACGACCCTATACTCGTCGGACATGTCGGCGGCTGGCCAACCTAGTCCCGGGGTCGTGGAGACGACCCTATAGTCGTCGGACAAGTCGGCGGCGGGCCAACCTAGTCCCGGGGTCGTGGAGACGACCCAATAGTCTTCGGACAAGTCGGCGGCGGGCCAACCTAGTCCCGGGGTCGTGGGGACGACCCTATAGTCGTCGGACATGTCGGCGGCAGGGCAACTTTGGCCCGTGGTCGTGGGGACGACCCTATAGTCGTCGGACATGACGCTGCAGGGGCAATGTAGCCCCGGGGTCGTGGGGACGACCCTATAGACGTCGGACTTGTCGGCGGCGGGCCAACCTTGTCCCGGGGTCGTGGGGACGACCCTATAGTCGTCGGACATGTTGGCGGCAGGGCAACTTTGGCCCGTGGACGTGGGGACGACCCTATAGACGTCGGACATGTCGGCGGCGGGCCAACCTAGTCCCGGGGTCGTGGGGACGACCCTATAGTCGTCGGACATGTCGGCGGCAGGGCAACTTTGGCCCGTGGTCGTGGGGACGACCCTATAATCGCCGGACATGTCGGCGGCGGGCCAACCTAGTCCCGGGGTCGTGGAGACGACCCTATAGTCGTCGGACATGACGGTGGCGGGGCAATCTAGTCCGGGGGTCGTGGGGACTTCCCTATAGTCGTCGGACAAGTCGGCGGCTGGCCAACCTAGTCCCGTGGTCGTGGGGACGACCCTATAGTCGTCGGACATGTCGGCGGCTGGGCAACTTTGGCCCGTGGTCGTGGGGACGTCTCTATAGTCGTCGGACAAGTCGGCGGCGGCCAACCTAGTCCCGGGGTCGTGGAGACGACCCTATAGTCGTCGGACATGACGGTGGCGGGGCAATCTAGTCCCGGGGTCGTGGGGACGACCCTATAGTCGTCGGACATGACGGTGGCGGGCCAATCTAGTCCCGGGGTCGTGGGGACGACCCCATAGTCGTCGGACATGTCGGCGGCTGGGCAACTTTGGCCCGTGGTCGTGGGGACGACCCTATAGTCGTCGGACAAGTCGGCGGCGGGCCAACCTGGTCCCGGGGTCGTGGAGACGACCCTATAGTCGTCGGACATGACGGTGGCGGGGCAATCTAGTCCCGGGGTCGTGGGGACGACCCTATAGTCGTCGGACATGACGGTGGCGGGCCAATCTAGTCCCGGGGTCGTCGGGACGACCCCATAGTCGTCGAACATGTCGGCGGCGGGCCAACCTAGTCCCGTGGTCGTGGGGACGTCTCTATAGTCGTCGGACAAGTCGGCGGCGGGCCAACCTAGTCCCGGGGTCGTGGAGACGACCCTATAGTCGTCGGACATGACGGTGGCGGGGCAATCTAGTCCGGGGGTCGTGGGGACGATCCCGTATTCGTCGGACATAACGGTGGTGGGCCAATCTATTCCTGGGGCCGTGGGGACGACCCTATAGTCGTCGGACATGTCGGCGGCTGGCCAACCTAGTCCCGGGATCGTGGGGGCGCCTCTATAGTCGTCGGACAAGTCGGCGGCGGGCCAACCTAGTCCCGGGGTCGTGGGGACGACCCTATAGTCGTCGGACATGACGGTCGGCGGGCCAATCTAGTCCCGGGCTCGTGGGGACGACCCTATAGTCGTCGGACATGTCGGCGGCTGGGCAACTTTGGCCCGTGGTCGTGGGGACGTCTCTATAGTCGTCGGACAAGTCGGCGGCGGGCCAACCTAGTCCCGGGGTCGTGGAGACGACCCTATAGTCGTCGGACACGACGGTGGCGGGGCAATCTAGTCCGGGGGTCGTGGGGACGACCCCATAGTCGTCGAACATGTCGGCGGCGGGCCAACCTAGTCCCGTGGTCGTGGGGACGTCTCTATAGTCGTCGGACAAGTCGGCGGCGGGCCAACCTAGTCCCGGGGTCGTGGAGACGACCCTATAGTCGTCGGACATGACGGTGGCGGGGCAATCTAGTCCGGGGGTCGTGGGGACGATCCTGTAGTCGTCGGACATGACGGTGGTGGGCCAATCTATTCCTGGGGCCGTGGGGACGACCGTATAGTCGTCGGACATGTCGGCGGCTGGCCAACCTAGTCCCGGGATCGTGGGGACGCCTCTATAGTCGTCGGACAAGTCGGCGGCGGGCCAACCTAGTCCCGGGGTCGTGGAGACGACCCTATAGTCGTCGGATATGACGGTGGCGGGGCAATCTAGTCCGGGGGTGGTGGGGACGTCCTTACAGTCGTCGGACATGTCGGCGGCTGGCCAACCTAGTCCCGGGGTCGTGGAGACGACCCTATAGTCGTCGGACATGTCGGCGGCTGACCAACTTTGGCCCGTGGTCGTGGGGACGACCCTATAGTCGTCGGACATGACGGTGGCGGGCCAATCTAGCCCCGCGGTCGTGGGGACGACCCTATAGTCGTCGGACATGACGGTGGCGGGCCAATCTAGTCCCGGGCTCGTGGGGACGACCCTATAGTCGTCGGACATGACGGTGGCGGGCCAATCTAGTCCCGGGGTCGTGGGGACGAACCTGTAGTCGTCGGACAAGTCGGCGGCGGGCCGACATATTCCCGGGGTCGTGGGGACGACCCTATAGTCGTCGGACAAGTCGGCGGCGGACCAACCTAGTCCCGGGGTCGTGGGGCGACCCTATAGTCGTCGGACATGACGTTGGCGGGCCAATCTAGTCCCGGGGTCGTGGGGACGACCCTATAGTCGTCGGACATGTCGGCGGCTGGCCAACTTTGGCCCGTGGTCGTGGGGACAACCCTATAGACCTCCGACATGATGGTGGCGGGCCAATCTAGTCCCGGGGTCGTGGGGACGACCCTATAGTCGTCGGACAAGTCGGCGGCGGGCCAACATAGTCCCGGGGTCGTGGAGAGGACCCTATAGTCGTCGGACATGACAGTGGCGGGGCAATCTAGTCCGGGGGTCGTGGGGACGACCCCATAGTCGTCGAACATGTCGGCGGCGGGCCAACCTAGTCCCGTGGTCGTGGGGACGTCTCTATAGTCGTCGGACAAGTCGGCGGCGGGCCAACCTAGTCCCTGGGTCGTGGAGACGACCCTATAGTCGTCGGACATGACGGTGGCGGGGCAATCTAGTCCGGGGGTCGTGGGGACGATCCTGTAGTCGTCGGACATGACGGTGGTGGGCCAATCTATTCCTGGGGCCGTGGGGACGACCCTATAGTCGTCGGACATGTCGGCGGCTGGCCAACCTAGTCCCGGGATCGTGGGGACGCCTCTATAGTCGTCGGACAAGTCGGCGGCGGGCCAACCTAGTCCCGGGGTCGTGGGGACGACCCTATAGTCGTCGGACATGACGGTCGGCGGGCCAATCTAGTCCCGGGCTCGTGGGGACGACCCTATAGTCGTCGGACATGTCGGCGGCTGGGCAACTTTGGCCCGTGGTCGTGGGGACGTCTCTATAGTCGTCGGACAAGTCGGCGGCGGGCCAATCTAGCCCCGCGGTCGTGGGGACGACCCTATAGTCGTCGGACATGACGGTGGCGGGCCAATCTAGTCCCGGGCTCGTGGGGACGACCCTATAGTCGTCGGACATGACGGTGGCGGGCCAATCTAGTCCCGGGGTCGTGGGGACGACCCTGTAGTCGTCGGACAAGTCGGCGGCGGGCCGACATATTCCCGGGGTCGTGGGGACGACCCTATAGTCGTCGGACAAGTCGGCGGCGGACCAACCTAGTCCCGGGGTCGTGGGGCGACCCTATAGTCGTCGGACATGACGGTGGCGGGCCAATCTAGTCCCGGGGTCGTGGGGACGAGCCTATAGTCGTCGGACATGTCGGCGGCTGACCAACTTTGGCCCGGGGTCGTGGAGACGACCCTATAGTCGTCGGACATGACGGAGGCGGGGTAATCTACTCCTGGGGTCATGGGGACGACCTCATAGTAGTCGGACAAGTCGGCGGCGGGCCAACCTAGTCCCGGGGTCGTGGGGACAACCCTATAGTCGTCGGACATGTCGGCGGCTGGCCAACCTAGTCCCGGGGTGTTAGGGACGACCCTGTAGTCGTTGGACAAGTCGGCGGCGGGCCAACCTAGTCCCGGGGTCGTGGGTACGACCCTATAGTCGTCGGACATGTCGGCGGCGGGCCAACGTATGCCCAGGGTCGTAGGGACGACCCTATAGTCGTCGGACAAGTCGGCGGCGGGCCAACCTAGTCCCGGGGTCGTGGAGACGACCCTATAGTCGTCGGACATGACGGTGGCGGGGCAATCCAGTCCTGGGGTCGTGGGGACGACCCTATAGTCGTCGGACAAGTCGGCGGCGGGCCAACGTATGCCCAGGGTCGTAGGGACGACCCTATAGTCGTCGGACAAGTCGGCGGCGGGCCAACCTAGTCCCGGGGTCGTGGGGACGACCCTACAGTCGTCGGACATGACGGTGGCGGGGCAATCTAGTCCGGGGGTCGTGGGGACGATCCTGTAGTCGTCGGACATGTCGGCGGCTGGCCAACCTAGTCCCGGGATCGTGGGGACGCCTCTATAGTCGTCGGACAAGTCGGCGGCGGGCCAACCTAGTCCCGGGGTCGTGGGGACGACCCTATAGTCGTCGGACATGACGGTCGGCGGGCCAATCTAGTCCCGGGCTCGTGGGGACGACCCTATAGTCGTCGGACATGTCGGCGGCTGGGCAACTTTGGCCCGTGGTCGTGGGGACGTCTCTATAGTCGTCGGACAAGTCGGCGGCGGGCCAATCTAGCCCCGCGGTCGTGGGGACGACCCTATAGTCGTCGGACATGACGGTGGCGGGCCAATCTAGTCCCGGGCTCGTGGGGACGACCCTATAGTCGTCGGACATGACGGTGGCGGGCCAATCTAGTCCCGGGGTCGTGGGGACGACCCTGTAGTCGTCGGACAAGTCGGCGGCGTGCCGACATATTCCCGGGGTCGTGGGGACGACACTATAGTCGTCGGACAAGTCGGCGGCGGACCAACCAAGTCCCGGGGTCGTGGGGCGACCCTATAGTCGTCGGACATGACGGTGGCGGGCCAATCTAGTCCCGGGGTCGTGGGGACGAGCCTATAGTCGTCGGACATGTCGGCGGCTGACCAACTTTGGCCCGGGGTCGTGGAGACGACCCTATAGTCGTCGGACATGACGGAGGCGGGGTAATCTACTCCTGGGGTCATGGGGACGACCTCATAGTAGTCGGACAAGTCGGCGGCGGGCCAACCTAGTCCCGGGGTCGTGGGGACAACCCTATAGTCGTCGGACATGTCGGCGGCGGGCCAACCTAGTCCCGGGGTGTTAGGGACGACCCTGTAGTCGTTGGACAAGTCGGCGGCGGGCCAACCTAGTCCCGGGGTCGTGGGTACGACCCTATAGTCGTCGGACATGTCGGCGGCGGGCCAACGTATGCCCAGGGTCGTAGGGACGACCCTATAGTCGTCGGACAAGTCGGCGGCGGGCCAACCTAGTCCCGGGGTCGTGGAGACGACCCTATAGTCGTCGGACATGACGGTGGCGGGGCAATCCAGTCCTGGGGTCGTGGGGACGACCCTATAGTCGTCGGACAAGTCGGCGGCGGGCCAACGTATGCCCAGGGTCGTAGGGACGACCCTATAGTCGTCGGACAAGTCGGCGGCGGGCCAACCTAGTCCCGGGGTCGTGGGGACGATCCTGTAGTCGTCGTACATGACGGTGGTGGGCCAATCTATTCCTGGGGCCGTGGGGACGACCCTATAGTCGTCGGACATGTCGGCGGCGGGCCAACATAGTCCCGGGGTCATGGAGAGGACCCTATTGTCGTCGGACATGACGGTGGCGGGGCAATCTAGTCCCGGGGTCGTGGGGACGAGCCTATAGTCGTCGGACATGTCGGCGGCTGACCAACTTTGGCCCGGGGTCGTGGAGACGACCCTATAGTCGTCGGACATGACGGAGGCGGGGTAATCTACTCCTGGGGTCATGGGGACGACCCCATAGTAGTCGGACAAGTCGGCGGCGGGCCAACCTAGTCCCGGGGTCGTGGGGACAACCCTATAGTCGTCGGACATGTCGGCGGCTGGCCAACCTAGTCCCGGGGTGTTAGGGACGACCCTGTAGTCGTTGGACAAGTCGGCGGCGGGCCAACCTAGTCCCGGGGTCGTGGGTACGACCCTATAGTCGTCGGACATGTCGGCGGCGGGCCAACGTATGCCCAGGGTCGTAGGGACGACCCTATAGTCGTCGGACAAGTCGGCGGCGGGCCAACCTAGTCCCGGGGTCGTGGAGACGACCCTATAGTCGTCGGACATGACGGTGGCGGGGCAATCCAGTCCTGGGGTCGTGGGGACGACCCTATAGTCGTCGGACAAGTCGGCGGCGGGCCAACGTATGCCCAGGGTCGTAGGGACGAACCGATAGTCGTCGGACATGACGGTGGCGGGCCAATCTAGCCCAGGGGTTGTGGGGACGACCCTATAGTCGTCGGACATGTCGGCGGCTGGCCAACCTAGTCCCGGGCTCGTGGGGACGACCCTATAGTCGTCGGACATGACGGTGGCGGGCCAATCTAGTCCCGGGGTCGTGGGGACGACCCTGTAGTCGTCGGACAAGTCGGCGGCGGGCCGACATATTCCCGGGGTCGTGGGGACGACCCTATAGTCGTCGGACAAGTCGGCGGCGGACCAACCTAGTCCCGGGGTCGTGGGGCGACCCTATAGTCGTCGGACATGACGGTGGCGGGCCAATCTAGTCCCGGGGTCGTGGGGACGACCCTATAGTCGTCGGACATGTCGGCGGCTGGCCAACTTTGGCCCGTGGTCGTGGGGACAACCCTATAGACCTCCGACATGATGGTGGCGGGCCAATCTAGTCCCGGGGTCGTGGGGACGACCCTATAGTCGTCGGACAAGTCGGCGGCGGGCCAACATAGTCCCGGGGTCGTGGAGAGGACCCTATAGTCGTCGGACATGACGGTGGCGGGGCAATCTAGTCCGGGGGTCGTGGGGACGACCCCATAGTCGTCGAACATGTCGGCGGCGGGCCAACCTAGTCCCGTGGTCGTGGGGACGCCTCTATAGTCGTCGGACAAGTCGGCGGCGGGCCAACCTAGTCCCGGGGTCGTGGAGACGACCCTATAGTCGTCGGACATGACGGTGGCGGGGCAATCTAGTCCGGGGGTCGTGGGGACGACCCCATAGTCGTCGAACATGTCGGCGGCGGGCCAACCTAGTCCCGTGGTCGTGGGGACGTCTCTATAGTCGTCGGACAAGTCGGCGGCGGGCCAACCTAGTCCCGGGGTCGTGGAGACGACCCTATAGTCGTCGGACATGACGGTGGCGGGCCAACATAGTCCCGGGGTCGTGGAGAGGACCCTATAGTCGTCGGACATGACGGTGGCGGGGCAATCTAGTCCCGGGGTCGTGGGGACGAGCCTATAGTCGTCGGACATGTCGGCGGCTGACCAACTTTGGCCCGGGGTCGTGGAGACGACCCTATAGTCGTCGGACATGACGGAGGCGGGGTAATCTACTCCTGGGGTCATGGGGACGACCCCATAGTAGACGGACAAGTCGGCGGCGGGCCAACCTAGTCCCGGGGTCGTGGGGACAACCCTATAGTCGTCGGACATGTCGGCGGCTGGCCAACCTAGTCCCGGGGTCGTGGAGACGACCCTATAGTCGTCGGACATGACGGTGGCGGGGCAATCCAGTCCTGGGGTCGTGGGGACGACCCTATAGTCGTCGGACAAGTCGGCGGCGGGCCAACGTATGCCCAGGGTCGTAGGGACGACCCTATAGTCGTCGGACAAGTCGGCGGCGGGCCAACCTAGTCCCGGGGTCGTGGGGACGATCCTGTAGTCGTCGTACATGACGGTGGTGGGCCAATCTATTCCTGGGGCCGTGGGGACGACCCTATAGTCGTCGGACATGTCGGCGGCGGGCCAACATAGTCCCGGGGTCGTGGAGAGGACCCTATTGTCGTCGGACATGACGGTGGCGGGGCAATCTAGTTCCGGGGTCGTGGGGACGAGCCTATAGTCGTCGGACATGTCGGCGGCTGACCAACTTTGGCCCGGGGTCGTGGAGACGACCCTATAGTCGTCGGACATGACGGAGGCGGGGTAATCTACTCCTGGGGTCATGGGGACGACCCCATAGTAGTCGGACAAGTCGGCGGCGGGCCAACCTAGTCCCGGGGTCGTGGGGACAACCCTATAGTCGTCGGACATGTCGGCGGCTGGCCAACCTAGTCCCGGGGTGTTAGGGACGACCCTGTAGTCGTTGGACAAGTCGGCGGCGGGCCAACCTAGTCCCGGGGTCGTGGGTACGACCCTATAGTCGTCGGACATGTCGGCGGCGGGCCAACGTATGCCCAGGGTCGTAGGGACGACCCTATAGTCGTCGGACATGTCGGCGGCAGGGCAACTTTGGCCCGTGGTCGTGGGGACGACCCTATAGTCGTCGGACATGTCGGCGGCTGGCCAACCTAGTCCCGTGGTCGTGGGGACGACCCTATACTCGTCGGACATGTCGGCGGCTGGCCAAACTAGTCCCGTGGTCGTGGGGACGACTCTATAGTCGTCGGACATGTCGGCGGCAGGGCAACTTTGGCCCGTGGTCGTGGGGACGACCCTATAGTCGTCGGACATGACGGTGCCGGGGCAATCTAGCCCCGGGGTCGTGGGGACGACCCTATAGACGTCGGACATGTCGGCGGCGGGCCAACCTAGTCCCGGGGTCGTGGGGACGACTTATAGTCGTCGGACATGTCGGCGGCAGGGCAACTTTGGCCCGTGGTCGTGGGGACGACCCTATAGTCGTCGGACAAGTCGGCGGCTGGCCAACCTAGTCCCGGGGTCGTGGAGACGACCCAATAGTCGTCGGACATGTCGGCGGCGGGCCAACCTAGTCCCGGGGTCGTGGGGACGACCCTATAGTCGTCGGACATGTCGGCGGCAGGGCAACTTTGGCCCGTGGTCGTGGGGACGACCCTATAGTCGTCGGACAAGTCGGCGGCTGGCCAACCTAGTCCCGGGGTCGTGGGGACAACCCTATAGTCGTCGGACATGTCGGCGGCTGGCCAACCTAGTCCCGGGGTGTTAGGGACGACCCTGTAGTCGTTGGACAAGTCGGCGGCGGGCCAACCTAGTCCCGGGGTCGTGGGTACGACCCTATAGTCGTCGGACATGTCGGCGGCGGGCCAACGTATGCCCAGGGTCGTAGGGACGAACCGATAGTCGTCGGACATGACGGTGGCTGGCCAATCTAGCCCAGGGGTTGTGGGGACGACCCTATAGTCGTCGGACATGTCGGCGGCTGGCCAACCTAGTCCCGGGGTCGTGGAGACGACCCTATAGTCGTCGGAGAAGTCGGCGGCTGGCCAACCTAGTCCCGGGGTCGTGGAGACGACCCAATTGTCGTCGGACAAGTCGGCGGCGGGCCAACCTAGTCCCGGGGTCGTGGGGACGACCCTATAGTCGTCGGACATGTCGGCGGCAGGGCAACTTTGGCCCGTGGTCGTGGGGACGACCCTATAGTCGTCGGACATGACGGTGCCGGGGCAATCTAGCCCCGGGGTCGTGGGGACGACCCTATAGACGTCGGACATGTCGGCGGCGGGCCAACCTAGTCCCGGGGTCGTGGGGACGACTTATAGTCGTCGGACATGTCGGCGGCAGGGCAACCTTGGCCCGTGGTCGTGGGGACGACCCTATAGTCGTCGGACATGTCGGCGGCTGGCCAACCTAGTCCCGTGGTCGTGGGGACGACCCTATACTCGTCGGACATGTCGGCGGCTGGCCAACCTAGTCCCGTGGTCGTGGGGACGACCCTATACTCGTCGGACATGTCGGCGGCTGGCCAACCTAGTCCCGGGGTCGTGGAGACGACCCTATAGTCGTCGGACAAGTCGGCGGCTGGCCAACCTAGTCCCGGGGTCGTGGAGACGACCCAATAGTCGTCGGACAAGTCGGCGGCGGGCCAACCTAGTCCCGGGGTCGTGGGGACGACCCTATAGTCGTCGGACATGTCGGCGGCAGGGCAACTTTGGCCCGTGGTCGTGGGGACGACCCTATAGTCGTCGGACATGACGCTGCAGGGGCAATGTAGCCCCGGGGTCGTGGGGACGACCCTATTGACGTCGGACTTGTCGGCGGCGGGCCAACCTAGTCCCGGGGTCGTGGGGACGACCCTATAGTCGTCGGACATGTTGGCGGCAGGGCAACTTTGGCCCGTGGACGTGGGGACGACCCTATAGACGTCGGACATGTCGGCGGCGGGCCAACCTAGTCCCGGGGTCGTGGGGACGACCCTATAGTCGTCGGACATGTCGGCGGCAGGGCAACTTTGGCCCGTGGTCGTGGGGACGACCCTATAGTCGTCGGACATGTCGGCGGCGGGCCAACCTAGTCCCGGGGTCGTGGAGACGACCCTATAGTCGTCGGACATGACGGTGGCGGGGCAATCTAGTCCGGGGGTCGTGGGGACGTCCCTATAGTCGTCGGACAAGTCGGCGGCTGGCCAACCTAGTCCCGTGGTCGTGGGGACGACCCTATAGTCGTCGGACATGTCGGCGGCTGGGCAACTTTGGCCCGTGGTCGTGGGGACGTCTCTATAATCGTCGGACAAGTCGGCGGCGGGCCAACCTAGTCCCGGGGTCGTGGAGACGACCCTATAGTCGTCGGACATGACGGTGGCGGGGCAATCTAGTCCCGGGGTCGTGGGGACGACCCTATAGTCGTCGGACATGACGGTGGCGGGCCAATCTAGTCCCGGGGTCGTGGGGACGACCCCATAGTCGTCGGACATGTCGGCGGCTGGGCAACTTTGGCCCGTGGTCGTGGGGACGACCCTATAGTCGTCGGACAAGTCGGCGGCGGGCCAACCTAGTCCCGGGGTCGTGGAGACGACCCTATAGTCGTCGGACATGACGGTGGCGGGGCAATCTAGTCCCGGGGTCGTGGGGACGACCCTATAGTCGTCGGACATGACGGTGGCGGGCCAATCTAGTCCCGGGGTCGTGGGGACGACCCCATAGTCGTCGAACATGTCGGCGGCGGGCCAACCTAGTCCCGTGGTCGTGGGGACGTCTCTATAGTCGTCGGACAAGTCGGCGGCGGGCCAACCTAGTCCCGGGGTCGTGGAGACGACCCTATAGTCGTCGGACATGACGGTGGCGGGGCAATCTAGTCCGGGGGTCGTGGGGACGATCCTGTATTCGTCGGACATAACGGTGGTGGGCCAATCTATTCCTGGGGCCGTGGGGACGACCCTATAGTCGTCGGACATGTCGGCGGCTGGCCAACCTAGTCCCGGGATCGTGGGGACGCCTCTATAGTCGTCGGACAAGTCGGCGGCGGGCCAACCTAGTCCCGGGGTCGTGGAGACGACCCTATAGTCGTCGGACACGACGGTGGCGGGGCAATCTAGTCCGGGGGTCGTGGGGACGACCCCATAGTCGTCGAACATGTCGGCGGCGGGCCAACCTAGTCCCGTGGTCGTGGGGACGTCTCTATAGTCGTCGGACAAGTCGGCGGCGGGCCAACCTAGTCCCGGGGTCGTGGAGACGACCCTATAGTCGTCGGACATGTCGGCGGCAGGGCAACTTTGGCCCGTGGTCGTGGGGACGACCCTATAGTCGTCGGACAAGTCGGCGGCAGGGCAACTTTGGCCCGTGGTCGTGGGGACGACCCTATAGTCGTCGGACAAGTCGGCGGCTGGCCAACCTAGTCCCGGGGTCGTGGGGACAACCCTATAGTCGTCGGACATGTCGGCGGCTGGCCAACCTAGTCCCGGGGTGTTAGGGACGACCCTATAGTCGTCGGACATGACGGTGGCGGGGCAATCTAGTCCGGGGGTGGTGGGGACGTCCCTACAGTCGTCGGACATGTCGGCGGCTGGCCAACCTAGTCCCGGGGTCGTGGAGACGACCCTATAGTCGTCGGACATGTCGGCGGCTGACCAACTTTGGCCCGTGGTCGTGGGGACGACCCTATAGTCGTCGGACATGACGGTGGCGGGCCAATCTAGCCCCGCGGTCGTGGGGACGACCCTATAGTCGTCGGACATGACGGTGGCGGGCCAATCTAGTCCCGGGCTCGTGGGGACGACCCTATAGTCGTCGGACATGACGGTGGCGGGCCAATCTAGTCCCGGGGTCGTGGGGACGACCCTGTAGTCGTCGGACAAGTCGGCGGCGGGCCGACATATTCCCGGGGTCGTGGGGACGACCCTATAGTCGTCGGACAAGTCGGCGGCGGACCAACCTAGTCCCGGGGTCGTGGGGCGACCCTATAGTCGTCGGACATGACGTTGGCGGGCCAATCTAGTCCCGGGGTCGTGGGGACGACCCTATAGTCGTCGGACATGTCGGCGGCTGGCCAACTTTGGCCCGTGGTCGTGGGGACAACCCTATAGACCTCCGACATGATGGTGGCGGGCCAATCTAGTCCCGGGGTCGTGGGGACGACCCTATAGTCGTCGGACAAGTCGGCGGCGGGCCAACATAGTCCCGGGGTCGTGGAGAGGACCCTATAGTCGTCGGACATGACGGTGGCGGGGCAATCTAGTCCGGGGGTCGTGGGGACGACCCCATAGTCGTCGAACATGTCGGCGGCGGGCCAACCTAGTCCCGTGGTCGTGGGGACGTCTCTATAGTCGTCGGACAAGTCGGCGGCGGGCCAACCTAGTCCCGGGGTCGTGGAGACGACCCTATAGTCGTCGGACATGACGGTGGCGGGGCAATCTAGTCCGGGGGTCGTGGGGACGATCCTGTAGTCGTCGGACATGACGGTGGTGGGCCAATCTATTCCTGGGGCCGTGGGGACGACCCTATAGCCGTCGGACATGTCGGCGGCTGGCCAACCTAGTCCCGGGATCGTGGGGACGCCTCTATAGTCGTCGGACAAGTCGGCGGCGGGCCAACCTAGTCCCGGGGTCGTGGGGACGACCCTATAGTCGTCGGACATGACGGTCGGCGGGCCAATCTAGTCCCGGGCTCGTGGGGACGACCCTATAGTCGTCGGACATGTCGGCGGCTGGGCAACTTTGGCCCGTGGTCGTGGGGACGTCTCTATAGTCGTCGGACAAGTCGGCGGCGGGACCAACCTAGTCCCGGGGTCGTGGAGACGACCCTATAGTCGTCGGACATGACGGTGGCGGGGCTATCTAGTCCGGGGGTCGTGGGGACGACCCCATAGTCGTCGAACATGTCGGCGGCGGGCCAACCTAGTCCCGTGGTCGTGGGGACGTCTCTATAGTCGTCGGACAAGTCGGCGGCGGGCCAACCTAGTCCCGGGGTCGTGGAGACGACCCTATAGTCGTCGGACATGACGGTGGCGGGGCAATCTAGTCCGGGGGTCGTGGGGACGATCCTGTAGTCGTCGTACATGACGGTGGTGGGCCAATCTATTCCTGGGGCCGTGGGGACGACCCTATAGTCGTCGGACATGTCGGCGGCTGGCCAACCTAGTCCCGGGATCGTGGGGACGCCTCTATAGTCGTCGGACAAGTCGGCGGCGGGCCAACCTAGTCCCGGGGTCGTGGAGACGACCCTATAGTCGTCGGACATGACGGTGGCGGGGCAATCTAGTCCGGGGGTGGTGGGGACGTCCCTACAGTCGTCGGACATGCCGGCGGCTGGCCAACCTAGTCCCGGGGTGTTAGGGACGACCCTGTAGTCGTTGGACAAGTCGGCGGCGGGCCAACCTAGTCCCGGGGTCGTGGGTACGACCCTATAGTCGTCGGACATGTCGGCGGCGGGCCAACGTATGCCCAGGGTCGTAGGGACGACCCTATAGTCGTCGACAAGTCGGCGGCGGGCCAACCTAGTCCCGGGGTCGTGGAGACGACCCTATAGTCGTCGGACATGACGGTGGCGGGGCAATCCAGTCCTGGGGTCGTGGGGACGACCCTATAGTCGTCGGACAAGTCGGCGGCGGGCCAACGTATGCCCAGGGTCGTAGGGACGAACCGATAGTCGTCGGACATGACGGTGGCGGGCCAATCTAGCCCAGGGGTTGTGGGGACGACCCTATAGTCGTCGGACATGTCGGCGGCAGGGCAACTTTGGCCCGTGGTCGTGGGGACGACCCTATAGTCGTCGGACATGTCGGAGGCGGGCCAACGTAGTCCCGGGGTCGTGGAGACGACCCTATAGTCGTCGGACAAGTCGGCGGCGGGCCAACCTAGTCCCGGGGTCGTGGAGACGACCCTATAGTCGTCGGACATGACGGTGGCGGGGCAATCTAGTCCGGGGGTCGTGGGGACGATCCTGTTTTCGTCGGACATGACGGTGGTGGGCCAATCTATTCCTGGGGCCGTGGGGACGACCCTATAGTCGTCGGACATGTCGGCGGCTGGCCAACCTAGTCCCGGGATCGTGGGGACGCCTCTATAGTCGTCGGACAAGTCGGCGGCGGGCCAACCTAGTCCCGGGGTCGTGGGGACGACCCTATAATCGTCGGACATGACGGTCGGCGGGCCAATCTAGTCCCGGGCTCGTGGGGACGACCCTATAGTCGTCGGACATGTCGGCGGCTGGGCAACTTTGGCCCGTGGTCGTGGGGACGTCTCTATAGTCGTCGGACAAGTCGGCGGCGGGCCAACCTAGTCCCGGGGTCGTGGAGACGACCCTATAGTCGTCGGACACGACGGTGGCGGGGCAATCTAGTCCGGGGGTCGTGGGGACGACCCCATAGTCGTCGAACATGTCGGCGGCGGGCCAACCTAGTCCCGTGGTCGTGGGGACGTCTCTATAGTCGTCGGACAAGTCGGCGGCGGGCCAACCTAGTCCCGGGGTCGTGGAGACGACCCTATAGTCGTCGGACATGACGGTGGCGGGGCAATCTAGTCCGGGGGTCGTGGGGACGATCCTGTAGTCGTCGGACATGACGGTGGTGGGCCAATCTATTCCTGGGGCCGTGGGGACGACCGTATAGTCGTCGGACATGTCGGCGGCTGGCCAACCTAGTCCCGGGATCGTGGGGACGCCTCTATAGTCGTCGGACATGACGGTGGCGGGCCAATCTAGTCCCGGGGTCGTGGGGACGACCCTGTAGTCGTCGGACAAGTCGGCGGCGGGCCGACATATTCCCGGGGTCGTGGGGACGACCCTATAGTCGTCGGACAAGTCGGCGGCGGACCAACCTAGTCCCGGGGTCGTGGGGCGACCCTATAGTCGTCGGACATGACGGTGGCGGGCCAATCTAGTCCCGGGGTCGTGGGGACGACCCTATAGTCGTCGGACATGTCGGCGGCTGGCCAACTTTGGCCCGTGGTCGTGGGGACAACCCTATAGACCTCCGACATGATGGTGGCGGGCCAATCTAGTCCCGGGGTCGTGGGGACGACCCTATAGTCGTCGGACAAGTCGGCGGCGGGCCAACATAGTCCCGGGGTCGTGGAGAGGACCCTATAGTCGTCGGACATGACGGTGGCGGGGCAATCAAGTCCGGGGGTCGTGGGGACGACCCCATAGTCGTCGAACATGTCGGCGGCGGGCCAACCTAGTCCCGTGGTCGTGGGGACGTCTCTATAGTCGTCGGACAAGTCGGCGGCGGGCCAACCTAGTCCCGGGGTCGTGGAGACGACCCTATAGTCGTCGGACATGACGGTGGCGGGGCAATCTAGTCCGGGGGTCGTGGGGACGATCCTGTAGTCGTCGGACATGACGGTGGTGAGCCAATCTATTCCTGGGGCCGTGGGGACGACCGTATAGTCGTCGGACATGTCGGCGGCTGGCCAACCTAGTCCCGGGATCGTGGGGTCGCCTCTATAGTCGTCGGACAAGTCGGCGGCGGGCCAACCTAGTCCCGGGGTCGTGGGGACGACCCTATAGTCGTCGGACATGACGGTGGCGGGCCAATCTAGTCCCGGGCTCGTGGGGACGACCCTATAGTCGTCGGACATGACGGTGGCGGGCCAACCTAGTCCCGGGGTCGTGGGGACGACCCTATAGTCGTCGGACAAGTCGGCGGCGGGCCACCCTAGTCCCGGGGTCGTGGGGACGACCCTATAGTCGTCGGACATGTCGGCGGCTGACCAACTTTGGCCCGTGGTCGTGGGGACGACCCTATAGTCGTCGGACATGACGGTGGCGGGCCAATCTAGCCCCGCGGTCGTGGGGACGACCCTATAGTCGTCGGACATGACGGTGGCGGGCCAATGTAGTCCCGGGCTCGTGGGGACGACCCTATAGTCGTCGGACATGACGGTGGCGGGCCAATCTAGTCCCGGGGTCGTGGGGACGACCCTGTAGTCGTCGGACAAGTCGGCGGCGGGCCGACATATTCCCGGGGTCGTGGGGACGACCCTATAGTCGTCGGACAAGTCGGCGGCGGACCAACCTAGTCCCGGGGTCGTGGGGCGACCCTATAGTCGTCGGACATGACGGTGGCGGGCCAATCTAGTCCCGGGGTCGTGGGGACGACCCTATAGTCGTCGGACATGTCGGCGGCTGGCCAACTTTGGCCCGTGGTCGTGGGGACAACCCTATAGACCTCCGACATGATGGTGGCGGGCCAATCTAGTCCCGGGGTCGTGGGGACGACCCTATAGTCGTCGGACAAGTCGGCGGCGGGCCAACATAGTCCCGGGGTCGTGGAGAGGACCCTATAGTCGTCGGACATGACGGTGGCGGGGCAATCAAGTCCGGGGGTCGTGGGGACGACCCCATAGTCGTCGAACATGTCGGCGGCGGGCCAACCTAGTCCCGTGGTCGTGGGGACGTCTCTATAGTCGTCGGACAAGTCGGCGGCGGGCCAACCTAGTCCCGGGGTCGTGGAGACGACCCTATAGTCGTCGGACATGACGGTGGCGGGGCAATCTAGTCCGGGGGTCGTGGGGACGATCCTGTAGTCGTCGGACATGACGGTGGTGAGCCAATCTATTCCTGGGGCCGTGGGGACGACCGTATAGTCGTCGGACATGTCGGCGGCTGGCCAACCTAGTCCCGGGATCGTGGGGTCGCCTCTATAGTCGTCGGACAAGTCGGCGGCGGGCCAACCTAGTCCCGGGGTCGTGGGGACGACCCTATAGTCGTCGGACATGACGGTGGCGGGCCAATCTAGTCCCGGGCTCGTGGGGACGACCCTATAGTCGTCGGACATGACGGTGGCGGGCCAACCTAGTCCCGGGGTCGTGGGGACGACCCTATAGTCGTCGGACAAGTCGGCGGCGGGCCACCCTAGTCCCGGGGTCGTGGGGACGACCCTATAGTCGTCGGACATGATGTTGGGGGGCCAATCTAGTCCCGGGGTCGTGGGGACGACCCTATAGTCGTTGGACATTTTGGCGGCTGGGCAACTTTGGCCCGTGGTCGTGGGGACGACCCTATAGTCGTCGGACATGTCGGCGGCTGGCCAACTTTGGCCCGTGGTCGTGGGGACAACCCTATAGACCACCGACATGATGGTGGCGGGCCAATCTATTCCCGGGGTCGTGGGGCGACCCTATAGTCGTCGGACATGACGGTGGCGGGCCAATCTAGCCCCGGGGTCGTGGGGACGACCCTATAGACGTCGGACATGTCGGCGGCTGGCCAACCTAGTCCCGGGGTCGTGGGGACGACCCTATAGTCGTCGGACGTGTCGGCGGCGGGGCAACTTTGGCCAGTGGTCGTGGGGACGACCCTATAGTCGTCGGACATGTCGGGGGCAGGGCAACTTTGGCCCATGGTCGTGGGGACGACCCTATAGTCGTCGGACATGTCGGTGACTGGCCAACCTAGTCCCGGGGTCGTGGAGACGACCCTATAGTCGTCGGACATGTCGGTGACTGGCCAACCTAGTCCCGGGGGCGTGGGGACGACCCTATAGTCGTCGGACATGTCGGCGGCATGGCAACATTGGCCCGTGGTCGTGGGGACGACCCTATAGTCGTCGGACAAGTCGGCGGCGGGCCAACCTAGTCCCGCGGTCGTGGGGACGACCCTATAGTCGTCGGACATGACGGCGGCGGGCCAACCTAGCCCCGGGGTCGTGGGGACGACCCTATAGACGTCGGACAAGTCGGCGGCGGGCCATCCTACTCCCGGGGTCGTGGGGACGACCCTATAGTCGATGGACAAGTCGGCGGCGGGCCAACCTAGACCCGGGGTCGTGGGGACGACCCTATAGTCGTCGGACATGTCGGCGGCAGGGCAACTTTGGCCCGTGGTCTTGGGGACGACCCTATAGTCGTCGGACATGTCGGTGACTGGCCAACCTAGTCCCGGGTTCGTGGGGACGACCCTATAATCGTCGGACAAGTCGGCGGCGGGCCGACCTAGTCCCGGGGTCGTGGGGACGACCCTATAGACGTCGGACATGTCGGCGGCTGGCCAACCTAGTCCCGGGGTGGTAGGGACGACCCTATAGTCGTCGGACAAGTCGGCGGCGGGCCAACCTAGTCCCGTGGTCGTGGGGACGACCGTATAGTCGTCGGACATGTCGGCGGCTGGCCAACCTAGTCCCGGGGTCGTGGGGACGACCCTATAGTCGTCGGACAAGTCGGCGGCGGGCCAACCTAGACCCGGGGTCGTGGGGACGACCCTATAGTCGTCGGACATGTCGGCGGCAGGGCAACTTTGGCCCGTGGTCTTGGGGACGACCCTATAGTCGTCGGACATGTCGGTGACTGGCCAACCTAGTCCCGGGTTCGTGGGGACGACCCTATAGTAGTCGGACGAGTCGGCGGCGGGCCGACCTAGTCCCGGGGTCGTGGGGACGACCCTATAGTCGTCGGACATGTCGGCGGCAGGGCAACTTTGGCCCGTGGTCGTGGGGACGACCCTATAGTCGTCGGACATGTCGGCGGCTGGCCAACCTAGACCCGGGGTGGTGGGGACGACCCTATAGTCGTCGGACATGTCGGCGGCTGGCCAACCTAGTCTCGTGGTCGTGGGGACGACCCCATAGTCGTAGGACACGTTGTCGGCGGGCCAACCTAGTCCCGGGGTCGTGGGGACGACCGTATAGTCGTCGGACATGACGGTGGCGGGCCAATCTAGTCCCGGGGTCGTGGGTACGACCCTATAGTCGTCGGACATGTCGGTGACTGGCCAACCTAGTCCCGGGGGCGTGGAGACGACCCTATAGTCGTCGGACAAGTCGGCGGCGGGACAAGTCGGCGGCGGGACAAGTCGGCGGCGGGACAAGTCGGCGGCGGGACAAGTCGGCGGCGGGACAAGTCGGCGGCGGGACAAGTCGGCGGCGGGCCAACCTGGTCCCGGGGTCGTGGGGACGACCCTATAGTCGTCGGACATGACGGTGCCGGGGCAATCTAGCCCCGGGTTCGTGGGAACGACCCTTTAGACGTCGGACATGTCGGCGGCGGGCCAACCTAGTCCCGTGGTCGTCGGACATGTCGGCGGCTGGCCAACCTAGTCCCGGGGTCGTGGGGACGACCCTATAGTCGTCGGACAAGTCGGCGGCGGACCATCCTACTCCCGGGGTCGTGGGGACGACCCTATAGTCGTCGGTCATGTCGGCGGCTTGCCAACCTAGTCTCGTGGTCGTGGGGACGACCCCATAGTCGTAGGACACGTCCTCGGCGGGCCAACCTAGTCCCGGGGTCGTGGGGACGACCGTATAGTCGTCGGACATGACGGTGGCGGGCCAATCTAGTCCCGGGGTCGTGGGGACGACCCTATAGTCGTCGGACATGTCGGCGGCTGGCCAACTTTGGCCCGGGTCGTGGGGACGACCCTATAGTCGTCGGACATGTCGGCGGCGGGCCGACCTAGTCCCGGGGTCGTGGGGACGACCCTATAGTCGTCGGACATGTCGGCGGCGGGCCGACCTAGTCCCGGGGTCGTGGCGACGACCCTATAGTCGTCGGACAAGTCGGCGGCGGGCCAACCTAGCCCCGGGGTCGTGGGGACGACCCTATAGACGTCGGACATGTCGGCGGCGGGCCAACCTAGCCCCGGGGTCGTGGGGACGACCCTATAGACGTCGGACATGTCGGCGGCTGGCCAACCTAGTCCCGGGGTCGTGGGGACGACCCTATAGTCGTCGGACATGTCGGCGGCTGGCCAACTTTGGCCCGGGGCGTGGGGACGACCGTATAGTCGTCGGAAATGACGGTGGCGGGCCAATCTAGTCCCGGGGTCGTGGGGACGACCCTATAGTCGTCGGACATGTCGGCGGCTGGCCAACTTTGGCCCGGGTCGTGGGGACGACCCTATAGTCGTCGGACATGTCGGCGGCGGGCCGACCTATTCCCGGGGTCGTGGGGACGACCCTATAGTCGTCGGACATGTCGGCGGCGGGCCGACCTAGTCCCGGGGTCGTGGGGACGACCCTATAGTCGTCGGACAAGTCGGCGGCGGGCCAACCTAGTCCCGTGGTCGTGGGGACGACCGTATAGTCGTCGGACATGTCGGCGGCTGGCCAACCTAGTCCCGGGGTCGTGGGGACGACCCTATAGTCGTCGGACAAGTCGGCGGCGGACCATCCTACACCCGGGGTCGTGGGGACGACCCTATAGTCGTCGGACAAGTCGGCGGCGGGCCAACCTAGACCCGGGGTCGTGGGGACGACCCTATAGTCGTCGGACATGTCGGCGGCAGGGCAACTTTGGCCCGTGGTCTTGGGGACGACCCTATAGTCGTCGGACATGTCGGTGACTGGCGAACCTAGTCCCGGGTTCGTGGGGACGACCCTATAGTCGTCGGACGAGTCGGCGGCGGGCCGACCTAGTCCCGGGGTCGTGGGGACGACCCTATAGTCTTCGGACATGTCGGCGGCAGGGCAACTTTGGCCCGTGGTCGTGGGGACGACCCTATAGTCGTCGGACATGTCGGCGGCTGGCCAACCTAGACCCGGGGTGGTGGGGACGACCCTATAGTCGTCGGACATGTCGGCGGCTGGCCAACCTAGTCTCGTGGTCGTGGGGACGACCCCATAGTCGTAGGACACGTCGTCGGCGGGCCAACCTAGTCCCGGGGTCGTGGGGACGACCGTATAGTCGTCGGACATGACGGTGGCGGGCCAATCTAGTCCCGGGGTCGTGGGGACGACCCTATAGTCGTCGGACATGTCGGCGGCTGGCCAACTTTGGCCCGGGTCGTGGGGACGACCCTATAGTTGTCGGCCATGTCGGCGGCGGGCCGACCTAGTCCCGGGGTCGTGGGGACGACCCTATAGTCGTCGGACGTGTCGGCGGCGGGGCAACTTTGGCCAGTGGTCGTGGGGACGACCCTATAGTCGTCGGACATGTCGGGGGCAGGGCAACTTTGGCCCATGGTCGTGGGGACGACACTATAGTCGTCGGACAAGTCGGCGGCGGGCCATCCTACTCCCGGGGTCGTGAGGACGACCCTATAGTCGTCGGACAAGTCGGCGGCGGGCCAACCTATACCCGGGGTCGTGGGGACGACCCTATAGTCGTCGGACAATTCGGCGGCGGGCCAACCTAGTCCCGTGGTCGTGGGGACGACCGTATAGTCGTCGGACAAGTCGGCGGCGGGCCAACCTACTCCCGGGGTCGTGGGGACGACCCTATAGTCGTCGGACAAGTCGGCGGCGGGCCGACCTAGACCCGGGGTCGTGGGGACGACCCTATAGTCGTCGGACATGTCGGCGGCAGGGCAACTTTGGCCCGTGGTCTTGGGGACGACCCTATAGTCGTCGGACATGTCGGTGACTGGCCAACCTAGTCCCGGGTTCGTGGGGACGACCCTATAGTCGTCGGACAAGTCGGCGGCGGGCCGACCTAGTCCCGGGGTCGTGGGGACGACCCTATAGTCGTAGGACACGTCGGCGGCGGGCCTACCTAGTCCCGGGGTCGAGGGGACGACCGTATAGTCGTCGGACATGACGGTGGCGGGCCAATCTAGTCCCGGGGTCGTGGGGACGACCCTATAGTCTTCGGACATGTCGGCGGCTGGCCATCTTTGGCCCGGGGCGTGGGGACGACCCTATAGTCGTCGGACATGTCGGTGACTGGCCAACCTAGTCCCGGGGTCGTGGAGACGACCCTATAGTCGTCGGACAAGTCGGCGGCGGGCCAACCTAGTCCCGGGGTCGTGGGGACGACCCTATAGTCGTCGGACATGACGGTGCCGGGGCAATCTAGCCCCGGGGTCGTGGGGACGACCCTATAGTCGTCGGACAAGTCGGCGGCGGGCCAACCTAGTCCCGTGGTCGTGGGGACGACCGTATAGTCGTCGGACAAGTCGGCGGCGGGCCAACCTAGACCCGGGGTCGTGGGGACGACCCTATAGTCGTCGGACATGTCGGCGGCAGGGCAACTTTGGCCCGTGGTCTTGGGGACGACCCTATAGTCGTCGGACATGTCGGTGACTGGCCAACCTAGTCCCGGGTTCGTGGGGACGACCCTATAGTCGTCGGACAAATCGGCGGCGGGCCAACCTACTCCCGGGGTCGTGGGGACGACCCTATAGTCGTCGGACATGTCGGCGGCTGGGCAACTTTGGACAGTGATCGTGGGGACGACCCTATAGTCGTCGGACATGTCGGCGGCAGCGCAACTTTGGCCCGTGGTCGTGGGGACGACCCTATAGTCGTCGGACATGTCGGCGGCAGGGCAACTTTGGCCCGTGGTCTTGGGGACGACCCTATAGTCGTCGGACATGTCGGTGACTGGCCAACCTAGTCCCGGGTTCGTGGGGACGACCCTATAGTCGTCGGACAAGTCGGCGGCGGGCCAACCTACTCCCGGGGTCGTGGGGACGACCCTACAGTCGTCGGACAAGTCGGCGGCGGGCCAACCTAGACCCGGGGTCGTGGGGACGACCCTATAGTCGTCGGACATGTCGGCGGCAGGGCAACTTTGGCCCGTGGTCTTGGGGACGACCCTATAGTCGTCGGACATGTCGGTGACTGGCCAACCTAGTCCCGGGTTCGTGGGGACGACCCTATAGTCGTCGGACAAATCGGCGGCGGGCCAACCTACTCCCGGGGTCGTGGGGACGACCCTATAGTCGTCGGACAAGTCGGCGGCGGGCCAACCTAGACCCGGGGTCGTGGGGACGACCCTATAGTCGTCGGACATGTCGGCGGCAGGGCAACTTTGGCCCGTGGTCTTGGGGACGACCCTATAGTCGTCGGACATGTCGGTGACTGGCCAACCTAGTCCCGGGTTCGTGAGGACGACCCTATAGTCGTCGGACAAGTCGGCGGCGGGCCGACCTAGTCCCGGGGTCGTGGGGACGACCCTATAGTCGTAGGACACGTCGGCGGCGGGCCTACCTAGTCCCGGGGTCGTGGGGACGACCCTATAGTCGTCGGACAAGTCGGCGGCGGGCCAACCTAGTCCCGTGGTCGTGGGGACGACCGTATAGTCGTCGGACAAGTCGGCGGCGGGCCAACCTAGACCCGGGGTCGTGGGGACGACCCTATAGTCGTCGGACATGTCGGCGGCAGGGCAACTTTGGCCCGTGGTCTTGGGGACGACCCTATATTCGTCGTACAAGTCGGCGGCTGGCCAACCTAGTCCCGGGTTCGTAGGGACGACCCTATAGTCGTCGGACATGTCGGCGGCAGGGCAACTTTGGCCCGTGGTCGTGGGGACGACCCTATAGTCGTCGGACATGTCGGCGGCTGGCCAACTTTGGACAGTGGTCGTGGGGACGACCCTATAGTCGTCGGACAAGTCGGCGGCGGGCCAACCTAGACCCGGGGTCGTGGGGACGACCCTATAGTCGTCGGACATGTCGGCGGCAGGGCAACTTTGGCCCGAGGTCTTGGGGACGACCCTATAGTCGTCGGACAAGTCGGCGGCTGGCCAACCTAGTCCCGGGTTCGTGGGGACGACCCTATAGTCGTCGGACAAGTCGGCGGCGGGCCAACCTAGACCCGGGTTCGTGGGGACGACCCTATAGTCGTCGGACATGACGGTGGCGGGCCAATCTAGTCCCGGGGTCGTGGGGACGACCCTATAGTCGTCGGACATGTCGGCGGCTGGCCATCTTTGGCCCGGGGCGTGGGGACGACCCTATAGTCGTCGGACATGACGGTGGCGGGCCAATCTTGCTCCGGGGTCGTGAGGACGACCCTATAGTCGTTGGACATGTCGGCGGCTGGCCAACTTTGGACAGTGGTCGTGGGGACGACCCTATAGTCGTGGGACATGTCGGCGGCAGGCCAACGTATGCCCAGGGTCGTAGGGACGAACCTATAGTCGTCGGACATGACGGTGGCGGGCCAATCTTGCTCCGGGGTCGTGAGGACGACCCTATAGTCGTTGGACATGTCGGCGGCTGGCCAACTTTGGACAGTGGTCGTGGGGACGACCCTATAGTCGTCGGACAAGTCGGCGGCTGGCCAACCTACTCCCGGGGTCGTGGGGACGAACCTATATTCGTCGGACATGACGGTGGCGGGCCAATCTTGCCCCGGGGTCGTGGGGACGACCGTATAGACGTCGGACATGTCGGCGGCGGGCCAACCTAGTCCCGGGGTCGTGGGGACGACCCTATAGTCGTCGGACATGACGGTGCCGGGCAATCTAGCCCCGGGGTCGTGGGGACGACCCTATAGTCGTCGGACAAGTCGGCGGCGGGCCAACCTAGTCCCGTGGTCGTGGGGACGACCGTATAGTCGTCGGACAAGTCGGCGGCGGGCCAACCTAGACCCGGGGTCGTGGGGACGACCCTATAGTCGTCGGACATGTCGGCGGCAGGGCAACTTTGGCCCGAGGTCTTGGGGACGACCCTATAGTCGTCGGACAAGTCGGCGGCTGGCCAACCTAGTCCCGGGGTCGTGGGGACGACCCTATAGTCGTCGGACAAATCGGCGGCGGGCCAACCTACTCCCGGGGTCGTGGGGACGACCCTATAGTCGTCGGACAAGTCGGCGGCGGGCCAACCTAGACCCGGGGTCGTGGGGACGACCCTATAGTCGTCGGACATGTCGGCGGCAGGGCAACTTTGGCCCGTGGTCTTGGGGACGACCCTATAGTCGTCGGACAAGTCGGCGGCTGGCCAACCTAGACCCGGGGTGGTGGGGACGACCCTATAGTCGTCGGACATGTCGGCGGCTGGCCAACCTCATCTCGTGGTCGTGGGGACGACCTCATAGTCGTAGGACACGTCGGCGGCGGCCAACCTAGTCCCGGGGTCGTGGGGACGACCCTATAGTCGTCGAACATGTCGGCGGCTGGCCAACCTATTCTCGTGGTCGTGGGGACGACCCCATAGTCGTAGGACACGTCGGCGGCGGGCCAATCTTGCCCCGGGGTCGTGGGGACGACCCTATAGTCGTCGGACATGACGGTGGCGGGCCAATCTAGTCCCGGGGTCGTGGGGACGACCCCATAGTCGTCGGACATGTCGGCTGCTGGCCAACCTAGTCCCGGGGTCGTGGGGACGACCCTATAGTCGTCGGACATTTCGGCGGCAGGGCAAATTTTGGCCCGGGGCGTGGGGACGACCCTATAGTCGTCGGACATGTCGGTGACTGCCCAACCTAGTCCCGGGGTCGTGGGGACGACCCTATAGTCGTCGGACATGTCGGCGGCAGGGCAACTTTGGCCCGTGGTCGTGGGGACGACCCTATAGTCGTCGGACATGTCGGCGGCTGGCCAACCTAGACCCGGGGTGGTGGGGACGACCCTATAGTCGTCGGACATGTCGGCGGCTGGCCAACCTCATCTCGTGGTCGTGGGGACGACCCCATAGTCGTAGGACACGTCGGCGGCGGGCCAATCTAGTCCCGGGGTCGTGGGGACGACCCTATAGTCGTCGGACATGTCGGCGGCTGGCCAACTTTGGCCCGTGGTCTTGGGGACGACCCTATAGTCGTCGGACATGTCGGTGACTGCCCTACCTAGTCCCGGGTTCGTGGGGACGACCCTATAGTCGTCGGACAAGTCGGCCGCAGGCCGATCTAGTCCCGGGGTCGTGGGGACGACCCTATAGTCGTCGGACAAGTCGGCGGCGGGCCAACCTAGACCCGGGGTCGTGGGGACGACCCTATAGTCGTCGGACATGTCGGCGGCAGGGCAACTTTGGCCCGTGGTCTTGGGGACGACCCTATAGTCGTCGGACAAGTCGGCGGCTGGCCAACCTGGACCCGGGGTGGTGGGGACGACCCTATAGTCGTCGGACATGTCGGCGGCTGGCCAACCTCATCTCGTGGTCGTGGGGACGACCCCATAGTCGTAGGACACGTCGGCGGCGGCCAACCTAGTCCCGGGGTCGTGGGGACGACCCTATAGTCGTCGAACATGTCGGCGGCTGGCCAACCTATTCTCGTGGTCGTGGGGACGACCCCATAGTCGTAGGACACGTCGGCGGCGGGCCAATCTTGCCCCGGGGTCGTGGGGACGACCCTATAGTCGTCGGACATGACGGTGGCGGGCCAATCTAGTCCCGGGGTCGTGGGGACGACCCCATAGTCGTCGGACATGTCGGCTGCTGGCCAACCTAGTCCCGGGGTCGTGGGGACGACCCTATAGTCGTCGGACATGTCGGCGGCAGGGCAAATTTTGGCCCGGGGCGTGGGGACGACCCTATAGTCGTCGGACATGTCGGTGACTGGCCAACCTAGTCCCGGGGTCGTGGGGACGACCCTATAGTCGTCGGACATGTCGGCGGCAGGGCAACTTTGGCCCGTGGTCGTGGAGACGACCCTATAGTCGTCGGACATGTCGGCGGCTGGCCAACCTAGACCCGGGGTGGTGGGGACGACCCTATAGTCGTCGGACATATCGGCGGCTGGCCAACCTCATCTCGTGGTCGTGGGGACGACCCCATAGTCGTAGGACACGTCGGCGGCGGGCCAATCTAGTCCCGTGGTCTTGGGGACGACCCTATAGTCGTCGGACATGTCGGTGACTGGCCAACCTAGTCCCGGGTTCGTGGGGACGACCCTATAGTCGTCGGACAAGTCGGCGGCGGGCCAACCTACTCCCGGGGTCGTGGGGACGACCCTATAGTCGTCGGACAAGTCGGCGGCCGGCGAACCTAGTCCCGGGGTCGTGGGGACGACCCTATAGTCGTCGGACATGTCGGCGGCTGGGCAACTTTGGACAGTGGTCGTGGGGACGGCCCTATAGTCGTCGGACATGTCGGTGACTGGGCAAATTTTGGCCCGGGGCGTGGGGACGACCCTATAGTCGTCGGACATGACGGTGCCGGGGCAATCTAGCCCCGGGGTCGTGGGGACGACCCTATAGTCGTCGGACAAGTCGGCGGCGGGCCAACCTAGTCCCGTGGTCGTGGGGACGACCGTATAGTCGTCGGACAAGTCGGCGGCGGGCCAACCTAGTCCCGTGGTCGTGGGGACGTCTCTATAGTCGTCGGACAAGTCGGCGGCGGGCCAACCTAGTCCCGGGGTCGTGGAGACGACCCTATAGTCGTCGGACATGACGGTGGCGGGGCAATCTAGTCCGGGGGTCGTGGGGACGATCCTGTAGTCGTCGGACATGACGGTGGTGGGCCAATCTATTCCTGGGGCCGTGGGGACGACCCTATAGTCGTCGGACATGTCGGCGGCTGGCCAACCTAGTCCCGGGATCGTGGGGACGCCTCTATAGTCGTCGGACAAGTCGGCGGCGGGCCAACCTAGTCCCGGGGTCGTGGGGACGACCCTATAGTCGTCGGACATGACGGTCGGCGGGCCAATCTAGTCCCGGGCTCGTGGGGACGACCCTATAGTCGTCGGACATGTCGGCGGCTGGGCAACTTTGGCCCGTGTTCGTGGGGACGTCTCTATAGTCGTCGGACAAGTCGGCGGCGGGCCAACCTAGTCCCGGGGTCGTGGAGACGACCCTATAGTCGTCGGACGTGACGGTGGCGGGGCAATCTAGTCCGGGGGTCGTGGGGACGACCCCATAGTCGTCGAACATGTCGGCGGCGGGCCAACCTAGTCCCGTGGTCGTGGGGACGTCTCTATAGTCGGCGGACAAGTCGGCGGCGGGCCAATCTTGCCCCGGGGTCGTGGGGACGACCCTATAGTCGTCGGACATGACGGTGGCGGGCCAATCTAGTCCCGGGGTCGTGGGGACGACCCCATAGTCGTCGGACATGTCGGCTGCTGGCCAACCTAGTCCCGGGGTCGTGGGGACGACCCTATAGTCGTCGGACATTTCGGCGGCAGGGCAAATTTTGGCCCGGGGCGTGGGGACGACCCTATAGTCGTCGGACATGTCGGTGACTGCCCAACCTAGCCCCGGGGTCGTGGGGACGACCCTATAGTCGTCGGACATGTCGGCGGCAGGGCAACTTTGGCCCGTGGTCGTGGGGACGACCCTATAGTCGTCGGACATGTCGGCGGCTGGCCAACCTAGACCCGGGGTGGTGGGGACGACCCTATAGTCGTCGGACATGTCGGCGGCTGGCCAACCTCATCTCGTGGTCGTGGGGACGACCCCATAGTCGTAGGACACGTCGGCGGCGGGCCAATCTAGTCCCGGGGTCGTGGGGACGACCCTATAGTCGTCGGACATGTCGGCGGCTGGCCAACTTTGGCCCGTGGTCTTGGGGACGACCCTATAGTCGTCGGACATGTCGGTGACTGCCCTACCTAGTCCCGGGTTCGTGGGGACGACCCTATAGTCGTCGGACAAGTCGGCCGCAGGCCGATCTAGTCCCGGGGTCGTGGGGACGACCCTATAGTCGTCGGACAAGTCGGCGGCGGGCCAACCTAGACCCGGGGTCGTGGGGACGACCCTATAGTCGTCGGACATGTCGGCGGCAGGGCAACTTTGGCCCGTGGTCTTGGGGACGACCCTATAGTCGTCGGACAAGTCGGCGGCTGGCCAACCTGGACCCGGGGTGGTGGGGACGACCCTATAGTCGTCGGACATGTCGGCGGCTGGCCAACCTCATCTCGTGGTCGTGGGGACGACCCCATAGTCGTAGGACACGTCGGCGGCGGCCAACCTAGTCCCGGGGTCGTGGGGACGACCCTATAGTCGTCGAACATGTCGGCGGCTGGCCAACCTATTCTCGTGGTCGTGGGGACGACCCCATAGTCGTAGGACACGTCGGCGGCGGGCCAATCTTGCCCCGGGGTCGTGGGGACGACCCTATAGTCGTCGGACATGACGGTGGTGGGCCAATCTAGTCCCGGGGTCGTGGGGACGACCCCATAGTCGTCGGACATGTCGGCGGCGGGCCAACCTACTCCCGGGGTCGTGGGGACGACCCTATAGTCGTCGGACAAGTCGGCGGCCGGCGAACCTAGTCCCGGGGTCGTGGGGACGACCCTATAGTCGTCGGACATGTCGGCGGCTGGGCAACTTTGGACAGTGGTCGTGGGGACGGCCCTATAGTCGTCGGACATGTCGGTGACTGGGCAAATTTTGGCCCGGGGCGTGGGGACGACCCTATAGTCGTCGGACATGACGGTGCCGGGGCAATCTAGCCCCGGGGTCGTGGGGACGACCCTATAGTCGTCGGACAAGTCGGCGGCGGGCCAACCTAGTCCCGTGGTCGTGGGGACGACCGTATAGTCGTCGGACAAGTCGGCGGCGGGCCAACCTAGTCCCGTGGTCGTGGGGACGTCTCTATAGTCGTCGGACAAGTCGGCGGCGGGCCAACCTAGTCCCGGGGTCGTGGAGACGACCCTATAGTCGTCGGACATGACGGTGGCGGGGCAATCTAGTCCGGGGGTCGTGGGGACGATCCTGTAGTCGTCGGACATGACGGTGGTGGGCCAATCTATTCCTGGGGCCGTGGGGACGACCCTATAGTCGTCGGACATGTCGGCGGCTGGCCAACCTAGTCCCGGGATCGTGGGGACGCCTCTATAGTCGTCGGACAAGTCGGCGGCGGGCCAACCTAGTCCCGGGGTCGTGGGGACGACCCTATAGTCGTCGGACATGACGGTCGGCGGGCCAATCTAGTCCCGGGCTCGTGGGGACGACCCTATAGTCGTCGGACATGTCGGCGGCTGGGCAACTTTGGCCCGTGTTCGTGGGGACGTCTCTATAGTCGTCGGACAAGTCGGCGGCGGGCCAACCTAGTCCCGGGGTCGTGGAGACGACCCTATAGTCGTCGGACGTGACGGTGGCGGGGCAATCTAGTCCGGGGGTCGTGGGGACGACCCCATAGTCGTCGAACATGTCGGCGGCGGGCCAACCTAGTCCCGTGGTCGTGGGGACGTCTCTATAGTCGTCGGACAAGTCGGCGGCGGGCCAATCTTGCCCCGGGGTCGTGGGGACGACCCTATAGTCGTCGGACATGACGGTGGCGGGCCAATCTAGTCCCGGGGTCGTGGGGACGACCCCATAGTCGTCGGACATGTCGGCTGCTGGCCAACCTAGTCCCGGGGTCGTGGGGACGACCCTATAGTCGTCGGACATTTCGGCGGCAGGGCAAATTTTGGCCCGGGGCGTGGGGACGACCCTATAGTCGTCGGACATGTCGGTGACTGCCCAACCTAGTCCCGGGGTCGTGGGGACGACCCTATAGTCGTCGGACATGTCGGCGGCAGGGCAACTTTGGCCCGTGGTCGTGGGGACGACCCTATAGTCGTCGGACATGTCGGCGGCTGGCCAACCTAGACCCGGGGTGGTGGGGACGACCCTATAGTCGTCGGACATGTCGGCGGCTGGCCAACCTCATCTCGTGGTCGTGGGGACGACCCCATAGTCGTAGGACACGTCGGCGGCGGGCCAATCTAGTCCCGGGGTCGTGGGGACGACCCTATAGTCGTCGGACATGTCGGCGGCTGGCCAACTTTGGCCCGTGGTCTTGGGGACGACCCTATAGTCGTCGGACATGTCGGTGACTGCCCTACCTAGTCCCGGGTTCGTGGGGACGACCCTATAGTCGTCGGACAAGTCGGCCGCAGGCCGATCTAGTCCCGGGGTCGTGGGGACGACCCTATAGTCGTCGGACAAGTCGGCGGCGGGCCAACCTAGACCCGGGGTCGTGGGGACGACCCTATAGTCGTCGGACATGTCGGCGGCAGGGCAACTTTGGCCCGTGGTCTTGGGGACGACCCTATAGTCGTCGGACAAGTCGGCGGCTGGCCAACCTGGACCCGGGGTGGTGGGGACGACCCTATAGTCGTCGGACATGTCGGCGGCTGGCCAACCTCATCTCGTGGTCGTGGGGACGACCCCATAGTCGTAGGACACGTCGGCGGCGGCCAACCTAGTCCCGGGGTCGTGGGGACGACCCTATAGTCGTCGAACATGTCGGCGGCTGGCCAACCTATTCTCGTGGTCGTGGGGACGACCCCATAGTCGTAGGACACGTCGGCGGCGGGCCAATCTTGCCCCGGGGTCGTGGGGACGACCCTATAGTCGTCGGACATGACGGTGGTGGGCCAATCTAGTCCCGGGGTCGTGGGGACGACCCCATAGTCGTCGGACATGTCGGCTGCTGGCCAACCTAGTCCCGGGGTCGTGGGGACGACCCTATAGTCGTCGGACATGTCGGCGGCAGGGCAAATTTTGGCCCGGGGCGTGGGGACGACCCTATAGTCGTCGGACATGTCGGTGACTGGCCAACCTAGTCCCGGGGTCGTGGGGACGACCCTATAGTCGTCGGACATGTCGGCGGCAGGGCAACTTTGGCCCGTGGTCGTGGAGACGACCCTATAGTCGTCGGACATGTCGGCGGCTGGCCAACCTAGACCCGGGGTGGTGGGGACGACCCTATAGTCGTCGGACATATCGGCGGCTGGCCAACCTCATCTCGTGGTCGTGGGGACGACCCCATAGTCGTAGGACACGTCGGCGGCGGGCCAATCTAGTCCCGTGGTCTTGGGGACGACCCTATAGTCGTCGGACATGTCGGTGACTGGCCAACCTAGTCCCGGGTTCGTGGGGACGACCCTATAGTCGTCGGACAAGTCGGCGGCGGGCCAACCTACTCCCGGGGTCGTGGGGACGACCCTATAGTCGTCGGACAAGTCGGCGGCCGGCGAACCTAGTCCCGGGGTCGTGGGGACGACCCTATAGTCGTCGGACATGTCGGCGGCTGGGCAACTTTGGACAGTGGTCGTGGGGACGGCCCTATAGTCGTCGGACATGTCGGTGACTGGGCAAATTTTGGCCCGGGGCGTGGGGACGACCCTATAGTCGTCGGACATGACGGTGCCGGGGCAATCTAGCCCCGGGGTCGTGGGGACGACCCTATAGTCGTCGGACAAGTCGGCGGCGGGCCAACCTAGTCCCGTGGTCGTGGGGACGACCGTATAGTCGTCGGACAAGTCGGCGGCGGGCCAACCTAGTCCCGTGGTCGTGGGGACGTCTCTATAGTCGTCGGACAAGTCGGCGGCGGGCCAACCTAGTCCCGGGGTCGTGGAGACGACCCTATAGTCGTCGGACATGACGGTGGCGGGGCAATCTAGTCCGGGGGTCGTGGGGACGATCCTGTAGTCGTCGGACATGACGGTGGTGGGCCAATCTATTCCTGGGGCCGTGGGGACGACCCTATAGTCGTCGGACATGTCGGCGGCTGGCCAACCTAGTCCCGGGATCGTGGGGACGCCTCTATAGTCGTCGGACAAGTCGGCGGCGGGCCAACCTAGTCCCGGGGTCGTGGGGACGACCCTATAGTCGTCGGACATGACGGTCGGCGGGCCAATCTAGTCCCGGGCTCGTGGGGACGACCCTATAGTCGTCGGACATGTCGGCGGCTGGGCAACTTTGGCCCGTGTTCGTGGGGACGTCTCTATAGTCGTCGGACAAGTCGGCGGCGGGCCAACCTAGTCCCGGGGTCGTGGAGACGACCCTATAGTCGTCGGACGTGACGGTGGCGGGGCAATCTAGTCCGGGGGTCGTGGGGACGACCCCATAGTCGTCGAACATGTCGGCGGCGGGCCAACCTAGTCCCGTGGTCGTGGGGACGTCTCTATAGTCGTCGGACAAGTCGGCGGCGGGCCAACCTAGTCCCGGGGTCGTGGAGACGACCCTATAGTCGTCGGACATGACGGTGGCGGGCCAACATAGTCCCGGGGTCGTGGAGAGGACCCTATAGTCGTCGGACATGACGGTGGCGGGGCAATCTAGTCCCGGGGTCGTGGGGACGAGCCTATAGTCGTCGGACATGTCGGCGGCTGACCAACTTTGGCCCGGGGTCGTGGAGACGACCCTATAGTCGTCGGACATGACGGAGGCGGGGTAATCTACTCCTGGGGTCATGGGGACGACCCCATAGTAGTCGGACAAGTCGGCGGCGGGCCAACCTAGTCCCGGGGTCGTGGGGACAACCCTATAGTCGTCGGACATGTCGGCGGCTGGCCAACCTAGTCCCAGGGTCGTAGGGACGACCCTATAGTCGTCGGACAAGTTGGCGGCGGGCCAACCTAGTCCCGGGGTCGTGGAGACGACCCTATAGTCGTCGGACATGACGGTGGCGGGGCAATCCAGTCCTGGGGTCGTGGGGACGACCCTATAGTCGTCGGACAAGTCGGCGGCGGGCCAACGTATGCCCAGGGTCGTAGGGACGACCCTATAGTCGTCGGACAAGTCGGCGGCGGGCCAACCTAGTCCCGGGGTCGTGGGGACGATCCTGTAGTCGTCGTACATGACGGTGGTGGGCCAATCTATTCCTGGGGCCGTGGGGACGACCCTATAGTCGTCGGACATGTCGGCGGCGGGCCAACATAGTCCCGGGGTCGTGGAGAGGACCCTATTGTCGTCGGACATGACGGTGGCGGGGCAATCAAGTCCCGGGGTCGTGGGGACGAGCCTATAGTCGTCGGACATGTCGGCGGCTGACCAACTTTGGCCCGGGGTCGTGGAGACGACCCTATAGTCGTCGGACATGACGGAGGCGGGGTAATCTACTCCTGGGGTCATGGGGACGACCCCATAGTAGTCGGACAAGTCGGCGGCGGGCCAACCTAGTCCCGGGGTCGTGGGGACAACCCTATAGTCGTCGGACATGTCGGCGGCTGGCCAACCTAGTCCCGGGGTGTTAGGGACGACCCTGTAGTCGTTGGACAAGTCGGCGGCGGGCCAACCTAGTCCCGGGGTCGTGGGTACGACCCTATAGTCGTCGGACATGTCGGCGGCGGGCCAACGTATGCCCAGGGTCGTAGGGACAACCCTATAGTCGTCGGACAAGTCGGCGGCGGGCCAACCTAGTCCCGGGGTCGTGGAGACGACCCTATAGTCGTCGGACATGACGGTGGCGGGGCAATCCAGTCCTGGGGTCGTGGGGACGACCCTATAGTCGTCGGACAAGTCGGCGGCGGGCCAACGTATGCCCAGGGTCGTAGGGACGAACCGATAGTCGTCGGACATGACGGTGGCTGGCCAATCTAGCCCTGGGGTTGTGGGGACGACCCTATAGTCGTCGGACATGTCGGCGGCTGGCCAACCTAGTCCCGGGGTCGTGGAGACGACCCTATAGTCGTCGGAGAAGTCGGCGGCTGGCCAACCTAGTCCCGGGGTCGTGGAGACGACCCAATTGTCGTCGGACAAGTCGGCGGCGGGCCAACCTAGTCCCGGGGTCGTGGGGACGACCCTATAGTCGTCGGACATGTCGGCGGCAGGGCAACTTTGGCCCGTGGTCGTGGGGACGACCCTATAGTCGTCGGACATGACGGTGCCGGGGCAATCTAGCCCCGGGGTCGTGGGGACGACCCTATAGACGTCGGACATGTCGGCGGCGGGCCAACCTAGTCCCGGGGTCGTGGGGACGACTTATAGTCGTCGGACATGTCGGCGGCAGGGCAACTTTGGCCCGTGGTCGTGGGGACGACCCTATAGTCGTCGGACATGTCGGCGGCTGGCCAACCTAGTCCCGTGGTCGTGGGGACGACCCTATACTCGTCGGACATGTCGGCGGCTGCCCAACCTAGTCCCGTGGTCGTGGGGACGACCCTATACTCGTCGGACATGTCGGCGGCTGGCCAACCTAGTCCCGGGGTCGTGGAGACGACCCTATAGTCGTCGGGCAAGTCGGCGGCTGGCCAACCTAGTCCCGGGGTCGTGGAGACGACCCAATAGTCGTCGGACAAGTCGGCGGCGGGCCAACCTAGTCCCGGGGTCGTGGGGACGACCCTATAGTCGTCGGACATGTCGGCGGCAGGGCAACTTTGGCCCGTGGTCGTGGGGACGACCCTATAGTCGTCGGACATGACGCTGCAGGGGCAATGTAGCCCCGGGGTCGTGGGGACGACCCTATAGACGTCGGACTTGTCGGCGGCGGGCCAACCTAGTCCCGGGGTCGTGGGGACGACCCTATAGTCGTCGGACATGTTGGCGGCAGGGCAACTTTGGCCCGTGGACGTGGGGACGACCCTATAGACGTCGGACATGTCGGGGGCGCGCCAACCTAGTCCCGGGGTCGTGGGGACGACCCTATAGTCGTCGGACATGTCGGCGGCAGGGCAACTTTGGCCCGTGGTCGTGGGGACGACCCTATAGTCGTCGGACATGTCGGCGGCGGGCCAACCTAGTCCCGGGGTCGTGGAGACGACCCTATAGTCGTCGGACATGACGGCGGCAGGCCAACGTATGCCCAGGGTCGTAGGGACGAACCTATAGTCGTCGGACATGACGGTGGCGGGCCAATCTTGCTCCGGGGTCGTGAGGACGACCCCTATAGTCGTTGGACATGTCGGCGGCTGGCCAACTTTGGACAGTGGTCGTGGGGACGACCCTATAGTCGTGGGACATGTCGGCGGCAGGCCAACGTATGCCCAGGGTCGTAGGGACGAACCTATAGTCGTCGGACATGACGGTGGCGGGCCAATCTTGCTCCGGGGTCGTGAGGACGACCCTATAGTCGTTGGACATGTCGGCGGCTGGCCAACTTTGGACAGTGGTCGTGGGGACGACCCTATAGTCGTCGGACAAGTCGGCGGCTGGCCAACCTACTCCCGGGGTCGTGGGGACGAACCTATATTCGTCGGACATGACGGTGGCGGGCCAATCTTGCCCCGGGGTCGTGGGGACGACCGTATAGACGTCGGACATGTCGGCGGCGGGCCAACCTAGTCCCGGGGTCGTGGGGACGACCCTATAGTCGTCGGACATGACGGTGCCCGGGCAATCTAGCCCCGGGGTCGTGGGACGACCCTATAGTCGTCGGACAAGTCGGCGGCGGGCCAACCTAGTCCCGTGGTCGTGGGGACGACCGTATAGTCGTCGGACAAGTCGGCGGCGGGCCAACCTAGACCCGGGGTCGTGGGACGACCCTATAGTCGTCGGACATGTCGGCGGCAGGGCAACTTTGGCCCGAGGTCTTGGGGACGACCCTATAGTCCGTCGGACAAGTCGGCGGCTGGCCAACCTAGTCCCGGGGTCGTGGGGACGACCCTATAGTCGTCGGACAAAATCGGCGGCGGGCCAACCTACTCCCGGGGTCGTGGGGACGACCCTATAGTCGTCGGACAAGTCGGCGGCGGGCCAACCTAGACCCGGGGTCGTGGGGACGACCCTATAGTCGTCGGACATGTCGGCGGCAGGGCAACTTTGGCCCGTGGTCTTGGGGACGACCCTATAGTCGTCGGACAAGTCGGCGGCTGGCCAACCTAGACCCGGGGTGGTGGGGACGACCCTATAGTCGTCGGACATGTCGGCGGCTGGCCAACCTCATCTCGTGGTCGTGGGGACGACCTCATAGTCGTAGGACACGTCGGCGGCGGCCAACCTAGTCCGGGGTCGTGGGGACGACCCTATAGTCGTCGAACATGTCGGCGGCTGGCCAACCTATTCTCGTGGTCGTGGGGACGACCCCATAGTCGTAGGACACGTCGGCGGCGGGCCAATCTTGCCCCGGGGTCGTGGGGACGACCCTATAGTCGTCGGACATGACGGTGGCGGGCCAATCTAGTCCCGGGGTCGTGGGGACGACCCCATAGTCGTCGGACATGTCGGCTGCTGGCCAACCTAGTCCCCGGGGGTCGTGGGGACGACCCTATAGTCGTCGGACATTTCGGCGGCAGGGCAAATTTTGGCCCGGGGCGTGGGGACGACCCTATAGTCGTCGGACATGTCGGTGACTGCCCAACCTAGTCCCGGGGTCGTGGGGACGACCCTATAGTCGTCGGACATGTCGGCGGCAGGGCAACTTTGGCCCGTGGTCGTGGGGACGACCCTATAGTCGTCGGACATGTCGGCGGCTGGCCAACCTAGACCCGGGGTGGTGGGGACGACCCTATAGTCGTCGGACATGTCGGCGGCTGGCCAACCTCATCTCGTGGTCGTGGGGACGACCCCATAGTCGTAGGACACGTCGGCGGCGGGCCAATCTAGTCCCGGGGTCGTGGGGACGACCCTATAGTCGTCGGACATGTCGGCGGCTGGCCAACTTTGGCCCGTGGTCTTGGGGACGACCCTATAGTCGTCGGACATGTCGGTGACTGCCCTACCTAGTCCCGGGTTCGTGGGGACGACCCTATAGTCGTCGGACAAGTCGGCCGCAGGCCGATCTAGTCCCGGGGTCGTGGGGACGACCCTATAGTCGTCGGACAAGTCGGCGGCGGGCCAACCTAGACCCGGGGTCGTGGGGACGACCCTATAGTCGTCGGACATGTCGGCGGCAGGGCAACTTTGGCCCGTGGTCTTGGGGACGACCCTATAGTCGTCGGACAAGTCGGCGGCTGGCCAACCTGGACCCGGGGTGGTGGGGACGACCCTATAGTCGTCGGACATGTCGGCGGCTGGCCAACCTCATCTCGTGGTCGTGGGGACGACCCCATAGTCGTAGGACACGTCGGCGGCGGCCAACCTAGTCCCGGGGTCGTGGGGACGACCCTATAGTCGTCGAACATGTCGGCGGCTGGCCAACCTATTCTCGTGGTCGTGGGGACGACCCCATAGTCGTAGGACACGTCGGCGGCGGGCCAATCTTGCCCCGGGGTCGTGGGGACGACCCTATAGTCGTCGGACATGACGGTGGCGGGCCAATCTAGTCCCGGGGTCGTGGGGACGACCCCATAGTCTCGTCGGACATGTCGCTGCTGGCCAACCTAGTCCCGGGGTCGTGGGGACGACCCTATAGTCGTCGGACATGTCGGCGGCAGGGCAAATTTTGGCCCGGGGCGTGGGGACGACCCTATAAGTCGTCGGACATGTCGGTGACTGGCCAACCTAGTCCCGGGGTCGTGGGGGACGACCCTATAGTCGTCGGACATGTCGGCGGCAGGGCAACTTTGGCCCGTGGTCGTGGAGACGACCCTATAGTCGTCGGACATGTCGGCGCTGGCCAACCTAGACCCGGGGTGGTGGGGACGACCCTATAGTCGTCGGACATATCGGCGGCTGGCCAACCTCATCTCGTGGTCGTGGGGACGACCCCATAGTCGTAGGACACGTCGGCGGCGGGCCAATCTAGTCCCGTGGTCTTGGGGACGACCCTATAGTCGTCGGACATGTCGGTGACTGGCCAACCTAGTCCCGGGTTCGTGGGGACGACCCTATAGTCGTCGGACAAGTCGGCGGCGGGCCAACCTACTCCCGGGGTCGTGGGGACGACCCTATAGTCGTCGGACAAGTCGGCGGCCGGCGAACCTAGTCCCGGGGTCGTGGGGACGACCCTATAGTCGTCGGACATGTCGGCGGCTGGGCAACTTTGGACAGTGGTCGTGGGGACGGCCCTATAGTCGTCGGACATGTCGGTGACTGGGCAAATTTTGGCCCGGGGCGTGGGGGACGACCCTATAGTCGTCGGACATGACGGTGCCGGGGCAATCTAGCCCCGGGGTCGTGGGGGACGACCCTATAGTCGTCGGACAAGTCGGCGGCGGGCCAACCTAGTCCCGTGGTCGTGGGGACGACCGTATAGTCGTCGGACAAGTCGGCGGCGGGCCAACCTAGTCCCGTGGTCGTGGGGACGTCTCTATAGTCGTCGGACAAGTCGGCGGCGGGCCAACCTAGTCCCGGGGTCGTGGAGACGACCCTATAGTCGTCGGACATGACGGTGGCGGGGCAATCTAGTCCGGGGGTCGTGGGGACGATCCTGTAGTCGTCGGACATGACGGTGGTGGGCCAATCTATTCCTGGGGCCGTGGGGACGACCCTATAGTCGTCGGACATGTCGGCGGCTGGCCAACCTAGTCCCGGGATCGTGGGGACGCCTCTATAGTCGTCGGACAAGTCGGCGCGGGCCAACCTAGTCCCGGGGTCGTGGGACGACCCTATAGTCGTCGGACATGACGGTCGGCGGGCCAATCTAGTCCCGGGCTCGTGGGGACGACCCTATAGTCGTCGGACATGTCGGCGGCTGGGCAACTTTGGCCCGTGTTCGTGGGGACGTCTCTATAGTCGTCGGACAAGTCGGCGGCGGGCCAACCTAGTCCCGGGGTCGTGGAGACGACCCTATAGTCGTCGGACGTGACGGTGGCGGGGCAATCTAGTCCGGGGGTCGTGGGGACGACCCCATAGTCGTCGAACATGTCGGCGGCGGGCCAACCTAGTCCCGTGGTCGTGGGGACGTCTCTATAGTCGGCGGACAAGTCGGCGGCGGGCCAATCTTGCCCCGGGGTCGTGGGGACGACCCTATAGTCGTCGGACATGACGGTGGCGGGCCAATCTAGTCCCGGGGTCGTGGGGACGACCCCATAGTCGTCGGACATGTCGGCTGCTGGCCAACCTAGTCCCGGGGTCGTGGGGACGACCCTATAGTCGTCGGACATTTCGGCGGCAGGGCAAATTTTGGCCCGGGGCGTGGGGACGACCCTATAGTCGTCGGACATGTCGGTGACTGCCCAACCTAGCCCCGGGGTCGTGGGGACGACCCTATAGTCGTCGGACATGTCGGCGGCAGGGCAACTTTGGCCCGTGGTCGTGGGGACGACCCTATAGTCGTCGGACATGTCGGCGGCTGGCCAACCTAGACCCGGGGTGGTGGGGACGACCCTATAGTCGTCGGACATGTCGGCGGCTGGCCAACCTCATCTCGTGGTCGTGGGGACGACCCCATAGTCGTAGGACACGTCGGCGGCGGGCCAATCTAGTCCCGGGGTCGTGGGGACGACCCTATAGTCGTCGGACATGTCGGCGGCTGGCCAACTTTGGCCCGTGGTCTTGGGGACGACCCTATAGTCGTCGGACATGTCGGTGACTGCCCTACCTAGTCCCGGGTTCGTGGGGACGACCCTATAGTCGTCGGACAAGTCGGCCGCAGGCCGATCTAGTCCCGGGGTCGTGGGGACGACCCTATAGTCGTCGGACAAGTCGGCGGCGGGCCAACCTAGACCCGGGGTCGTGGGGACGACCCTATAGTCGTCGGACATGTCGGCGGCAGGGCAACTTTGGCCCGTGGTCTTGGGGACGACCCTATAGTCGTCGGACAAGTCGGCGGCTGGCCAACCTGGACCCGGGGTGGTGGGGACGACCCTATAGTCGTCGGACATGTCGGCGGCTGGCCAACCTCATCTCGTGGTCGTGGGGACGACCCCATAGTCGTAGGACACGTCGGCGGCGGCCAACCTAGTCCCGGGGTCGTGGGGACGACCCTATAGTCGTCGAACATGTCGGCGGCTGGCCAACCTATTCTCGTGGTCGTGGGGACGACCCCATAGTCGTAGGACACGTCGGCGGCGGGCCAATCTTGCCCCGGGGTCGTGGGGACGACCCTATAGTCGTCGGACATGACGGTGGTGGGCCAATCTAGTCCCGGGGTCGTGGGGACGACCCCATAGTCGTCGGACATGTCGGCGGCGGGCCAACCTACTCCCGGGGTCGTGGGGACGACCCTATAGTCGTCGGACAAGTCGGCGGCCGGCGAACCTAGTCCCGGGGTCGTGGGGACGACCCTATAGTCGTCGGACATGTCGGCGGCTGGGCAACTTTGGACAGTGGTCGTGGGGACGGCCCTATAGTCGTCGGACATGTCGGTGACTGGGCAAATTTTGGCCCGGGGCGTGGGGACGACCCTATAGTCGTCGGACATGACGGTGCCGGGGCAATCTAGCCCCGGGGTCGTGGGGACGACCCTATAGTCGTCGGACAAGTCGGCGGCGGGCCAACCTAGTCCCGTGGTCGTGGGGACGACCGTATAGTCGTCGGACAAGTCGGCGGCGGGCCAACCTAGTCCCGTGGTCGTGGGGACGTCTCTATAGTCGTCGGACAAGTCGGCGGCGGGCCAACCTAGTCCCGGGGTCGTGGAGACGACCCTATAGTCGTCGGACATGACGGTGGCGGGGCAATCTAGTCCGGGGGTCGTGGGGACGATCCTGTAGTCGTCGGACATGACGGTGGTGGGCCAATCTATTCCTGGGGCCGTGGGGACGACCCTATAGTCGTCGGACATGTCGGCGGCTGGCCAACCTAGTCCCGGGATCGTGGGGACGCCTCTATAGTCGTCGGACAAGTCGGCGGCGGGCCAACCTAGTCCCGGGGTCGTGGGGACGACCCTATAGTCGTCGGACATGACGGTCGGCGGGCCAATCTAGTCCCGGGCTCGTGGGGACGACCCTATAGTCGTCGGACATGTCGGCGGCTGGGCAACTTTGGCCCGTGTTCGTGGGGACGTCTCTATAGTCGTCGGACAAGTCGGCGGCGGGCCAACCTAGTCCCGGGGTCGTGGAGACGACCCTATAGTCGTCGGACGTGACGGTGGCGGGGCAATCTAGTCCGGGGGTCGTGGGGACGACCCCATAGTCGTCGAACATGTCGGCGGCGGGCCAACCTAGTCCCGTGGTCGTGGGGACGTCTCTATAGTCGTCGGACAAGTCGGCGGCGGGCCAATCTTGCCCCGGGGTCGTGGGGACGACCCTATAGTCGTCGGACATGACGGTGGCGGGCCAATCTAGTCCCGGGGTCGTGGGGACGACCCCATAGTCGTCGGACATGTCGGCTGCTGGCCAACCTAGTCCCGGGGTCGTGGGGACGACCCTATAGTCGTCGGACATTTCGGCGGCAGGGCAAATTTTGGCCCGGGGCGTGGGGACGACCCTATAGTCGTCGGACATGTCGGTGACTGCCCAACCTAGTCCCGGGGTCGTGGGGACGACCCTATAGTCGTCGGACATGTCGGCGGCAGGGCAACTTTGGCCCGTGGTCGTGGGGACGACCCTATAGTCGTCGGACATGTCGGCGGCTGGCCAACCTAGACCCGGGGTGGTGGGGACGACCCTATAGTCGTCGGACATGTCGGCGGCTGGCCAACCTCATCTCGTGGTCGTGGGGACGACCCCATAGTCGTAGGACACGTCGGCGGCGGGCCAATCTAGTCCCGGGGTCGTGGGGACGACCCTATAGTCGTCGGACATGTCGGCGGCTGGCCAACTTTGGCCCGTGGTCTTGGGGACGACCCTATAGTCGTCGGACATGTCGGTGACTGCCCTACCTAGTCCCGGGTTCGTGGGGACGACCCTATAGTCGTCGGACAAGTCGGCCGCAGGCCGATCTAGTCCCGGGGTCGTGGGGACGACCCTATAGTCGTCGGACAAGTCGGCGGCGGGCCAACCTAGACCCGGGGTCGTGGGGACGACCCTATAGTCGTCGGACATGTCGGCGGCAGGGCAACTTTGGCCCGTGGTCTTGGGGACGACCCTATAGTCGTCGGACAAGTCGGCGGCTGGCCAACCTGGACCCGGGGTGGTGGGGACGACCCTATAGTCGTCGGACATGTCGGCGGCTGGCCAACCTCATCTCGTGGTCGTGGGGACGACCCCATAGTCGTAGGACACGTCGGCGGCGGCCAACCTAGTCCCGGGGTCGTGGGGACGACCCTATAGTCGTCGAACATGTCGGCGGCTGGCCAACCTATTCTCGTGGTCGTGGGGACGACCCCATAGTCGTAGGACACGTCGGCGGCGGGCCAATCTTGCCCCGGGGTCGTGGGGACGACCCTATAGTCGTCGGACATGACGGTGGTGGGCCAATCTAGTCCCGGGGTCGTGGGGACGACCCCATAGTCGTCGGACATGTCGGCTGCTGGCCAACCTAGTCCCGGGGTCGTGGGGACGACCCTATAGTCGTCGGACATGTCGGCGGCAGGGCAAATTTTGGCCCGGGGCGTGGGGACGACCCTATAGTCGTCGGACATGTCGGTGACTGGCCAACCTAGTCCCGGGGTCGTGGGGACGACCCTATAGTCGTCGGACATGTCGGCGGCAGGGCAACTTTGGCCCGTGGTCGTGGAGACGACCCTATAGTCGTCGGACATGTCGGCGGCTGGCCAACCTAGACCCGGGGTGGTGGGGACGACCCTATAGTCGTCGGACATATCGGCGGCTGGCCAACCTCATCTCGTGGTCGTGGGGACGACCCCATAGTCGTAGGACACGTCGGCGGCGGGCCAATCTAGTCCCGTGGTCTTGGGGACGACCCTATAGTCGTCGGACATGTCGGTGACTGGCCAACCTAGTCCCGGGTTCGTGGGGACGACCCTATAGTCGTCGGACAAGTCGGCGGCGGGCCAACCTACTCCCGGGGTCGTGGGGACGACCCTATAGTCGTCGGACAAGTCGGCGGCCGGCGAACCTAGTCCCGGGGTCGTGGGGACGACCCTATAGTCGTCGGACATGTCGGCGGCTGGGCAACTTTGGACAGTGGTCGTGGGGACGGCCCTATAGTCGTCGGACATGTCGGTGACTGGGCAAATTTTGGCCCGGGGCGTGGGGACGACCCTATAGTCGTCGGACATGACGGTGCCGGGGCAATCTAGCCCCGGGGTCGTGGGGACGACCCTATAGTCGTCGGACAAGTCGGCGGCGGGCCAACCTAGTCCCGTGGTCGTGGGGACGACCGTATAGTCGTCGGACAAGTCGGCGGCGGGCCAACCTAGTCCCGTGGTCGTGGGGACGTCTCTATAGTCGTCGGACAAGTCGGCGGCGGGCCAACCTAGTCCCGGGGTCGTGGAGACGACCCTATAGTCGTCGGACATGACGGTGGCGGGGCAATCTAGTCCGGGGGTCGTGGGGACGATCCTGTAGTCGTCGGACATGACGGTGGTGGGCCAATCTATTCCTGGGGCCGTGGGGACGACCCTATAGTCGTCGGACATGTCGGCGGCTGGCCAACCTAGTCCCGGGATCGTGGGGACGCCTCTATAGTCGTCGGACAAGTCGGCGGCGGGCCAACCTAGTCCCGGGGTCGTGGGGACGACCCTATAGTCGTCGGACATGACGGTCGGCGGGCCAATCTAGTCCCGGGCTCGTGGGGACGACCCTATAGTCGTCGGACATGTCGGCGGCTGGGCAACTTTGGCCCGTGTTCGTGGGGACGTCTCTATAGTCGTCGGACAAGTCGGCGGCGGGCCAACCTAGTCCCGGGGTCGTGGAGACGACCCTATAGTCGTCGGACGTGACGGTGGCGGGGCAATCTAGTCCGGGGGTCGTGGGGACGACCCCATAGTCGTCGAACATGTCGGCGGCGGGCCAACCTAGTCCCGTGGTCGTGGGGACGTCTCTATAGTCGTCGGACAAGTCGGCGGCGGGCCAACCTAGTCCCGGGGTCGTGGAGACGACCCTATAGTCGTCGGACATGACGGTGGCGGGCCAACATAGTCCCGGGGTCGTGGAGAGGACCCTATAGTCGTCGGACATGACGGTGGCGGGGCAATCTAGTCCCGGGGTCGTGGGGACGAGCCTATAGTCGTCGGACATGTCGGCGGCTGACCAACTTTGGCCCGGGGTCGTGGAGACGACCCTATAGTCGTCGGACATGACGGAGGCGGGGTAATCTACTCCTGGGGTCATGGGGACGACCCCATAGTAGTCGGACAAGTCGGCGGCGGGCCAACCTAGTCCCGGGGTCGTGGGGACAACCCTATAGTCGTCGGACATGTCGGCGGCTGGCCAACCTAGTCCCAGGGTCGTAGGGACGACCCTATAGTCGTCGGACAAGTTGGCGGCGGGCCAACCTAGTCCCGGGGTCGTGGAGACGACCCTATAGTCGTCGGACATGACGGTGGCGGGGCAATCCAGTCCTGGGGTCGTGGGGACGACCCTATAGTCGTCGGACAAGTCGGCGGCGGGCCAACGTATGCCCAGGGTCGTAGGGACGACCCTATAGTCGTCGGACAAGTCGGCGGCGGGCCAACCTAGTCCCGGGGTCGTGGGGACGATCCTGTAGTCGTCGTACATGACGGTGGTGGGCCAATCTATTCCTGGGGCCGTGGGGACGACCCTATAGTCGTCGGACATGTCGGCGGCGGGCCAACATAGTCCCGGGGTCGTGGAGAGGACCCTATTGTCGTCGGACATGACGGTGGCGGGGCAATCAAGTCCCGGGGTCGTGGGGACGAGCCTATAGTCGTCGGACATGTCGGCGGCTGACCAACTTTGGCCCGGGGTCGTGGAGACGACCCTATAGTCGTCGGACATGACGGAGGCGGGGTAATCTACTCCTGGGGTCATGGGGACGACCCCATAGTAGTCGGACAAGTCGGCGGCGGGCCAACCTAGTCCCGGGGTCGTGGGGACAACCCTATAGTCGTCGGACATGTCGGCGGCTGGCCAACCTAGTCCCGGGGTGTTAGGGACGACCCTGTAGTCGTTGGACAAGTCGGCGGCGGGCCAACCTAGTCCCGGGGTCGTGGGTACGACCCTATAGTCGTCGGACATGTCGGCGGCGGGCCAACGTATGCCCAGGGTCGTAGGGACAACCCTATAGTCGTCGGACAAGTCGGCGGCGGGCCAACCTAGTCCCGGGGTCGTGGAGACGACCCTATAGTCGTCGGACATGACGGTGGCGGGGCAATCCAGTCCTGGGGTCGTGGGGACGACCCTATAGTCGTCGGACAAGTCGGCGGCGGGCCAACGTATGCCCAGGGTCGTAGGGACGAACCGATAGTCGTCGGACATGACGGTGGCTGGCCAATCTAGCCCTGGGGTTGTGGGGACGACCCTATAGTCGTCGGACATGTCGGCGGCTGGCCAACCTAGTCCCGGGGTCGTGGAGACGACCCTATAGTCGTCGGAGAAGTCGGCGGCTGGCCAACCTAGTCCCGGGGTCGTGGAGACGACCCAATTGTCGTCGGACAAGTCGGCGGCGGGCCAACCTAGTCCCGGGGTCGTGGGGACGACCCTATAGTCGTCGGACATGTCGGCGGCAGGGCAACTTTGGCCCGTGGTCGTGGGGACGACCCTATAGTCGTCGGACATGACGGTGCCGGGGCAATCTAGCCCCGGGGTCGTGGGGACGACCCTATAGACGTCGGACATGTCGGCGGCGGGCCAACCTAGTCCCGGGGTCGTGGGGACGACTTATAGTCGTCGGACATGTCGGCGGCAGGGCAACTTTGGCCCGTGGTCGTGGGGACGACCCTATAGTCGTCGGACATGTCGGCGGCTGGCCAACCTAGTCCCGTGGTCGTGGGGACGACCCTATACTCGTCGGACATGTCGGCGGCTGCCCAACCTAGTCCCGTGGTCGTGGGGACGACCCTATACTCGTCGGACATGTCGGCGGCTGGCCAACCTAGTCCCGGGGTCGTGGAGACGACCCTATAGTCGTCGGGCAAGTCGGCGGCTGGCCAACCTAGTCCCGGGGTCGTGGAGACGACCCAATAGTCGTCGGACAAGTCGGCGGCGGGCCAACCTAGTCCCGGGGTCGTGGGGACGACCCTATAGTCGTCGGACATGTCGGCGGCAGGGCAACTTTGGCCCGTGGTCGTGGGGACGACCCTATAGTCGTCGGACATGACGCTGCAGGGGCAATGTAGCCCCGGGGTCGTGGGGACGACCCTATAGACGTCGGACTTGTCGGCGGCGGGCCAACCTAGTCCCGGGGTCGTGGGGACGACCCTATAGTCGTCGGACATGTTGGCGGCAGGGCAACTTTGGCCCGTGGACGTGGGGACGACCCTATAGACGTCGGACATGTCGGGGGCGCGCCAACCTAGTCCCGGGGTCGTGGGGACGACCCTATAGTCGTCGGACATGTCGGCGGCAGGGCAACTTTGGCCCGTGGTCGTGGGGACGACCCTATAGTCGTCGGACATGTCGGCGGCGGGCCAACCTAGTCCCGGGGTCGTGGAGACGACCCTATAGTCGTCGGACATGACGGTGGCGGGGCAATCTAGTCCCGGGGTCGTGGGGACGACCCTATAGTCGTCGGACATGACGGTGGCGGGCCAATCTAGTCCCGGGGTCGTGGGGACGACCCCATAGTCGTCGAACATGTCGGCGGCGGGCCAACCTAGTCCCGTGGTCGTGGGGACGTCTCTATAGTCGTCGGACAAGTCGGCGGCGGGCCAACCTAGTCCCGGGGTCGTGGAGACGACCCTATAGTCGTCGGACATGACGGTGGCGGGGCAATCTAGTCCGGGGGTCGTGGGGACGATCCTGTATTCGTCGGACATAACGGTGGTGGGCCAATCTATTCCTGGGGCCGTGGGGACGACCCTATAGTCGTCGGACATGTCGGCGGCTGGCCAACCTAGTCCCGGGATCGTGGGGACGCCTCTATAGTCGTCGGACAAGTCGGCGGCGGGCCAACCTAGTCCCGGGGTCGTGGAGACGACCCTATAGTCGTCGGACACGACGGTGGCGGGGCAATCTAGTCCGGGGGTCGTGGGGACGACCCCATAGTCGTCGAAAATGTCGGCGGCGGGCCAACCTAGTCCCGTGGTCGTGGGGACGTCTCTATAGTCGTCGGACAAGTCGGCGGCGGGCCAACCTAGTCCCGGGGTCGTGGAGACGACCCTATAGTCGTCGGACATGACGGTGGCGGGGCAATCTAGTCCGGGGGTCGTGGGGACGATCCTGTAGTCGTCGGACATGACGGTGGTGGGCCAATCTATTCCTGGGGCCGTGGGGACGACCGTATAGTCGTCGGACATGTCGGCGGCTGGCCAACCTAGTCCCGGGATCGTGGGGACGCCTCTATAGTCGTCGGACAAGTCGGCGGCGGGCCAACCTAGTCCCGGGGTCGTGGAGACGACCCTATAGTCGTCGGACATGACGGTGGCGGGGCAATCTAGTCCGGGGGTGGTGGGGACGTCCCTACAGTCGTCGGACATGTCGGCGGCTGGCCAACCTAGTCCCGGGGTCGTGGAGACGACCCTATAGTCGTCGGACATGTCGGCGGCTGACCAACTTTGGCCCGTGGTCGTGGGGACGACCCTATAGTCGTCGGACATGACGGTGGCGGGCCAATCTAGCCCCGCGGTCGTGGGGACGACCCTATAGTCGTCGGACATGACGGTGGCGGGCCAATCTAGTCCCGGGCTCGTGGGGACGACCCTATAGTCGTCGGACATGACGGTGGCGGGCCAATCTAGTCCCGGGGTCGTGGGGACGACCCTGTAGTCGTCGGACAAGTCGGCGGCGGGCCGACATATTCCCGGGGTCGTGGGGACGACCCTATAGTCGTCGGACAAGTCGGCGGCGGACCAACCTAGTCCCGGGGTCGTGGGGCGACCCTATAGTCGTCGGACATGACGTTGGCGGGCCAATCTAGTCCCGGGGTCGTGGGGACGACCCTATAGTCGTCGGACATGTCGGCGGCTGGCCAACTTTGGCCCGTGGTCGTGGGGACAACCCTATAGACCTCCGACATGATGGTGGCGGGCCAATCTAGTCCCGGGGTCGTGGGGACGACCCTATAGTCGTCGGACAAGTCGGCGGCGGGCCAACATAGTCCCGGGGTCGTGGGTACGATCCTATAGTCTTCGGACATGTCGCCGGCGGGCCAACGTATGCCCAGGGTCGTAGGGACGACCCTATAGTCGTCGGACAAGTCGGCGGCGGGCCAACCTAGTCCCGGGGTCGTGGAGACGACCCTATAGTCGTCGGACATGACGGCGGCGGGGCAATCCAGTCCTGGGGTCGTGGGGACGACCCTATAGTCGTCGGACATGTCGGCGGCTGGCCAACCTAGTCCCGGGGTCGTGGGGACGACCCTATAGTCGTCGGACCAGTCGGCGGCGGGCCAACCTAGTCCCGGGGTCGTGGGGACGACCCTATATTCGTCGGACAAGACGGTGGCTGGGCAACTTTGGCCAGTGGTCGTGGGGACGACCCTATACTCGTCGGACATGTCGGCGGCTGGCCAACCTAGTCCCGTGGTCGTGGGGACGACCCTATACTCGTCGGACATGTCGGCGGCTAGCCAACCTAGTCCCGGGGTCGTGGAGACGACCCTATAGTCGTCGGAGAAGTCGGCGGCTGGCCAACCTAGTCCCGGGGTCGTGGAGACGACCCAATAGTCGTCGGACAAGTCGGCGGCGGGCCAACCTAGTCCCGGGGTCGTGGGGACGACCCTATAGTCGTCGGACATGTCGGCGGCAGGGCAACTTTGGGCCGTGGTCGTGGGGACGACCCTATAGTCGTCGGACATGACGGTGCCGGGGCAATCTAGCCCCGGGGTCGTGGGGACGACCCTATAGACGTCGGACATGTCGGCGGCGGGCCAACCTAGTCCCGGGGTCGTGGGGACGACTTATAGTCGTCGGACATGTCGGCGGCAGGGCAACTTTGGCCCGTGGTCGTGGGGACGAGCCTATAGTCGTCGGACATGTCGGCGGCTGGCCAACCTAGTCCCGTGGTCGTGGGGACGACCCTATACTCGTCGGACATGTCGGCGGCTGGCCAACCTAGTCCCGTGGTCGTGGGGACGACCCTATACTCGTCGGACATGTCGGCGGCTGGCCAACCTAGTCCCGGGGTCGTGGAGACGACCCTATAGTCGTCGGACAAGTCGGCGGCGGGCCAACCTAGTCCCGGGGTCGTGGAGACGACCCAATAGTCGTCGGACAAGTCGGCGGCGGGCCAACCTAGTCCCGGGGTCGTGGGGACGACCCTATAGTCGTCGGACATGTCGGCGGCAGGGCAACTTTGGCCCGTGGTCGTGGGGACGACCCTATAGTCGTCGGACATGACGCTGCAGGGGCAATGTAGCCCCGGGGTCGTGGGGACGACCCTATAGACGTCGGACTTGTCGGCGGCGGGCCAACCTAGTCCCGGGGTCGTGGGGACGACCCTATAGTCGTCGGACATGTTGGCGGCAGGGCAACTTTGGCCCGTGGACGTGGGGACGACCCTATAGACGTCGGACATGTCGGCGGCGGGCCAACCTAGTCCCGGGGTCGTGGGGACGACCCTATAGTCGTCGGACATGTCGGCGGCAGGGCAACTTTGGCCCGTGGTCGTGGGGACGACCCTATAATCGCCGGACATGTCGGCGGCGGGCCAACCTAGTCCCGGGGTCGTGGAGACGACCCTATAGTCGTCGGACATGACGGTGGCGGGGCAATCTAGTCCGGGGGTCGTGGGGACTTCCCTATAGTCGTCGGACAAGTCGGCGGCTGGCCAACCTAGTCCCGTGGTCGTGGGGACGACCCTATAGTCGTCGGACATGTCGGCGGCTGGGCAACTTTGGCCCGTGGTCGTGGGGACGTCTCTATAGTCGTCGGACAAGTCGGCGGCGGGCCAACCTAGTCCCGGGGTCGTGGAGACGACCCTATAGTCGTCGGACATGACGGTGGCGGGGCAATCTAGTCCCGGGGTCGTGGGGACGACCCTATAGTCGTCGGACATGACGGTGGCGGGCCAATCTAGTCCCGGGGTCGTGGGGACGACCCCATAGTCGTCGGACATGTCGGCGGCTGGGCAACTTTGGCCCGTGGTCGTGGGGACGACCCTATAGTCGTCGGACAAGTCGGCGGCGGGCCAACCTAGTCCCGGGGTCGTGGAGACGACCCTATAGTCGTCGGACATGACGGTGGCGGGGCAATCTAGTCCCGGGGTCGTGGGGACGACCCTATAGTCGTCGGACATGACGGTGGCGGGCCAATCTAGTCCCGGGGTCGTCGGGACGACCCCATAGTCGTCGAACATGTCGGCGGCGGGCCAACCTAGTCCCGTGGTCGTGGGGACGTCTCTATAGTCGTCGGACAAGTCGGCGGCGGGCCAACCTAGTCCCGGGGTCGTGGAGACGACCCTATAGTCGTCGGACATGACGGTGGCGGGGCAATCTAGTCCGGGGGTCGTGGGGACGATCCCGTATTCGTCGGACATAACGGTGGTGGGCCAATCTATTCCTGGGGCCGTGGGGACGACCCTATAGTCGTCGGACATGTCGGCGGCTGGCCAACCTAGTCCCGGGATCGTGGGGACGCCTCTATAGTCGTCGGACAAGTCGGCGGCGGGCCAACCTAGTCCCGGGGTCGTGGGGACGACCCTATAGTCGTCGGACATGACGGTCGGCGGGCCAATCTAGTCCCGGGCTCGTGGGGACGACCCTATAGTCGTCGGACATGTCGGCGGCTGGGCAACTTTGGCCCGGGGTCGTGGGGACGTCTCTATAGTCGTCGGACAAGTCGGCGGCGGGCCAACCTAGTCCCGGGGTCGTGGAGACGACCCTATAGTCGTCGGACACGACGGTGGCGGGGCAATCTAGTCCGGGGGTCGTGGGGACGACCCCATAGTCGTCGAACATGTCGGCGGCGGGCCAACCTAGTCCCGTGGTCGTGGGGACGTCTCTATAGTCGTCGGACAAGTCGGCGGCGGGCCAACCTAGTCCCGGGGTCGTGGAGACGACCCTATAGTCGTCGGACATGACGGTGGCGGGGCAATCTAGTCCGGGGGTCGTGGGGACGATCCTGTAGTCGTCGGACATGACGGTGGTGGGCCAATCTATTCCTGGGGCCGTGGGGACGACCGTATAGTCGTCGGACATGTCGGCGGCTGGCCAACCTAGTCCCGGGATCGTGGGGACGCCTCTATAGTCGTCGGACAAGTCGGCGGCGGGCCAACCTAGTCCCGGGGTCGTGGAGACGACCCTATAGTCGTCGGACATGACGGTGGCGGGGCAATCTAGTCCGGGGGTGGTGGGGACGTCCCTACAGTCGTCGGACATGTCGGCGGCTGGCCAACCTAGTCCCGGGGTCGTGGAGACGACCCTATAGTCGTCGGACATGTCGGCGGCTGACCAACTTTGGCCCGTGGTCGTGGGGACGACCCTATAGTCGTCGGACATGACGGTGGCGGGCCAATCTAGCCCCGCGGTCGTGGGGACGACCCTATAGTCGTCGGACATGACGGTGGCGGGCCAATCTAGTCCCGGGCTCGTGGGGACGACCCTATAGTCGTCGGACATGACGGTGGCGGGCCAATCTAGTCCCGGGGTCGTGGGGACGACCCTGTAGTCGTCGGACAAGTCGGCGGCGGGCCGACATATTCCCGGGGTCGTGGGGACGACCCTATAGTCGTCGGACAAGTCGGCGGCGGACCAACCTAGTCCCGGGGTCGTGGGGCGACCCTATAGTCGTCGGACATGACGTTGGCGGGCCAATCTAGTCCCGGGGTCGTGGGGACGACCCTATAGTCGTCGGACATGTCGGCGGCTGGCCAACTTTGGCCCGTGGTCGTGGGGACAACCCTATAGACCTCCGACATGATGGTGGCGGGCCAATCTAGTCCCGGGGTCGTGGGGACGACCCTATAGTCGTCGGACAAGTCGGCGGCGGGCCAACATAGTCCCGGGGTCGTGGAGAGGACCCTATAGTCGTCGGACATGACGGTGGCGGGGCAATCTAGTCCGGGGGTCGTGGGGACGACCCCATAGTCGTCGAACATGTCGGCGGCGGGCCAACCTAGTCCCGTGGTCGTGGGGACGTCTCTATAGTCGTCGGACAAGTCGGCGGCGGGCCAACCTAGTCCCGGGGTCGTGGAGACGACCCTATAGTCGTCGGACATGACGGTGGCGGGGCAATCTAGTCCGGGGGTCGTGGGGACGATCCTGTAGTCGTCGGACATGACGGTGGTGGGCCAATCTATTCCTGGGGCCGTGGGGACGACCCTATAGTCGTCGGACATGTCGGCGGCTGGCCAACCTAGTCCCGGGATCGTGGGGACGCCTCTATAGTCGTCGGACAAGTCGGCGGCGGGCCAACCTAGTCCCGGGGTCGTGGGGACGACCCTATAGTCGTCGGACATGACGGTCGGCGGGCCAATCTAGTCCCGGGCTCGTGGGGACGACCCTATAGTCGTCGGACATGTCGGCGGCTGGGCAACTTTGGCCCGTGGTCGTGGGGACGTCTCTATAGTCGTCGGACAAGTCGGCGGCGGGCCAATCTAGCCCCGCGGTCGTGGGGACGACCCTATAGTCGTCGGACATGACGGTGGCGGGCCAATCTAGTCCCGGGCTCGTGGGGACGACCCTATAGTCGTCGGACATGACGGTGGCGGGCCAATCTAGTCCCGGGGTCGTGGGGACGACCCTGTAGTCGTCGGACAAGTCGGCGGCGGGCCGACATATTCCCGGGGTCGTGGGGACGACCCTATAGTCGTCGGACAAGTCGGCGGCGGACCAACCTAGTCCCGGGGTCGTGGGGCGACCCTATAGTCGTCGGACATGACGGTGGCGGGCCAATCTAGTCCCGGGGTCGTGGGGACGAGCCTATAGTCGTCGGACATGTCGGCGGCTGACCAACTTTGGCCCGGGGTCGTGGAGACGACCCTATAGTCGTCGGACATGACGGAGGCGGGGTAATCTACTCCTGGGGTCATGGGGACGACCTCATAGTAGTCGGACATGTCGGCTGCTGGCCAACCTAGTCCCGGGGTCGTGGGGACGACCCTATAGTCGTCGGACATGTCGGCGGCAGGGCAAATTTTGGCCCGGGGCGTGGGGACGACCCTATAGTCGTCGGACATGTCGGTGACTGGCCAACCTAGTCCCGGGGTCGTGGGGACGACCCTATAGTCGTCGGACATGTCGGCGGCAGGGCAACTTTGGCCCGTGGTCGTGGAGACGACCCTATAGTCGTCGGACATGTCGGCGGCTGGCCAACCTAGACCCGGGGTGGTGGGGACGACCCTATAGTCGTCGGACATATCGGCGGCTGGCCAACCTCATCTCGTGGTCGTGTGGACGACCCCATAGTCGTAGGACACGTCGGCGGCGGGCCAATCTAGTCCCGTGGTCTTGGGGACGACCCTATAGTCGTCGGACATGTCGGTGACTGGCCAACCTAGTCCCGGGTTCGTGGGGACGACCCTATAGTCGTCGGACAAGTCGGCGGCGGGCCAACCTACTCCCGGGGTCGTGGGGACGACCCTACAGTCGTCGGACAAGTCGGCGGCCGGCGAACCTAGTCCCGGGGTCGTGGGGACGACCCTATAGTCGTCGGACATGTCGGCGGCTGGGCAACTTTGGACAGTGGTCGTGGGGACGGCCCTATAGTCGTCGGACATGTCGGTGACTGGGCAAATTTTGGCCCGGGGCGTGGGGACGACCCTATAGTCGTCGGACATGACGGTGCCGGGGCAATCTAGCCCCGGGGTCGTGGGGACGACCCTATAGTCGTCGGACAAGTCGGCGGCGGGCCAACCTAGTCCCGTGGTCGTGGGGACGACCGTATAGTCGTCGGACAAGTCGGCGGCGGGCCAACCTAGTCCCGTGGTCGTGGGGACGTCTCTATAGTCGTCGGACAAGTCGGCGGCGGGCCAACCTAGTCCCGGGGTCGTGGAGACGACCCTATAGTCGTCGGACATGACGGTGGCGGGGCAATCTAGTCCGGGGGTCGTGGGGACGATCCTGTAGTCGTCGGACATGACGGTGGTGGGCCAATCTATTCCTGGGGCCGTGGGGACGACCCTATAGTCGTCGGACATGTCGGCGGCTGGCCAACCTAGTCCCGGGATCGTGGGGACGCCTCTATAGTCGTCGGACAAGTCGGCGGCGGGCCAACCTAGTCCCGGGGTCGTGGGGACGACCCTATAGTCGTCGGACATGACGGTCGGCGGGCCAATCTAGTCCCGGGCTCGTGGGGACGACCCTATAGTCGTCGGACATGTCGGCGGCTGGGCAACTTTGGCCCGTGTTCGTGGGGACGTCTCTATAGTCGTCGGACAAGTCGGCGGCGGGCCAACCTAGTCCCGGGGTCGTGGAGACGACCCTATAGTCGTCGGACGTGACGGTGGCGGGGCAATCTAGTCCGGGGGTCGTGGGGACGACCCCATAGTCGTCGAACATGTCGGCGGCGGGCCAACCTAGTCCCGTGGTCGTGGGGACGTCTCTATAGTCGTCGGACAAGTCGGCGGCGGGCCAATCTTGCCCCGGGGTGGTGGGGACGACCCTATAGTCGTCGGACATGTCGGCGGCTGGCCAAACTCATCTCGTGGTCGTGGGGACGACCCCATAGTCGTAGGACACGTCGGCGGCGGGCCAATCTAGTCCCGGGGTCGTGGGGACGACCCTATAGTCGTCGGACATGTCGGCGGCTGGCCAACTTTGGCCCGTGGTCTTGGGGACGACCCTATAGTCGTCGGACATGTCGGTGACTGCCCTACCTAGTCCCGGGTTCGTGGGGACGACCCTATAGTCGTCGGACAAGTCGGCCGCAGGCCGATCTAGTCCCGGGGTCGTGGGGACGACCCTATAGTCGTCGGACAAGTCGGCGGCGGGCCAACCTAGACCCGGGGTCGTGGGGACGACCCTATAGTCGTCGGACATGTCGGCGGCAGGGCAACTTTGGCCCGTGGTCTTGGGGACGACCCTATAGTCGTCGGACAAGTCGGCGGCTGGCCAACCTGGACCCGGGGTGGTGGGGACGACCCTATAGTCTTCGGACATGTCGGCGGCTGGCCAACCTCATCTCGTGGTCGTGGGGACGACCCCATAGTCGTAGGACACGTCGGCGGCGGCCAACCTAGTCCCGGGGTCGTGGGGACGACCCTATAGTCGTCGAACATGTCGGCGGCTGGCCAACCTATTCTCGTGGTCGTGGGGACGACCCCATAGTCGTAGGACACGTCGGCGGCGGGCCAATCTTGCCCCGGGGTCGTGGGGACGACCCTATAGTCGTCGGACATGACGGTGGTGGGCCAATCTAGTCCCGGGGTCGTGGGGACGACCCCATAGTCGTCGGACATGTCGGCTGCTGGCCAACCTAGTCCCGGGGTCGTGGGGACGACCCTATAGTCGTCGGACATGTCGGCGGCAGGGCAAATTTTGGCCCGGGGCGTGGGGACGACCCTATAGTCGTCGGACATGTCGGTGACTGGCCAACCTAGTCCCGGGGTCGTGGGGACGACCCTATAGTCGTCGGACATGTCGGCGGCAGGGCAACTTTGGCCCGTGGTCGTGGAGACGACCCTATAGTCGTCGGACATGTCGGCGGCTGGCCAACCTAGACCCGGGGTGGTGGGGACGACCCTATAGTCGTCGGACATATCGGCGGCTGGCCAACCTCATCTCGTGGTCGTGGGGACGACCCCATAGTCGTAGGACACGTCGGCGGCGGGCCAATCTAGTCCCGTGGTCTTGGGGACGACCCTATAGTCGTCGGACATGTCGGTGACTGGCCAACCTAGTCCCGGGTTCGTGGGGACGACCCTATAGTCGTCGGACAAGTCGGCGGCGGGCCAACCTACTCCCGGGGTCGTGGGGACGACCCTATAGTCGTCGGACAAGTCGGCGGCCGGCGAACCTAGTCCCGGGGTCGTGGGGACGACCCTATAGTCGTCGGACATGTCGGCGGCTGGGCAACTTTGGACAGTGGTCGTGGGGACGGCCCTATAGTCGTCGGACATGTCGGTGACTGGGCAAATTTTGGCCCGGGGCGTGGGGACGACCCTATAGTCGTCGGACATGACGGTGCCGGGGCAATCTAGCCCCGGGGTCGTGGGGACGACCCTATAGTCGTCGGACAAGTCGGCGGCGGGCCAACCTAGTCCCGTGGTCGTGGGGACGACCGTATAGTCGTCGGACAAGTCGGCGGCGGGCCAACCTAGTCCCGTGGTCGTGGGGACGTCTCTATAGTCGTCGGACAAGTCGGCGGCGGGCCAACCTAGTCCCGGGGTCGTGGAGACGACCCTATAGTCGTCGGACATGACGGTGGCGGGGCAATCTAGTCCGGGGGTCGTGGGGACGATCCTGTAGTCGTCGGACATGACGGTGGTGGGCCAATCTATTCCTGGGGCCGTGGGGACGACCCTATAGTCGTCGGACATGTCGGCGGCTGGCCAACCTAGTCCCGGGATCGTGGGGACGCCTCTATAGTCGTCGGACAAGTCGGCGGCGGGCCAACCTAGTCCCGGGGTCGTGGGGACGACCCTATAGTCGTCGGACATGACGGTCGGCGGGCCAACCTAGTCCCGTGGTCGTGGGGACGACCGTATAGTCGTCGGACAAGTCGGCGGCGGGCCAACCTAGTCCCGTGGTCGTGGGGACGTCTCTATAGTCGTCGGACAAGTCGGCGGCGGGCCAACCTAGTCCCGGGGTCGTGGAGACGACCCTATAGTCGTCGGACATGACGGTGGCGGGGCAATCTAGTCCGGGGGTCGTGGGGACGATCCTGTAGTCGTCGGACATGACGGTGGTGGGCCAATCTATTCCTGGGGCCGTGGGGACGACCCTATAGTCGTCGGACATGTCGGCGGCTGGCCAACCCAGTCCCGGGATCGTGGGGACGCCTCTATAGTCGTCGGACAAGTCGGCGGCGGGCCAACCTAGTCCCGGGGTCGTGGGGACGACCCTATAGTCGTCGGACATGACGGTCGGCGGGCCAATCTAGTCCCGGGCTCGTGGGGACGACCCTATAGTCGTCGGACATGTCGGCGGCTGGGCAACTTTGGCCCGTGTTCGTGGGGACGTCTCTATAGTCGTCGGACAAGTCGGCGGCGGGCCAACCTAGTCCCGGGGTCGTGGAGACGACCCTATAGTCGTCGGACGTGACGGTGGCGGGGCAATCTAGTCCGGGGGTCGTGGGGACGACCCCATAGTCGTCGAACATGTCGGCGGCGGGCCAACCTAGTCCCGTGGTCGTGGGGACGTCTCTATAGTCGTCGGACAAGTCGGCGGCGGGCCAATCTTGCCCCGGGGTCGTGGGGACGACCCTATAGTCGTCGGACATGACGGTGGCGGGCCAATCTAGTCCCGGGGTCGTGGGGACGACCCCATAGTCGTCGGACATGTCGGCTGCTGGCCAACCTAGTCCCGGGGTCGTGGGGACGACCCTATAGTCGTCGGACATTTCGGCGGCAGGGCAAATTTTGGCCCGGGGCGTGGGGACGACCCTATAGTCGTCGGACATGTCGGTGACTGCCCAACCTAGTCCCGGGGTCGTGGGGACGACCCTATAGTCGTCGGACATGTCGGCGGCAGGGCAACTTTGGCCCGTGGTCGTGGGGACGACCCTATAGTCGTCGGACATGTCGGCGGCTGGCCAACCTAGACCCGGGGTGGTGGGGACGACCCTATAGTCGTCGGACATGTCGGCGGCTGGCCAACCTCATCTCGTGGTCGTGGGGACGACCCCATAGTCGTAGGACACGTCGGCGGCGGGCCAATCTAGTCCCGGGGTCGTGGGGACGACCCTATAGTCGTCGGACATGTCGGCGGCTGGCCAACTTTGGCCCGTGGTCTTGGGGACGACCCTATAGTCGTCGGACATGTCGGTGACTGCCCTACCTAGTCCCGGGTTCGTGGGGACGACCCTATAGTCGTCGGACAAGTCGGCCGCAGGCCGATCTAGTCCCGGGGTCGTGGGGACGACCCTATAGTCGTCGGACAAGTCGGCGGCGGGCCAACCTAGACCCGGGGTCGTGGGGACGACCCTATAGTCGTCGGACATGTCGGCGGCAGGGCAACTTTGGCCCGTGGTCTTGGGGACGACCCTATAGTCGTCGGACAAGTCGGCGGCTGGCCAACCTGGACCCGGGGTGGTGGGGACGACCCTATAGTCGTCGGACATGTCGGCGGCTGGCCAACCTCATCTCGTGGTCGTGGGGACGACCCCATAGTCGTAGGACACGTCGGCGGCGGCCAACCTAGTCCCGGGGTCGTGGGGACGACCCTATAGTCGTCGAACATGTCGGCGGCTGGCCAACCTATTCTCGTGGTCGTGGGGACGACCCCATAGTCGTAGGACACGTCGGCGGCGGGCCAATCTTGCCCCGGGGTCGTGGGGACGACCCTATAGTCGTCGGACATGACGGTGGTGGGCCAATCTAGTCCCGGGGTCGTGGGGACGACCCCATAGTCGTCGGACATGTCGGCTGCTGGCCAACCTAGTCCCGGGGTCGTGGGGACGACCCTATAGTCGTCGGACATGTCGGCGGCAGGGCAAATTTTGGCCCGGGGCGTGGGGACGACCCTATAGTCGTCGGACATGTCGGTGACTGGCCAACCTAGTCCCGGGGTCGTGGGGACGACCCTATAGTCGTCGGACATGTCGGCGGCAGGGCAACTTTGGCCCGTGGTCGTGGAGACGACCCTATAGTCGTCGGACATGTCGGCGGCTGGCCAACCTAGACCCGGGGTGGTGGGGACGACCCTATAGTCGTCGGACATATCGGCGGCTGGCCAACCTCATCTCGTGGTCGTGGGGACGACCCCATAGTCGTAGGACACGTCGGCGGCGGGCCAATCTAGTCCCGTGGTCTTGGGGACGACCCTATAGTCGTCGGACATGTCGGTGACTGGCCAACCTAGTCCCGGGTTCGTGGGGACGACCCTATAGTCGTCGGACAAGTCGGCGGCGGGCCAACCTACTCCCGGGGTCGTGGGGACGACCCTATAGTCGTCGGACAAGTCGGCGGCCGGCGAACCTAGTCCCGGGGTCGTGGGGACGACCCTATAGTCGTCGGACATGTCGGCGGCTGGGCAACTTTGGACAGTGGTCGTGGGGACGGCCCTATAGTCGTCGGACATGTCGGTGACTGGGCAAATTTTGGCCCGGGGCGTGGGGACGACCCTATAGTCGTCGGACATGACGGTGCCGGGGCAATCTAGCCCCGGGGTCGTGGGGACGACCCTATAGTCGTCGGACAAGTCGGCGGCGGGCCAACCTAGTCCCGTGGTCGTGGGGACGACCGTATAGTCGTCGGACAAGTCGGCGGCGGGCCAACCTAGTCCCGTGGTCGTGGGGACGTCTCTATAGTCGTCGGACAAGTCGGCGGCGGGCCAACCTAGTCCCGGGGTCGTGGAGACGACCCTATAGTCGTCGGACATGACGGTGGCGGGGCAATCTAGTCCGGGGGTCGTGGGGACGACCGTATAGTCGTCGGACAAGTCGGCGGCGGGCCAACCTAGTCCCGTGGTCGTGGGGACGTCTCTATAGTCGTCGGACAAGTCGGCGGCGGGCCAACCTAGTCCCGGGGTCGTGGAGACGACCCTATAGTCGTCGGACATGACGGTGGCGGGGCAATCTAGTCCGGGGGTCGTGGGGACGATCCTGTAGTCGTCGGACATGACGGTGGTGGGCCAATCTATTCCTGGGGCCGTGGGGACGACCCTATAGTCGTCGGACATGTCGGCGGCTGGCCAACCTAGTCCCGGGATCGTGGGGACGCCTCTATAGTCGTCGGACAAGTCGGCGGCGGGCCAACCTAGTCCCGGGGTCGTGGGGACGACCCTATAGTCGTCGGACATGACGGTCGGCGGGCCAATCTAGTCCCGGGCTCGTGGGGACGACCCTATAGTCGTCGGACATGTCGGCGGCTGGGCAACTTTGGCCCGTGTTCGTGGGGACGTCTCTATAGTCGTCGGACAAGTCGGCGGCGGGCCAACCTAGTCCCGGGGTCGTGGAGACGACCCTATAGTCGTCGGACGTGACGGTGGCGGGGCAATCTAGTCCGGGGGTCGTGGGGACGACCCCATAGTCGTCGAACATGTCGGCGGCGGGCCAACCTAGTCCCGTGGTCGTGGGGACGTCTCTATAGTCGTCGGACAAGTCGGCGGCGGGCCAACCTAGTCCCGGGGTCGTGGAGACGACCCTATAGTCGTCGGACATGACGGTGGCGGGCCAACATAGTCCCGGGGTCGTGGAGAGGACCCTATAGTCGTCGGACATGACGGTGGCGGGGCAATCTAGTCCCGGGGTCGTGGGGACGAGCCTATAGTCGTCGGACATGTCGGCGGCTGACCAACTTTGGCCCGGGGTCGTGGAGACGACCCTATAGTCGTCGGACATGACGGAGGCGGGGTAATCTACTCCTGGGGTCATGGGGACGACCCCATAGTAGTCGGACAAGTCGGCGGCGGGCCAACCTAGTCCCGGGGTCGTGGGGACAACCCTATAGTCGTCGGACATGTCGGCGGCTGGCCAACCTAGTCCCAGGGTCGGAGGGACGACCCTATAGTCGTCGGACAAGTCGGCGGCGGGCCAACCTAGTCCCGGGGTCGTGGAGACGACCCTATAGTCGTCGGACATGACGGTGGCGGGGCAATCCAGTCCTGGGGTCGTGGGGACGACCCTATAGTCGTCGGACAAGTCGGCGGCGGGCCAACGTATGCCCAGGGTCGTAGGGACGACCCTATAGTCGTCGGACAAGTCGGCGGCGGGCCAACCTAGTCCCGGGGTCGTGGGGACGATCCTGTAGTCGTCGTACATGACGGTGGTGGGCCAATCTATTCCTGGGGCCGTGGGGACGACCCTATAGTCGTCGGACATGTCGGCGGCTGACCAACTTTGGCCCGGGGTCGTGGAGACGACCCTATAGTCGTCGGACATGACGGAGGCGGGGTAATCTACTCCTGGGGTCATGGGGACGACCCCATAGTAGTCGGACAAGTCGGCGGCGGGCCAACCTAGTCCCGGGGTCGTGGGGACAACCCTATAGTCGTCGGACATGTCGGCGGCTGGCCAACCTAGTCCCGGGGTGTTAGGGACGACCCTGTAGTCGTTGGACAAGTCGGCGGCGGGCCAACCTAGTCCCGGGGTCGTGGGTACGACCCTATAGTCGTCGGACATGTCGGCGGCGGGCCAACGTATGCCCAGGGTCGTAGGGACAACCCTATAGTCGTCGGACAAGTCGGCGGCGGGCCAACCTAGTCCCGGGGTCGTGGAGACGACCCTATAGTCGTCGGACATGACGGTGGCGGGGCAATCCAGTCCTGGGGTCGTGGGGACGACCCTATAGTCGTCGGACAAGTCGGCGGCGGGCCAACGTATGCCCAGGGTCGTAGGGACGAACCGATAGTCGTCGGACATGACGGTGGCTGGCCAATCTAGCCCTGGGGTTGTGGGGACGACCCTATAGTCGTCGGACATGTCGGCGGCTGGCCAACCTAGTCCCGGGGTCGTGGAGACGACCCTATAGTCGTCGGAGAAGTCGGCGGCTGGCCAACCTAGTCCCGGGGTCGTGGAGACGACCCAATTGTCGTCGGACAAGTCGGCGGCGGGCCAACCTAGTCCCGGGGTCGTGGGGACGACCCTATAGTCGTCGGACATGTCGGCGGCAGGGCAACTTTGGCCCGTGGTCGTGGGGACGACCCTATAGTCGTCGGACATGACGGTGCCGGGGCAATCTAGCCCCGGGGTCGTGGGGACGACCCTATAGACGTCGGACATGTCGGCGGCGGGCCAACCTAGTCCCGGGGTCGTGGGGACGACTTATAGTCGTCGGACATGTCGGCGGCAGGGCAACTTTGGCCCGTGGTCGTGGGGACGACCCTATAGTCGTCGGACATGTCGGCGGCTGGCCAACCTAGTCCCGTGGTCGTGGGGACGACCCTATACTCGTCGGACATGTCGGCGGCTGCCCAACCTAGTCCCGTGGTCGTGGGGACGACCCTATACTCGTCGGACATGTCGGCGGCTGGCCAACCTAGTCCCGGGGTCGTGGAGACGACCCTATAGTCGTCGGGCAAGTCGGCGGCTGGCCAACCTAGTCCCGGGGTCGTGGAGACGACCCAATAGTCGTCGGACAAGTCGGCGGCGGGCCAACCTAGTCCCGGGGTCGTGGGGACGACCCTATAGTCGTCGGACATGTCGGCGGCAGGGCAACTTTGGCCCGTGGTCGTGGGGACGACCCTATAGTCGTCGGACATGACGCTGCAGGGGCAATGTAGCCCCGGGGTCGTGGGGACGACCCTATAGACGTCGGACTTGTCGGCGGCGGGCCAACCTAGTCCCGGGGTCGTGGGGACGACCCTATAGTCGTCGGACATGTTGGCGGCAGGGCAACTTTGGCCCGTGGACGTGGGGACGACCCTATAGACGTCGGACATGTCGGGGGCGCGCCAACCTAGTCCCGGGGTCGTGGGGACGACCCTATAGTCGTCGGACATGTCGGCGGCAGGGCAACTTTGGCCCGTGGTCGTGGGGACGACCCTATAGTCGTCGGACATGTCGGCGGCGGGCCAACCTAGTCCCGGGGTCGTGGAGACGACCCTATAGTCGTCGGACATGACGGTGGCGGGGCAATCTAGTCCCGGGGTCGTGGGGACGACCCTATAGTCGTCGGACATGACGGTGGCGGGCCAATCTAGTCCCGGGGTCGTGGGGACGACCCCATAGTCGTCGAACATGTCGGCGGCGGGCCAACCTAGTCCCGTGGTCGTGGGGACGTCTCTATAGTCGTCGGACAAGTCGGCGGCGGGCCAACCTAGTCCCGGGGTCGTGGAGACGACCCTATAGTCGTCGGACATGACGGTGGCGGGGCAATCTAGTCCGGGGGTCGTGGGGACGATCCTGTATTCGTCGGACATAACGGTGGTGGGCCAATCTATTCCTGGGGCCGTGGGGACGACCCTATAGTCGTCGGACATGTCGGCGGCTGGCCAACCTAGTCCCGGGATCGTGGGGACGCCTCTATAGTCGTCGGACAAGTCGGCGGCGGGCCAACCTAGTCCCGGGGTCGTGGAGACGACCCTATAGTCGTCGGACACGACGGTGGCGGGGCAATCTAGTCCGGGGGTCGTGGGGACGACCCCATAGTCGTCGAAAATGTCGGCGGCGGGCCAACCTAGTCCCGTGGTCGTGGGGACGTCTCTATAGTCGTCGGACAAGTCGGCGGCGGGCCAACCTAGTCCCGGGGTCGTGGAGACGACCCTATAGTCGTCGGACATGACGGTGGCGGGGCAATCTAGTCCGGGGGTGGTGGGGACGTCCCTACAGTCGTCGGACATGTCGGCGGCTGGCCAACCTAGTCCCGGGGTCGTGGAGACGACCCTATAGTCGTCGGACATGTCGGCGGCTGACCAACTTTGGCCCGTGGTCGTGGGGACGACCCTATAGTCGTCGGACATGACGGTGGCGGGCCAATCTAGCCCCGCGGTCGTGGGGACGACCCTATAGTCGTCGGACATGACGGTGGCGGGCCAATCTAGTCCCGGGCTCGTGGGGACGACCCTATAGTCGTCGGACATGACGGTGGCGGGCCAATCTAGTCCCGGGGTCGTGGGGACGACCCTGTAGTCGTCGGACAAGTCGGCGGCGGGCCGACATATTCCCGGGGTCGTGGGGACGACCCTATAGTCGTCGGACAAGTCGGCGGCGGACCAACCTAGTCCCGGGGTCGTGGGGCGACCCTATAGTCGTCGGACATGACGTTGGCGGGCCAATCTAGTCCCGGGGTCGTGGGGACGACCCTATAGTCGTCGGACATGTCGGCGGCTGGCCAACTTTGGCCCGTGGTCGTGGGGACAACCCTATAGACCTCCGACATGATGGTGGCGGGCCAATCTAGTCCCGGGGTCGTGGGGACGACCCTATAGTCGTCGGACAAGTCGGCGGCGGGCCAACATAGTCCCGGGGTCGTGGGTACGATCCTATAGTCTTCGGACATGTCGCCGGCGGGCCAACGTATGCCCAGGGTCGTAGGGACGACCCTATAGTCGTCGGACAAGTCGGCGGCGGGCCAACCTAGTCCCGGGGTCGTGGAGACGACCCTATAGTCGTCGGACATGACGGCGGCGGGGCAATCCAGTCCTGGGGTCGTGGGGACGACCCTATAGTCGTCGGACAAGTCGGCGGCGGGCCAACGTATGCCCAGGGTCGTAGGGACGAACCGATAGTCGTCGGACATGACGGTGGCGGGCCAATCTAGCCCAGGGGTTGTGGGGACGACCCTATAGTCGTCGGACATGTCGGCGGCTGGCCAACCTAGTCCCGGGGTCGTGGGGACGACCCTATAGTCGTCGGACCAGTCGGCGGCGGGCCAACCTAGTCCCGGGGTCGTGGGGACGACCCTATATTCGTCGGACAAGACGGTGGCTGGGCAACTTTGGCCAGTGGTCGTGGGGACGACCCTATACTCGTCGGACATGTCGGCGGCTGGCCAACCTAGTCCCGTGGTCGTGGGGACGACCCTATACTCGTCGGACATGTCGGCGGCTGGCCAACCTAGTCCCGGGGTCGTGGAGACGACCCTATAGTCGTCGGAGAAGTCGGCGGCTGGCCAACCTAGTCCCGGGGTCGTGGAGACGACCCAATAGTCGTCGGACAAGTCGGCGGCGGGCCAACCTAGTCCCGGGGTCGTGGGGACGACCCTATAGTCGTCGGACATGTCGGCGGCAGGGCAACTTTGGGCCGTGGTCGTGGGGACGACCCTATAGTCGTCGGACATGACGGTGCCGGGGCAATCTAGCCCCGGGGTCGTGGGGACGACCCTATAGACGTCGGACATGTCGGCGGCGGGCCAACCTAGTCCCGGGGTCGTGGGGACGACTTATAGTCGTCGGACATGTCGGCGGCAGGGCAACTTTGGCCCGTGGTCGTGGGGACGAGCCTATAGTCGTCGGACATGTCGGCGGCTGGCCAACCTAGTCCCGTGGTCGTGGGGACGACCCTATACTCGTCGGACATGTCGGCGGCTGGCCAACCTAGTCCCGTGGTCGTGGGGACGACCCTATACTCGTCGGACATGTCGGCGGCTGGCCAACCTAGTCCCGGGGTCGTGGAGACGACCCTATAGTCGTCGGACAAGTCGGCGGCGGGCCAACCTAGTCCCGGGGTCGTGGAGACGACCCAATAGTCGTCGGACAAGTCGGCGGCGGGCCAACCTAGTCCCGGGGTCGTGGGAACGACCCTATAGTCGTCGGACATGTCGGCGGCAGGGCAACTTTGGCCCGTGGTCGTGGGGACGACCCTATAGTCGTCGGACATGACGCTGCAGGGGCAATGTAGCCCCGGGGTCGTGGGGACGACCCTATAGACGTCGGACTTGTCGGCGGCGGGCCAACCTAGTCCCGGGGTCGTGGGGACGACCCTATAGTCGTCGGACATGTTGGCGGCAGGGCAACTTTGGCCCGTGGACGTGGGGACGACCCTATAGACGTCGGACATGTCGGCGGCGGGCCAACCTAGTCCCGGGGTCGTGGGGACGACCCTATAGTCGTCGGACATGTCGGCGGCAGGGCAACTTTGGCCCGTGGTCGTGGGGACGACCCTATAATCGCCGGACATGTCGGCGGCGGGCCAACCTAGTCCCGGGGTCGTGGAGACGACCCTATAGTCGTCGGACATGACGGTGGCGGGGCAATCTAGTCCGGGGGTCGTGGGGACTTCCCTATAGTCGTCGGACAAGTCGGCGGCTGGCCAACCTAGTCCCGTGGTCGTGGGGACGACCCTATAGTCGTCGGACATGTCGGCGGCTGGGCAACTTTGGCCCGTGGTCGTGGGGACGTCTCTATAGTCGTCGGACAAGTCGGCGGCGGGCCAACCTAGTCCCGGGGTCGTGGAGACGACCCTATAGTCGTCGGACATGACGGTGGCGGGGCAATCTAGTCCCGGGGTCGTGGGGACGACCCTATAGTCGTCGGACATGACGGTGGCGGGCCAATCTAGTCCCGGGGTCGTGGGGACGACCCCATAGTCGTCGGACATGTCGGCGGCTGGGCAACTTTGGCCCGTGGTCGTGGGGACGACCCTATAGTCGTCGGACAAGTCGGCGGCGGGCCAACCTAGTCCCGGGGTCGTGGAGACGACCCTATAGTCGTCGGACATGACGGTGGCGGGGCAATCTAGTCCCGGGGTCGTGGGGACGACCCTATAGTCGTCGGACATGACGGTGGCGGGCCAATCTAGTCCCGGGGTCGTCGGGACGACCCCATAGTCGTCGAACATGTCGGCGGCGGGCCAACCTAGTCCCGTGGTCGTGGGGACGTCTCTATAGTCGTCGGACAAGTCGGCGGCGGGCCAACCTAGTCCCGGGGTCGTGGAGACGACCCTATAGTCGTCGGACATGACGGTGGCGGGGCAATCTAGTCCGGGGGTCGTGGGGACGATCCCGTATTCGTCGGACATAACGGTGGTGGGCCAATCTATTCCTGGGGCCGTGGGGACGACCCTATAGTCGTCGGACATGTCGGCGGCTGGCCAACCTAGTCCCGGGATCGTGGGGACGCCTCTATAGTCGTCGGACAAGTCGGCGGCGGGCCAACCTAGTCCCGGGGTCGTGGGGACGACCCTATAGTCGTCGGACATGACGGTCGGCGGGCCAATCTAGTCCCGGGCTCGTGGGGACGACCCTATAGTCGTCGGACATGTCGGCGGCTGGGCAACTTTGGCCCGGGGTCGTGGGGACGTCTCTATAGTCGTCGGACAAGTCGGCGGCGGGCCAACCTAGTCCCGGGGTCGTGGAGACGACCCTATAGTCGTCGGACACGACGGTGGCGGGGCAATCTAGTCCGGGGGTCGTGGGGACGACCCCATAGTCGTCGAACATGTCGGCGGCGGGCCAACCTAGTCCCGTGGTCGTGGGGACGTCTCTATAGTCGTCGGACAAGTCGGCGGCGGGCCAACCTAGTCCCGGGGTCGTGGAGACGACCCTATAGTCGTCGGACATGACGGTGGCGGGGCAATCTAGTCCGGGGGTCGTGGGGACGATCCTGTAGTCGTCGGACATGACGGTGGTGGGCCAATCTATTCCTGGGGCCGTGGGGACGACCGTATAGTCGTCGGACATGTCGGCGGCTGGCCAACCTAGTCCCGGGATCGTGGGGACGCCTCTATAGTCGTCGGACACGTCGGCGGCGGGCCAACCTAGTCCCGGGGTCGTGGAGACGACCCTATAGTCGTCGGACATGACGGTGGCGGGGCAATCTAGTCCGGGGGTGGTGGGGACGTCCCTACAGTCGTCGGACATGTCGGCGGCTGGCCAACCTAGTCCCGGGGTCGTGGAGACGACCCTATAGTCGTCGGACATGTCGGCGGCTGACCAACTTTGGCCCGTGGTCGTGGGGACGACCCTATAGTCGTCGGACATGACGGTGGCGGGCCAATCTAGCCCCGCGGTCGTGGGGACGACCCTATAGTCGTCGGACATGACGGTGGCGGGCCAATCTAGTCCCGGGCTCGTGGGGACGACCCTATAGTCGTCGGACATGACGGTGGCGGGCCAATCTAGTCCCGGGGTCGTGGGGACGACCCTGTAGTCGTCGGACAAGTCGGCGGCGGGCCGACATATTCCCGGGGTCGTGGGGACGACCCTATAGTCGTCGGACAAGTCGGCGGCGGACCAACCTAGTCCCGGGGTCGTGGGGCGACCCTATAGTCGTCGGACATGACGTTGGCGGGCCAATCTAGTCCCGGGGTCGTGGGGACGACCCTATAGTCGTCGGACATGTCGGCGGCTGGCCAACTTTGGCCCGTGGTCGTGGGGACAACCCTATAGACCTCCGACATGATGGTGGCGGGCCAATCTAGTCCCGGGGTCGTGGGGACGACCCTATAGTCGTCGGACAAGTCGGCGGCGGGCCAACATAGTCCCGGGGTCGTGGAGAGGACCCTATAGTCGTCGGACATGACGGTGGCGGGGCAATCTAGTCCGGGGGTCGTGGGGACGACCCCATAGTCGTCGAACATGTCGGCGGCGGGCCAACCTAGTCCCGTGGTCGTGGGGACGTCTCTATAGTCGTCGGACAAGTCGGCGGCGGGCCAACCTAGTCCCGGGGTCGTGGAGACGACCCTATAGTCGTCGGACATGACGGTGGCGGGGCAATCTAGTCCGGGGGTCGTGGGGACGATCCTGTAGTCGTCGGACATGACGGTGGTGGGCCAATCTATTCCTGGGGCCGTGGGGACGACCCTATAGTCGTCGGACATGTCGGCGGCTGGCCAACCTAGTCCCGGGATCGTGGGGACGCCTCTATAGTCGTCGGACAAGTCGGCGGCGGGCCAACCTAGTCCCGGGGTCGTGGGGACGACCCTATAGTCGTCGGACATGACGGTCGGCGGGCCAATCTAGTCCCGGGCTCGTGGGGACGACCCTATAGTCGTCGGACATGTCGGCGGCTGGGCAACTTTGGCCCGTGGTCGTGGGGACGTCTCTATAGTCGTCGGACAAGTCGGCGGCGGGCCAATCTAGCCCCGCGGTCGTGGGGACGACCCTATAGTCGTCGGACATGACGGTGGCGGGCCAATCTAGTCCCGGGCTCGTGGGGACGACCCTATAGTCGTCGGACATGACGGTGGCGGGCCAATCTAGTCCCGGGGTCGTGGGGACGACCCTGTAGTCGTCGGACAAGTCGGCGGCGGGCCGACATATTCCCGGGGTCGTGGGGACGACCCTATAGTCGTCGGACAAGTCGGCGGCGGACCAACCTAGTCCCGGGGTCGTGGGGCGACCCTATAGTCGTCGGACATGACGGTGGCGGGCCAATCTAGTCCCGGGGTCGTGGGGACGAGCCTATAGTCGTCGGACATGTCGGCGGCTGACCAACTTTGGCCCGGGGTCGTGGAGACGACCCTATAGTCGTCGGACATGACGGAGGCGGGGTAATCTACTCCTGGGGTCATGGGGACGACCTCATAGTAGTCGGACAAGTCGGCGGCGGGCCAACCTAGTCCCGGGGTCGTGGGGACAACAATATAGTCGTCGGACATGTCGGCGGCTGGCCAACCTAGTCCCGGGGTGTTAGGGACGACCCTGTAGTCGTTGGACAAGTCGGCGGCGGGCCAACCTAGTCCCGGGGTCGTGGGTACGACCCTATAGTCGTCGGACATGTCGGCGGCGGGCCAACGTATGCCCAGGGTCGTAGGGACGACCCTATAGTCGTCGGACAAGTCGGCGGCGGGCCAACCTAGTCCCGGGGTCGTGGAGACGACCCTATAGTCGTCGGACATGACGGTGGCGGGGCAATCCAGTCCTGGGGTCGTGGGGACGACCCTATAGTCGTCGGACAAGTCGGCGGCGGGCCAACCTACTCCCGGGGTCGTGGGGACGACCTTATAGTCGTCGGACAAGTCGGCGGCGGGCCAACCTAGACCCGGGGTCGTGGGGACGACCCTATAGTCGTCGGACATGTCGGCGGCAGGGCAACTTTGGCCCGTGGTCTTGGGGACGATCCTGTAGTCGTCGGACATGTCGGCGGCTGGCCAACCTAGTCCCGGGATCGTGGGGACGCCTCTATAGTCGTCGGACAAGTCGGCGGCGGGCCAACCTAGTCCCGGGGTCGTGGGGACGACCCTATAGTCGTCGGACATGACGGTCGGCGGGCCAATCTAGTCCCGGGCTCGTGGGGACGACCCTATAGTCGTCGGACATGTCGGCGGCTGGGCAACTTTGGCCCGTGGTCGTGGGGACGTCTCTATAGTCTTCGGACAAGTCGGCGGCGGGCCAATCTAGCCCCGCGGTCGTGGGGACGACCCTATAGTCGTCGGACATGACGGTGGCGGGCCAATCTAGTCCCGGGCTCGTGGGGACGACCCTATAGTCGTCGGACATGACGGTGGCGGGCCAATCTAGTCCCGGGGTCGTGGGGACGACCCTGTAGTCGTCGGACAAGTCGGCGGCGGGCCGACATATTCCCGGGGTCGTGGGGACGACCCTATAGTCGTCGGACAAGTCGGCGGCGGACCAACCTAGTCCCGGGGTCGTGGGGCGACCCTATAGTCGTCGGACATGACGGTGGCGGGCCAATCTAGTCCCGGGGTCGTGGGGACGAGCCTATAGTCGTCGGACATGTCGGCGGCTGACCAACTTTGGCCCGGGGTCGTGGAGACGACCCTATAGTCGTCGGACATGACGGAGGCGGGGTAATCTACTCCTGGGGTCATGGGGACGACCTCATAGTAGTCGGACAAGTCGGCGGCGGGCCAACCTAGTCCCGGGGTCGTGGGGACAACCCTATAGTCGTCGGACATGTCGGCGGCGGGCCAACCTAGTCCCGGGGTGTTAGGGACGACCCTGTAGTCGTTGGACAAGTCGGCGGCGGGCCAACCTAGTCCCGGGGTCGTGGGTACGACCCTATAGTCGTCGGACATGTCGGCGGCGGGCCAACGTATGCCCAGGGTCGTAGGGACGACCCTATAGTCGTCGGACAAGTCGGCGGCGGGCCAACCTAGTCCCGGGGTCGTGGAGACGACCCTATAGTCGTCGGACATGACGGTGGCGGGGCAATCCAGTCCTGGGGTCGTGGGGACGACCCTATAGTCGTCGGACAAGTCGGCGGCGGGCCAATGTATGCCCAGGGTCGTAGGGACGACCCTATAGTCGTCGGACAAGTCGGCGGCGGGCCAACCTAGTCCCGGGGTCGTGGGGACGATCCTGTAGTCGTCGTACATGACGGTGGTGGGCCAATCTATTCCTGGGGCCGTGGGGACGACCCTATAGTCGTCGGACATGTCGGCGGCGGGCCAACATAGTCCCGGGGTCATGGAGAGGACCCTATTGTCGTCGGACATGACGGTGGCGGGGCAATCTAGTCCCGGGGTCGTGGGGACGAGCCTATAGTCGTCGGACATGTCGGCGGCTGACCAACTTTGGCCCGGGGTCGTGGAGACGACCCTATAGTCGTCGGACATGACGGAGGCGGGGTAATCTACTCCTGGGGTCATGGGGACGACCCCATAGTAGTCGGACAAGTCGGCGGCGGGCCAACCTAGTCCCGGGGTCGTGGGGACAACCCTATAGTCGTCGGACATGTCGGCGGCTGGCCAACCTAGTCCCGGGGTGTTAGGGACGACCCTGTAGTCGTTGGACAAGTCGGCGGCGGGCCAACCTAGTCCCGGGGTCGTGGGTACGACCCTATAGTCGTCGGACATGTCGGCGGCGGGCCAACGTATGCCCAGGGTCGTAGGGACGACCCTATAGTCGTCGGACAAGTCGGCGGCGGGCCAACCTAGTCCCGGGGTCGTGGAGACGACCCTATAGTCGTCGGACATGACGGTGGCGGGGCAATCCAGTCCTGGGGTCGTGGGGACGACCCTATAGTCGTCGGACAAGTCGGCGGCGGGCCAACGTATGCCCAGGGTCGTAGGGACGAACCGATAGTCGTCGGACATGACGGTGGCGGGCCAATCTAGCCCAGGGGTTGTGGGGACGACCCTATAGTCGTCGGACATGTCGGCGGCTGGCCAACCTAGTCCCGGGCTCGTGGGGACGACCCTATAGTCGTCGGACATGACGGTGGCGGGCCAATCTAGTCCCGGGGTCGTGGGGACGACCCTGTAGTCGTCGGACAAGTCGGCGGCGGGCCGACATATTCCCAGGGTCGTGGGGACGACCCTATAGTCGTCGGACAAGTCGGCGGCGGACCAACCTAGTCCCGGGGTCGTGGGGCGACCCTATAGTCGTCGGACATGACGGTGGCGGGCCAATCTAGTCCCGGGGTCGTGGGGACGACCCTATAGTCGTCGGACATGTCGGCGGCTGGCCAACTTTGGCCCGTGGTCGTGGGGAGAACCCTATAGACCTCCGACATGATGGTGGCGGGCCAATCTAGTCCCGGGGTCGTGGGGACGACCCTATAGTCGTCGGACAAGTCGGCGGCGGGCCAACATAGTCCCGGGGTCGTGGAGAGGACCCTATAGTCGTCGGACATGACGGTGGCGGGGCAATCTAGTCCGGGGGTCGTGGGGACGACCCCATAGTCGTCGAACATGTCGGCGGCGGGCCAACCTAGTCCCGTGGTCGTGGGGACGCCTCTATAGTCGTCGGACAAGTCGGCGGCGGGCCAACCTAGTCCCGGGGTCGTGGAGACGACCCTATAGTCGTCGGACATGACGGTGGCGGGGCAATCTAGTCCGGGGGTCGTGGGGACGATCCTGTAGTCGTCGGACATGACGGTGGTGGGCCAATCTATTCCTGGGGCCGTGGGGACGACCCTATAGTCGTCGGACATGTCGGCGGCGGGCCAACCTAGTCCCGGGGTCGTGGAGACGACCCTATAGTCGTCGGACATGACGGTGGCGGGCCAACATAGTCCCGGGGTCGTGGAGAGGACCCTATAGTCGTCGGACATGACGGTGGCGGGGCAATCTAGTCCCGGGGTCGTGGGGACGAGCCTATAGTCGTCGGACATGTCGGCGGCTGACCAACTTTGGCCCGGGGTCGTGGAGACGACCCTATAGTCGTCGGACATGACGGAGGCGGGGTAATCTACTCCTGGGGTCATGGGGACGACCCCATAGTAGACGGACAAGTCGGCGGCGGGCCAACCTAGTCCCGGGGTCGTGGGGACAACCCTATAGTCGTCGGACATGTCGGCGGCTGGCCAACCTAGTCCCGGGGTCGTGGAGACGACCCTATAGTCGTCGGACATGACGGTGGCGGGGCAATCCAGTCCTGGGGTCGTGGGGACGACCCTATAGTCGTCGGACAAGTCGGCGGCGGGCCAACGTATGCCCAGGGTCGTAGGGACGACCCTATAGTCGTCGGACAAGTCGGCGGCGGGCCAACCTAGTCCCGGGGTCGTGGGGACGATCCTGTAGTCGTCGTACATGACGGTGGTGGGCCAATCTATTCCTGGGGCCGTGGGGACGACCCTATAGTCGTCGGACATGTCGGCGGCGGGCCAACATAGTCCCGGGGTCGTGGAGAGGACCCTATTGTCGTCGGACATGACGGTGGCGGGGCAATCTAGTTCCGGGGTCGTGGGGACGAGCCTATAGTCGTCGGACATGTCGGCGGCTGACCAACTTTGGCCCGGGGTCGTGGAGACGACCCTATAGTCGTCGGACATGACGGAGGCGGGGTAATCTACTCCTGGGGTCATGGGGACGACCCCATAGTAGTCGGACAAGTCGGCGGCGGGCCAACCTAGTCCCGGGGTCGTGGGGACAACCCTATAGTCGTCGGACATGTCGGCGGCTGGCCAACCTAGTCCCGGGGTGTTAGGGACGACCCTGTAGTCGTTGGACAAGTCGGCGGCGGGCCAACCTAGTCCCGGGGTCGTGGGTACGACCCTATAGTCGTCGGACATGTCGGCGGCGGGCCAACGTATGCCCAGGGTCGTAGGGACGACCCTATAGTCGTCGGACATGTCGGCGGCAGGGCAACTTTGGCCCGTGGTCGTGGGGACGACCCTATAGTCGTCGGACATGTCGGCGGCTGGCCAACCTAGTCCCGTGGTCGTGGGGACGACCCTATACTCGTCGGACATGTCGGCGGCTGGCCAAACTAGTCCCGTGGTCGTGGGGACGACTCTATAGTCGTCGGACATGTCGGCGGCAGGGCAACTTTGGCCCGTGGTCGTGGGGACGACCCTATAGTCGTCGGACATGACGGTGCCGGGGCAATCTAGCCCCGGGGTCGTGGGGACGACCCTATAGACGTCGGACATGTCGGCGGCGGGCCAACCTAGTCCCGGGGTCGTGGGGACGACTTATAGTCGTCGGACATGTCGGCGGCAGGGCAACTTTGGCCCGTGGTCGTGGGGACGACCCTATAGTCGTCGGACAAGTCGGCGGCTGGCCAACCTAGTCCCGGGGTCGTGGAGACGACCCAATAGTCGTCGGACATGTCGGCGGCGGGCCAACCTAGTCCCGGGGTCGTGGGGACGACCCTATAGTCGTCGGACATGTCGGCGGCAGGGCAACTTTGGCCCGTGGTCGTGGGGACGACCCTATAGTCGTCGGACAAGTCGGCGGCTGGCCAACCTAGTCCCGGGGTCGTGGGGACAACCCTATAGTCGTCGGACATGTCGGCGGCTGGCCAACCTAGTCCCGGGGTGTTAGGGACGACCCTGTAGTCGTTGGACAAGTCGGCGGCGGGCCAACCTAGTCCCGGGGTCGTGGGTACGACCCTATAGTCGTCGGACATGTCGGCGGCGGGCCAACGTATGCCCAGGGTCGTAGGGACGAACCGATAGTCGTCGGACATGACGGTGGCTGGCCAATCTAGCCCAGGGGTTGTGGGGACGACCCTATAGTCGTCGGACATGTCGGCGGCTGGCCAACCTAGTCCCGGGGTCGTGGAGACGACCCTATAGTCGTCGGAGAAGTCGGCGGCTGGCCAACCTAGTCCCGGGGTCGTGGAGACGACCCAATTGTCGTCGGACAAGTCGGCGGCGGGCCAACCTAGTCCCGGGGTCGTGGGGACGACCCTATAGTCGTCGGACATGTCGGCGGCAGGGCAACTTTGGCCCGTGGTCGTGGGGACGACCCTATAGTCGTCGGACATGACGGTGCCGGGGCAATCTAGCCCCGGGGTCGTGGGGACGACCCTATAGACGTCGGACATGTCGGCGGCGGGCCAACCTAGTCCCGGGGTCGTGGGGACGACTTATAGTCGTCGGACATGTCGGCGGCAGGGCAACCTTGGCCCGTGGTCGTGGGGACGACCCTATAGTCGTCGGACATGTCGGCGGCTGGCCAACCTAGTCCCGTGGTCGTGGGGACGACCCTATACTCGTCGGACATGTCGGCGGCTGGCCAACCTAGTCCCGTGGTCGTGGGGACGACCCTATACTCGTCGGACATGTCGGCGGCTGGCCAACCTAGTCCCGGGGTCGTGGAGACGACCCTATAGTCGTCGGACAAGTCGGCGGCTGGCCAACCTAGTCCCGGGGTCGTGGAGACGACCCAATAGTCGTCGGACAAGTCGGCGGCGGGCCAACCTAGTCCCGGGGTCGTGGGGACGACCCTATAGTCGTCGGACATGTCGGCGGCAGGGCAACTTTGGCCCGTGGTCGTGGGGACGACCCTATAGTCGTCGGACATGACGCTGCAGGGGCAATGTAGCCCCGGGGTCGTGGGGACGACCCTATTGACGTCGGACTTGTCGGCGGCGGGCCAACCTAGTCCCGGGGTCGTGGGGACGACCCTATAGTCGTCGGACATGTTGGCGGCAGGGCAACTTTGGCCCGTGGACGTGGGGACGACCCTATAGACGTCGGACATGTCGGCGGCGGGCCAACCTAGTCCCGGGGTCGTGGGGACGACCCTATAGTCGTCGGACATGTCGGCGGCAGGGCAACTTTGGCCCGTGGTCGTGGGGACGACCCTATAGTCGTCGGACATGTCGGCGGCGGGCCAACCTAGTCCCGGGGTCGTGGAGACGACCCTATAGTCGTCGGACATGACGGTGGCGGGGCAATCTAGTCCGGGGGTCGTGGGGACGTCCCTATAGTCGTCGGACAAGTCGGCGGCTGGCCAACCTAGTCCCGTGGTCGTGGGGACGACCCTATAGTCGTCGGACATGTCGGCGGCTGGGCAACTTTGGCCCGTGGTCGTGGGGACGTCTCTATAATCGTCGGACAAGTCGGCGGCGGGCCAACCTAGTCCCGGGGTCGTGGAGACGACCCTATAGTCGTCGGACATGACGGTGGCGGGGCAATCTAGTCCCGGGGTCGTGGGGACGACCCTATAGTCGTCGGACATGACGGTGGCGGGCCAATCTAGTCCCGGGGTCGTGGGGACGACCCCATAGTCGTCGGACATGTCGGCGGCTGGGCAACTTTGGCCCGTGGTCGTGGGGACGACCCTATAGTCGTCGGACAAGTCGGCGGCGGGCCAACCTAGTCCCGGGGTCGTGGAGACGACCCTATAGTCGTCGGACATGACGGTGGCGGGGCAATCTAGTCCCGGGGTCGTGGGGACGACCCTATAGTCGTCGGACATGACGGTGGCGGGCCAATCTAGTCCCGGGGTCGTGGGGACGACCCCATAGTCGTCGAACATGTCGGCGGCGGGCCAACCTAGTCCCGTGGTCGTGGGGACGTCTCTATAGTCGTCGGACAAGTCGGCGGCGGGCCAACCTAGTCCCGGGGTCGTGGAGACGACCCTATAGTCGTCGGACATGACGGTGGCGGGGCAATCTAGTCCGGGGGTCGTGGGGACGATCCTGTATTCGTCGGACATAACGGTGGTGGGCCAATCTATTCCTGGGGCCGTGGGGACGACCCTATAGTCGTCGGACATGTCGGCGGCTGGCCAACCTAGTCCCGGGATCGTGGGGACGCCTCTATAGTCGTCGGACAAGTCGGCGGCGGGCCAACCTAGTCCCGGGGTCGTGGAGACGACCCTATAGTCGTCGGACACGACGGTGGCGGGGCAATCTAGTCCGGGGGTCGTGGGGACGACCCCATAGTCGTCGAACATGTCGGCGGCGGGCCAACCTAGTCCCGTGGTCGTGGGGACGTCTCTATAGTCGTCGGACAAGTCGGCGGCGGGCCAACCTAGTCCCGGGGTCGTGGAGACGACCCTATAGTCGTCGGACATGTCGGCGGCAGGGCAACTTTGGCCCGTGGTCGTGGGGACGACCCTATAGTCGTCGGACAAGTCGGCGGCAGGGCAACTTTGGCCCGTGGTCGTGGGGACGACCCTATAGTCGTCGGACAAGTCGGCGGCTGGCCAACCTAGTCCCGGGGTCGTGGGGACAACCCTATAGTCGTCGGACATGTCGGCGGCTGGCCAACCTAGTCCCGGGGTGTTAGGGACGACCCTATAGTCGTCGGACATGACGGTGGCGGGGCAATCTAGTCCGGGGGTGGTGGGGACGTCCCTACAGTCGTCGGACATGTCGGCGGCTGGCCAACCTAGTCCCGGGGTCGTGGAGACGACCCTATAGTCGTCGGACATGTCGGCGGCTGACCAACTTTGGCCCGTGGTCGTGGGGACGACCCTATAGTCGTCGGACATGACGGTGGCGGGCCAATCTAGCCCCGCGGTCGTGGGGACGACCCTATAGTCGTCGGACATGACGGTGGCGGGCCAATCTAGTCCCGGGCTCGTGGGGACGACCCTATAGTCGTCGGACATGACGGTGGCGGGCCAATCTAGTCCCGGGGTCGTGGGGACGACCCTGTAGTCGTCGGACAAGTCGGCGGCGGGCCGACATATTCCCGGGGTCGTGGGGACGACCCTATAGTCGTCGGACAAGTCGGCGGCGGACCAACCTAGTCCCGGGGTCGTGGGGCGACCCTATAGTCGTCGGACATGACGTTGGCGGGCCAATCTAGTCCCGGGGTCGTGGGGACGACCCTATAGTCGTCGGACATGTCGGCGGCTGGCCAACTTTGGCCCGTGGTCGTGGGGACAACCCTATAGACCTCCGACATGATGGTGGCGGGCCAATCTAGTCCCGGGGTCGTGGGGACGACCCTATAGTCGTCGGACAAGTCGGCGGCGGGCCAACATAGTCCCGGGGTCGTGGAGAGGACCCTATAGTCGTCGGACATGACGGTGGCGGGGCAATCTAGTCCGGGGGTCGTGGGGACGACCCCATAGTCGTCGAACATGTCGGCGGCGGGCCAACCTAGTCCCGTGGTCGTGGGGACGTCTCTATAGTCGTCGGACAAGTCGGCGGCGGGCCAACCTAGTCCCGGGGTCGTGGAGACGACCCTATAGTCGTCGGACATGACGGTGGCGGGGCAATCTAGTCCGGGGGTCGTGGGGACGATCCTGTAGTCGTCGGACATGACGGTGGTGGGCCAATCTATTCCTGGGGCCGTGGGGACGACCCTATAGCCGTCGGACATGTCGGCGGCTGGCCAACCTAGTCCCGGGATCGTGGGGACGCCTCTATAGTCGTCGGACAAGTCGGCGGCGGGCCAACCTAGTCCCGGGGTCGTGGGGACGACCCTATAGTCGTCGGACATGACGGTCGGCGGGCCAATCTAGTCCCGGGCTCGTGGGGACGACCCTATAGTCGTCGGACATGTCGGCGGCTGGGCAACTTTGGCCCGTGGTCGTGGGGACGTCTCTATAGTCGTCGGACAAGTCGGCGGCGGGACCAACCTAGTCCCGGGGTCGTGGAGACGACCCTATAGTCGTCGGACATGACGGTGGCGGGGCTATCTAGTCCGGGGGTCGTGGGGACGACCCCATAGTCGTCGAACATGTCGGCGGCGGGCCAACCTAGTCCCGTGGTCGTGGGGACGTCTCTATAGTCGTCGGACAAGTCGGCGGCGGGCCAACCTAGTCCCGGGGTCGTGGAGACGACCCTATAGTCGTCGGACATGACGGTGGCGGGGCAATCTAGTCCGGGGGTCGTGGGGACGATCCTGTAGTCGTCGTACATGACGGTGGTGGGCCAATCTATTCCTGGGGCCGTGGGGACGACCCTATAGTCGTCGGACATGTCGGCGGCTGGCCAACCTAGTCCCGGGATCGTGGGGACGCCTCTATAGTCGTCGGACAAGTCGGCGGCGGGCCAACCTAGTCCCGGGGTCGTGGAGACGACCCTATAGTCGTCGGACATGACGGTGGCGGGGCAATCTAGTCCGGGGGTGGTGGGGACGTCCCTACAGTCGTCGGACATGCCGGCGGCTGGCCAACCTAGTCCCGGGGTGTTAGGGACGACCCTGTAGTCGTTGGACAAGTCGGCGGCGGGCCAACCTAGTCCCGGGGTCGTGGGTACGACCCTATAGTCGTCGGACATGTCGGCGGCGGGCCAACGTATGCCCAGGGTCGTAGGGACGACCCTATAGTCGTCGACAAGTCGGCGGCGGGCCAACCTAGTCCCGGGGTCGTGGAGACGACCCTATAGTCGTCGGACATGACGGTGGCGGGGCAATCCAGTCCTGGGGTCGTGGGGACGACCCTATAGTCGTCGGACAAGTCGGCGGCGGGCCAACGTATGCCCAGGGTCGTAGGGACGAACCGATAGTCGTCGGACATGACGGTGGCGGGCCAATCTAGCCCAGGGGTTGTGGGGACGACCCTATAGTCGTCGGACATGTCGGCGGCAGGGCAACTTTGGCCCGTGGTCGTGGGGACGACCCTATAGTCGTCGGACATGTCGGAGGCGGGCCAACGTAGTCCCGGGGTCGTGGAGACGACCCTATAGTCGTCGGACAAGTCGGCGGCGGGCCAACCTAGTCCCGGGGTCGTGGAGACGACCCTATAGTCGTCGGACATGACGGTGGCGGGGCAATCTAGTCCGGGGGTCGTGGGGACGATCCTGTTTTCGTCGGACATGACGGTGGTGGGCCAATCTATTCCTGGGGCCGTGGGGACGACCCTATAGTCGTCGGACATGTCGGCGGCTGGCCAACCTAGTCCCGGGATCGTGGGGACGCCTCTATAGTCGTCGGACAAGTCGGCGGCGGGCCAACCTAGTCCCGGGGTCGTGGGGACGACCCTATAATCGTCGGACATGACGGTCGGCGGGCCAATCTAGTCCCGGGCTCGTGGGGACGACCCTATAGTCGTCGGACATGTCGGCGGCTGGGCAACTTTGGCCCGTGGTCGTGGGGACGTCTCTATAGTCGTCGGACAAGTCGGCGGCGGGCCAACCTAGTCCCGGGGTCGTGGAGACGACCCTATAGTCGTCGGACACGACGGTGGCGGGGCAATCTAGTCCGGGGGTCGTGGGGACGACCCCATAGTCGTCGAACATGTCGGCGGCGGGCCAACCTAGTCCCGTGGTCGTGGGGACGTCTCTATAGTCGTCGGACAAGTCGGCGGCGGGCCAACCTAGTCCCGGGGTCGTGGAGACGACCCTATAGTCGTCGGACATGACGGTGGCGGGGCAATCTAGTCCGGGGGTCGTGGGGACGATCCTGTAGTCGTCGGACATGACGGTGGTGGGCCAATCTATTCCTGGGGCCGTGGGGACGACCGTATAGTCGTCGGACATGTCGGCGGCTGGCCAACCTAGTCCCGGGATCGTGGGGACGCCTCTATAGTCGTCGGACATGACGGTGGCGGGCCAATCTAGTCCCGGGGTCGTGGGGACGACCCTGTAGTCGTCGGACAAGTCGGCGGCGGGCCGACATATTCCCGGGGTCGTGGGGACGACCCTATAGTCGTCGGACAAGTCGGCGGCGGACCAACCTAGTCCCGGGGTCGTGGGGCGACCCTATAGTCGTCGGACATGACGGTGGCGGGCCAATCTAGTCCCGGGGTCGTGGGGACGACCCTATAGTCGTCGGACATGTCGGCGGCTGGCCAACTTTGGCCCGTGGTCGTGGGGACAACCCTATAGACCTCCGACATGATGGTGGCGGGCCAATCTAGTCCCGGGGTCGTGGGGACGACCCTATAGTCGTCGGACAAGTCGGCGGCGGGCCAACATAGTCCCGGGGTCGTGGAGAGGACCCTATAGTCGTCGGACATGACGGTGGCGGGGCAATCAAGTCCGGGGGTCGTGGGGACGACCCCATAGTCGTCGAACATGTCGGCGGCGGGCCAACCTAGTCCCGTGGTCGTGGGGACGTCTCTATAGTCGTCGGACAAGTCGGCGGCGGGCCAACCTAGTCCCGGGGTCGTGGAGACGACCCTATAGTCGTCGGACATGACGGTGGCGGGGCAATCTAGTCCGGGGGTCGTGGGGACGATCCTGTAGTCGTCGGACATGACGGTGGTGAGCCAATCTATTCCTGGGGCCGTGGGGACGACCGTATAGTCGTCGGACATGTCGGCGGCTGGCCAACCTAGTCCCGGGATCGTGGGGTCGCCTCTATAGTCGTCGGACAAGTCGGCGGCGGGCCAACCTAGTCCCGGGGTCGTGGGGACGACCCTATAGTCGTCGGACATGACGGTGGCGGGCCAATCTAGTCCCGGGCTCGTGGGGACGACCCTATAGTCGTCGGACATGACGGTGGCGGGCCAACCTAGTCCCGGGGTCGTGGGGACGACCCTATAGTCGTCGGACAAGTCGGCGGCGGGCCACCCTAGTCCCGGGGTCGTGGGGACGACCCTATAGTCGTCGGACATGTCGGCGGCTGACCAACTTTGGCCCGTGGTCGTGGGGACGACCCTATAGTCGTCGGACATGACGGTGGCGGGCCAATCTAGCCCCGCGGTCGTGGGGACGACCCTATAGTCGTCGGACATGACGGTGGCGGGCCAATGTAGTCCCGGGCTCGTGGGGACGACCCTATAGTCGTCGGACATGACGGTGGCGGGCCAATCTAGTCCCGGGGTCGTGGGGACGACCCTGTAGTCGTCGGACAAGTCGGCGGCGGGCCGACATATTCCCGGGGTCGTGGGGACGACCCTATAGTCGTCGGACAAGTCGGCGGCGGACCAACCTAGTCCCGGGGTCGTGGGGCGACCCTATAGTCGTCGGACATGACGGTGGCGGGCCAATCTAGTCCCGGGGTCGTGGGGACGACCCTATAGTCGTCGGACATGTCGGCGGCTGGCCAACTTTGGCCCGTGGTCGTGGGGACAACCCTATAGACCTCCGACATGATGGTGGCGGGCCAATCTAGTCCCGGGGTCGTGGGGACGACCCTATAGTCGTCGGACAAGTCGGCGGCGGGCCAACATAGTCCCGGGGTCGTGGAGAGGACCCTATAGTCGTCGGACATGACGGTGGCGGGGCAATCAAGTCCGGGGGTCGTGGGGACGACCCCATAGTCGTCGAACATGTCGGCGGCGGGCCAACCTAGTCCCGTGGTCGTGGGGACGTCTCTATAGTCGTCGGACAAGTCGGCGGCGGGCCAACCTAGTCCCGGGGTCGTGGAGACGACCCTATAGTCGTCGGACATGACGGTGGCGGGGCAATCTAGTCCGGGGGTCGTGGGGACGATCCTGTAGTCGTCGGACATGACGGTGGTGAGCCAATCTATTCCTGGGGCCGTGGGGACGACCGTATAGTCGTCGGACATGTCGGCGGCTGGCCAACCTAGTCCCGGGATCGTGGGGTCGCCTCTATAGTCGTCGGACAAGTCGGCGGCGGGCCAACCTAGTCCCGGGGTCGTGGGGACGACCCTATAGTCGTCGGACATGACGGTGGCGGGCCAATCTAGTCCCGGGCTCGTGGGGACGACCCTATAGTCGTCGGACATGACGGTGGCGGGCCAACCTAGTCCCGGGGTCGTGGGGACGACCCTATAGTCGTCGGACAAGTCGGCGGCGGGCCACCCTAGTCCCGGGGTCGTGGGGACGACCCTATAGTCGTCGGACATGATGTTGGGGGGCCAATCTAGTCCCGGGGTCGTGGGGACGACCCTATAGTCGTTGGACATTTTGGCGGCTGGGCAACTTTGGCCCGTGGTCGTGGGGACGACCCTATAGTCGTCGGACATGTCGGCGGCTGGCCAACTTTGGCCCGTGGTCGTGGGGACAACCCTATAGACCACCGACATGATGGTGGCGGGCCAATCTATTCCCGGGGTCGTGGGGCGACCCTATAGTCGTCGGACATGACGGTGGCGGGCCAATCTAGCCCCGGGGTCGTGGGGACGACCCTATAGACGTCGGACATGTCGGCGGCTGGCCAACCTAGTCCCGGGGTCGTGGGGACGACCCTATAGTCGTCGGACGTGTCGGCGGCGGGGCAACTTTGGCCAGTGGTCGTGGGGACGACCCTATAGTCGTCGGACATGTCGGGGGCAGGGCAACTTTGGCCCATGGTCGTGGGGACGACCCTATAGTCGTCGGACATGTCGGTGACTGGCCAACCTAGTCCCGGGGTCGTGGAGACGACCCTATAGTCGTCGGACATGTCGGTGACTGGCCAACCTAGTCCCGGGGGCGTGGGGACGACCCTATAGTCGTCGGACATGTCGGCGGCATGGCAACATTGGCCCGTGGTCGTGGGGACGACCCTATAGTCGTCGGACAAGTCGGCGGCGGGCCAACCTAGTCCCGCGGTCGTGGGGACGACCCTATAGTCGTCGGACATGACGGCGGCGGGCCAACCTAGCCCCGGGGTCGTGGGGACGACCCTATAGACGTCGGACAAGTCGGCGGCGGGCCATCCTACTCCCGGGGTCGTGGGGACGACCCTATAGTCGATGGACAAGTCGGCGGCGGGCCAACCTAGACCCGGGGTCGTGGGGACGACCCTATAGTCGTCGGACATGTCGGCGGCAGGGCAACTTTGGCCCGTGGTCTTGGGGACGACCCTATAGTCGTCGGACATGTCGGTGACTGGCCAACCTAGTCCCGGGTTCGTGGGGACGACCCTATAATCGTCGGACAAGTCGGCGGCGGGCCGACCTAGTCCCGGGGTCGTGGGGACGACCCTATAGACGTCGGACATGTCGGCGGCTGGCCAACCTAGTCCCGGGGTGGTAGGGACGACCCTATAGTCGTCGGACAAGTCGGCGGCGGGCCAACCTAGTCCCGTGGTCGTGGGGACGACCGTATAGTCGTCGGACATGTCGGCGGCTGGCCAACCTAGTCCCGGGGTCGTGGGGACGACCCTATAGTCGTCGGACAAGTCGGCGGCGGGCCAACCTAGACCCGGGGTCGTGGGGACGACCCTATAGTCGTCGGACATGTCGGCGGCAGGGCAACTTTGGCCCGTGGTCTTGGGGACGACCCTATAGTCGTCGGACATGTCGGTGACTGGCCAACCTAGTCCCGGGTTCGTGGGGACGACCCTATAGTAGTCGGACGAGTCGGCGGCGGGCCGACCTAGTCCCGGGGTCGTGGGGACGACCCTATAGTCGTCGGACATGTCGGCGGCAGGGCAACTTTGGCCCGTGGTCGTGGGGACGACCCTATAGTCGTCGGACATGTCGGCGGCTGGCCAACCTAGACCCGGGGTGGTGGGGACGACCCTATAGTCGTCGGACATGTCGGCGGCTGGCCAACCTAGTCTCGTGGTCGTGGGGACGACCCCATAGTCGTAGGACACGTTGTCGGCGGGCCAACCTAGTCCCGGGGTCGTGGGGACGACCGTATAGTCGTCGGACATGACGGTGGCGGGCCAATCTAGTCCCGGGGTCGTGGGTACGACCCTATAGTCGTCGGACATGTCGGTGACTGGCCAACCTAGTCCCGGGGGCGTGGAGACGACCCTATAGTCGTCGGACAAGTCGGCGGCGGGACAAGTCGGCGGCGGGACAAGTCGGCGGCGGGACAAGTCGGCGGCGGGACAAGTCGGCGGCGGGACAAGTCGGCGGCGGGACAAGTCGGCGGCGGGCCAACCTGGTCCCGGGGTCGTGGGGACGACCCTATAGTCGTCGGACATGACGGTGCCGGGGCAATCTAGCCCCGGGTTCGTGGGAACGACCCTTTAGACGTCGGACATGTCGGCGGCGGGCCAACCTAGTCCCGTGGTCGTCGGACATGTCGGCGGCTGGCCAACCTAGTCCCGGGGTCGTGGGGACGACCCTATAGTCGTCGGACAAGTCGGCGGCGGACCATCCTACTCCCGGGGTCGTGGGGACGACCCTATAGTCGTCGGTCATGTCGGCGGCTTGCCAACCTAGTCTCGTGGTCGTGGGGACGACCCCATAGTCGTAGGACACGTCCTCGGCGGGCCAACCTAGTCCCGGGGTCGTGGGGACGACCGTATAGTCGTCGGACATGACGGTGGCGGGCCAATCTAGTCCCGGGGTCGTGGGGACGACCCTATAGTCGTCGGACATGTCGGCGGCTGGCCAACTTTGGCCCGGGTCGTGGGGACGACCCTATAGTCGTCGGACATGTCGGCGGCGGGCCGACCTAGTCCCGGGGTCGTGGGGACGACCCTATAGTCGTCGGACATGTCGGCGGCGGGCCGACCTAGTCCCGGGGTCGTGGCGACGACCCTATAGTCGTCGGACAAGTCGGCGGCGGGCCAACCTAGCCCCGGGGTCGTGGGGACGACCCTATAGACGTCGGACATGTCGGCGGCGGGCCAACCTAGCCCCGGGGTCGTGGGGACGACCCTATAGACGTCGGACATGTCGGCGGCTGGCCAACCTAGTCCCGGGGTCGTGGGGACGACCCTATAGTCGTCGGACATGTCGGCGGCTGGCCAACTTTGGCCCGGGGCGTGGGGACGACCGTATAGTCGTCGGAAATGACGGTGGCGGGCCAATCTAGTCCCGGGGTCGTGGGGACGACCCTATAGTCGTCGGACATGTCGGCGGCTGGCCAACTTTGGCCCGGGTCGTGGGGACGACCCTATAGTCGTCGGACATGTCGGCGGCGGGCCGACCTATTCCCGGGGTCGTGGGGACGACCCTATAGTCGTCGGACATGTCGGCGGCGGGCCGACCTAGTCCCGGGGTCGTGGGGACGACCCTATAGTCGTCGGACAAGTCGGCGGCGGGCCAACCTAGTCCCGTGGTCGTGGGGACGACCGTATAGTCGTCGGACATGTCGGCGGCTGGCCAACCTAGTCCCGGGGTCGTGGGGACGACCCTATAGTCGTCGGACAAGTCGGCGGCGGACCATCCTACACCCGGGGTCGTGGGGACGACCCTATAGTCGTCGGACAAGTCGGCGGCGGGCCAACCTAGACCCGGGGTCGTGGGGACGACCCTATAGTCGTCGGACATGTCGGCGGCAGGGCAACTTTGGCCCGTGGTCTTGGGGACGACCCTATAGTCGTCGGACATGTCGGTGACTGGCGAACCTAGTCCCGGGTTCGTGGGGACGACCCTATAGTCGTCGGACGAGTCGGCGGCGGGCCGACCTAGTCCCGGGGTCGTGGGGACGACCCTATAGTCTTCGGACATGTCGGCGGCAGGGCAACTTTGGCCCGTGGTCGTGGGGACGACCCTATAGTCGTCGGACATGTCGGCGGCTGGCCAACCTAGACCCGGGGTGGTGGGGACGACCCTATAGTCGTCGGACATGTCGGCGGCTGGCCAACCTAGTCTCGTGGTCGTGGGGACGACCCCATAGTCGTAGGACACGTCGTCGGCGGGCCAACCTAGTCCCGGGGTCGTGGGGACGACCGTATAGTCGTCGGACATGACGGTGGCGGGCCAATCTAGTCCCGGGGTCGTGGGGACGACCCTATAGTCGTCGGACATGTCGGCGGCTGGCCAACTTTGGCCCGGGTCGTGGGGACGACCCTATAGTTGTCGGCCATGTCGGCGGCGGGCCGACCTAGTCCCGGGGTCGTGGGGACGACCCTATAGTCGTCGGACGTGTCGGCGGCGGGGCAACTTTGGCCAGTGGTCGTGGGGACGACCCTATAGTCGTCGGACATGTCGGGGGCAGGGCAACTTTGGCCCATGGTCGTGGGGACGACACTATAGTCGTCGGACAAGTCGGCGGCGGGCCATCCTACTCCCGGGGTCGTGAGGACGACCCTATAGTCGTCGGACAAGTCGGCGGCGGGCCAACCTATACCCGGGGTCGTGGGGACGACCCTATAGTCGTCGGACAATTCGGCGGCGGGCCAACCTAGTCCCGTGGTCGTGGGGACGACCGTATAGTCGTCGGACAAGTCGGCGGCGGGCCAACCTACTCCCGGGGTCGTGGGGACGACCCTATAGTCGTCGGACAAGTCGGCGGCGGGCCGACCTAGACCCGGGGTCGTGGGGACGACCCTATAGTCGTCGGACATGTCGGCGGCAGGGCAACTTTGGCCCGTGGTCTTGGGGACGACCCTATAGTCGTCGGACATGTCGGTGACTGGCCAACCTAGTCCCGGGTTCGTGGGGACGACCCTATAGTCGTCGGACAAGTCGGCGGCGGGCCGACCTAGTCCCGGGGTCGTGGGGACGACCCTATAGTCGTAGGACACGTCGGCGGCGGGCCTACCTAGTCCCGGGGTCGAGGGGACGACCGTATAGTCGTCGGACATGACGGTGGCGGGCCAATCTAGTCCCGGGGTCGTGGGGACGACCCTATAGTCTTCGGACATGTCGGCGGCTGGCCATCTTTGGCCCGGGGCGTGGGGACGACCCTATAGTCGTCGGACATGTCGGTGACTGGCCAACCTAGTCCCGGGGTCGTGGAGACGACCCTATAGTCGTCGGACAAGTCGGCGGCGGGCCAACCTAGTCCCGGGGTCGTGGGGACGACCCTATAGTCGTCGGACATGACGGTGCCGGGGCAATCTAGCCCCGGGGTCGTGGGGACGACCCTATAGTCGTCGGACAAGTCGGCGGCGGGCCAACCTAGTCCCGTGGTCGTGGGGACGACCGTATAGTCGTCGGACAAGTCGGCGGCGGGCCAACCTAGACCCGGGGTCGTGGGGACGACCCTATAGTCGTCGGACATGTCGGCGGCAGGGCAACTTTGGCCCGTGGTCTTGGGGACGACCCTATAGTCGTCGGACATGTCGGTGACTGGCCAACCTAGTCCCGGGTTCGTGGGGACGACCCTATAGTCGTCGGACAAATCGGCGGCGGGCCAACCTACTCCCGGGGTCGTGGGGACGACCCTATAGTCGTCGGACATGTCGGCGGCTGGGCAACTTTGGACAGTGATCGTGGGGACGACCCTATAGTCGTCGGACATGTCGGCGGCAGCGCAACTTTGGCCCGTGGTCGTGGGGACGACCCTATAGTCGTCGGACATGTCGGCGGCAGGGCAACTTTGGCCCGTGGTCTTGGGGACGACCCTATAGTCGTCGGACATGTCGGTGACTGGCCAACCTAGTCCCGGGTTCGTGGGGACGACCCTATAGTCGTCGGACAAGTCGGCGGCGGGCCAACCTACTCCCGGGGTCGTGGGGACGACCCTACAGTCGTCGGACAAGTCGGCGGCGGGCCAACCTAGACCCGGGGTCGTGGGGACGACCCTATAGTCGTCGGACATGTCGGCGGCAGGGCAACTTTGGCCCGTGGTCTTGGGGACGACCCTATAGTCGTCGGACATGTCGGTGACTGGCCAACCTAGTCCCGGGTTCGTGGGGACGACCCTATAGTCGTCGGACAAATCGGCGGCGGGCCAACCTACTCCCGGGGTCGTGGGGACGACCCTATAGTCGTCGGACAAGTCGGCGGCGGGCCAACCTAGACCCGGGGTCGTGGGGACGACCCTATAGTCGTCGGACATGTCGGCGGCAGGGCAACTTTGGCCCGTGGTCTTGGGGACGACCCTATAGTCGTCGGACATGTCGGTGACTGGCCAACCTAGTCCCGGGTTCGTGAGGACGACCCTATAGTCGTCGGACAAGTCGGCGGCGGGCCGACCTAGTCCCGGGGTCGTGGGGACGACCCTATAGTCGTAGGACACGTCGGCGGCGGGCCTACCTAGTCCCGGGGTCGTGGGGACGACCCTATAGTCGTCGGACAAGTCGGCGGCGGGCCAACCTAGTCCCGTGGTCGTGGGGACGACCGTATAGTCGTCGGACAAGTCGGCGGCGGGCCAACCTAGACCCGGGGTCGTGGGGACGACCCTATAGTCGTCGGACATGTCGGCGGCAGGGCAACTTTGGCCCGTGGTCTTGGGGACGACCCTATATTCGTCGTACAAGTCGGCGGCTGGCCAACCTAGTCCCGGGTTCGTAGGGACGACCCTATAGTCGTCGGACATGTCGGCGGCAGGGCAACTTTGGCCCGTGGTCGTGGGGACGACCCTATAGTCGTCGGACATGTCGGCGGCTGGCCAACTTTGGACAGTGGTCGTGGGGACGACCCTATAGTCGTCGGACAAGTCGGCGGCGGGCCAACCTAGACCCGGGGTCGTGGGGACGACCCTATAGTCGTCGGACATGTCGGCGGCAGGGCAACTTTGGCCCGAGGTCTTGGGGACGACCCTATAGTCGTCGGACAAGTCGGCGGCTGGCCAACCTAGTCCCGGGTTCGTGGGGACGACCCTATAGTCGTCGGACAAGTCGGCGGCGGGCCAACCTAGACCCGGGTTCGTGGGGACGACCCTATAGTCGTCGGACATGACGGTGGCGGGCCAATCTAGTCCCGGGGTCGTGGGGACGACCCTATAGTCGTCGGACATGTCGGCGGCTGGCCATCTTTGGCCCGGGGCGTGGGGACGACCCTATAGTCGTCGGACATGACGGTGGCGGGCCAATCTTGCTCCGGGGTCGTGAGGACGACCCTATAGTCGTTGGACATGTCGGCGGCTGGCCAACTTTGGACAGTGGTCGTGGGGACGACCCTATAGTCGTGGGACATGTCGGCGGCAGGCCAACGTATGCCCAGGGTCGTAGGGACGAACCTATAGTCGTCGGACATGACGGTGGCGGGCCAATCTTGCTCCGGGGTCGTGAGGACGACCCTATAGTCGTTGGACATGTCGGCGGCTGGCCAACTTTGGACAGTGGTCGTGGGGACGACCCTATAGTCGTCGGACAAGTCGGCGGCTGGCCAACCTACTCCCGGGGTCGTGGGGACGAACCTATATTCGTCGGACATGACGGTGGCGGGCCAATCTTGCCCCGGGGTCGTGGGGACGACCGTATAGACGTCGGACATGTCGGCGGCGGGCCAACCTAGTCCCGGGGTCGTGGGGACGACCCTATAGTCGTCGGACATGACGGTGCCGGGCAATCTAGCCCCGGGGTCGTGGGGACGACCCTATAGTCGTCGGACAAGTCGGCGGCGGGCCAACCTAGTCCCGTGGTCGTGGGGACGACCGTATAGTCGTCGGACAAGTCGGCGGCGGGCCAACCTAGACCCGGGGTCGTGGGGACGACCCTATAGTCGTCGGACATGTCGGCGGCAGGGCAACTTTGGCCCGAGGTCTTGGGGACGACCCTATAGTCGTCGGACAAGTCGGCGGCTGGCCAACCTAGTCCCGGGGTCGTGGGGACGACCCTATAGTCGTCGGACAAATCGGCGGCGGGCCAACCTACTCCCGGGGTCGTGGGGACGACCCTATAGTCGTCGGACAAGTCGGCGGCGGGCCAACCTAGACCCGGGGTCGTGGGGACGACCCTATAGTCGTCGGACATGTCGGCGGCAGGGCAACTTTGGCCCGTGGTCTTGGGGACGACCCTATAGTCGTCGGACAAGTCGGCGGCTGGCCAACCTAGACCCGGGGTGGTGGGGACGACCCTATAGTCGTCGGACATGTCGGCGGCTGGCCAACCTCATCTCGTGGTCGTGGGGACGACCTCATAGTCGTAGGACACGTCGGCGGCGGCCAACCTAGTCCCGGGGTCGTGGGGACGACCCTATAGTCGTCGAACATGTCGGCGGCTGGCCAACCTATTCTCGTGGTCGTGGGGACGACCCCATAGTCGTAGGACACGTCGGCGGCGGGCCAATCTTGCCCCGGGGTCGTGGGGACGACCCTATAGTCGTCGGACATGACGGTGGCGGGCCAATCTAGTCCCGGGGTCGTGGGGACGACCCCATAGTCGTCGGACATGTCGGCTGCTGGCCAACCTAGTCCCGGGGTCGTGGGGACGACCCTATAGTCGTCGGACATTTCGGCGGCAGGGCAAATTTTGGCCCGGGGCGTGGGGACGACCCTATAGTCGTCGGACATGTCGGTGACTGCCCAACCTAGTCCCGGGGTCGTGGGGACGACCCTATAGTCGTCGGACATGTCGGCGGCAGGGCAACTTTGGCCCGTGGTCGTGGGGACGACCCTATAGTCGTCGGACATGTCGGCGGCTGGCCAACCTAGACCCGGGGTGGTGGGGACGACCCTATAGTCGTCGGACATGTCGGCGGCTGGCCAACCTCATCTCGTGGTCGTGGGGACGACCCCATAGTCGTAGGACACGTCGGCGGCGGGCCAATCTAGTCCCGGGGTCGTGGGGACGACCCTATAGTCGTCGGACATGTCGGCGGCTGGCCAACTTTGGCCCGTGGTCTTGGGGACGACCCTATAGTCGTCGGACATGTCGGTGACTGCCCTACCTAGTCCCGGGTTCGTGGGGACGACCCTATAGTCGTCGGACAAGTCGGCCGCAGGCCGATCTAGTCCCGGGGTCGTGGGGACGACCCTATAGTCGTCGGACAAGTCGGCGGCGGGCCAACCTAGACCCGGGGTCGTGGGGACGACCCTATAGTCGTCGGACATGTCGGCGGCAGGGCAACTTTGGCCCGTGGTCTTGGGGACGACCCTATAGTCGTCGGACAAGTCGGCGGCTGGCCAACCTGGACCCGGGGTGGTGGGGACGACCCTATAGTCGTCGGACATGTCGGCGGCTGGCCAACCTCATCTCGTGGTCGTGGGGACGACCCCATAGTCGTAGGACACGTCGGCGGCGGCCAACCTAGTCCCGGGGTCGTGGGGACGACCCTATAGTCGTCGAACATGTCGGCGGCTGGCCAACCTATTCTCGTGGTCGTGGGGACGACCCCATAGTCGTAGGACACGTCGGCGGCGGGCCAATCTTGCCCCGGGGTCGTGGGGACGACCCTATAGTCGTCGGACATGACGGTGGCGGGCCAATCTAGTCCCGGGGTCGTGGGGACGACCCCATAGTCGTCGGACATGTCGGCTGCTGGCCAACCTAGTCCCGGGGTCGTGGGGACGACCCTATAGTCGTCGGACATGTCGGCGGCAGGGCAAATTTTGGCCCGGGGCGTGGGGACGACCCTATAGTCGTCGGACATGTCGGTGACTGGCCAACCTAGTCCCGGGGTCGTGGGGACGACCCTATAGTCGTCGGACATGTCGGCGGCAGGGCAACTTTGGCCCGTGGTCGTGGAGACGACCCTATAGTCGTCGGACATGTCGGCGGCTGGCCAACCTAGACCCGGGGTGGTGGGGACGACCCTATAGTCGTCGGACATATCGGCGGCTGGCCAACCTCATCTCGTGGTCGTGGGGACGACCCCATAGTCGTAGGACACGTCGGCGGCGGGCCAATCTAGTCCCGTGGTCTTGGGGACGACCCTATAGTCGTCGGACATGTCGGTGACTGGCCAACCTAGTCCCGGGTTCGTGGGGACGACCCTATAGTCGTCGGACAAGTCGGCGGCGGGCCAACCTACTCCCGGGGTCGTGGGGACGACCCTATAGTCGTCGGACAAGTCGGCGGCCGGCGAACCTAGTCCCGGGGTCGTGGGGACGACCCTATAGTCGTCGGACATGTCGGCGGCTGGGCAACTTTGGACAGTGGTCGTGGGGACGGCCCTATAGTCGTCGGACATGTCGGTGACTGGGCAAATTTTGGCCCGGGGCGTGGGGACGACCCTATAGTCGTCGGACATGACGGTGCCGGGGCAATCTAGCCCCGGGGTCGTGGGGACGACCCTATAGTCGTCGGACAAGTCGGCGGCGGGCCAACCTAGTCCCGTGGTCGTGGGGACGACCGTATAGTCGTCGGACAAGTCGGCGGCGGGCCAACCTAGTCCCGTGGTCGTGGGGACGTCTCTATAGTCGTCGGACAAGTCGGCGGCGGGCCAACCTAGTCCCGGGGTCGTGGAGACGACCCTATAGTCGTCGGACATGACGGTGGCGGGGCAATCTAGTCCGGGGGTCGTGGGGACGATCCTGTAGTCGTCGGACATGACGGTGGTGGGCCAATCTATTCCTGGGGCCGTGGGGACGACCCTATAGTCGTCGGACATGTCGGCGGCTGGCCAACCTAGTCCCGGGATCGTGGGGACGCCTCTATAGTCGTCGGACAAGTCGGCGGCGGGCCAACCTAGTCCCGGGGTCGTGGGGACGACCCTATAGTCGTCGGACATGACGGTCGGCGGGCCAATCTAGTCCCGGGCTCGTGGGGACGACCCTATAGTCGTCGGACATGTCGGCGGCTGGGCAACTTTGGCCCGTGTTCGTGGGGACGTCTCTATAGTCGTCGGACAAGTCGGCGGCGGGCCAACCTAGTCCCGGGGTCGTGGAGACGACCCTATAGTCGTCGGACGTGACGGTGGCGGGGCAATCTAGTCCGGGGGTCGTGGGGACGACCCCATAGTCGTCGAACATGTCGGCGGCGGGCCAACCTAGTCCCGTGGTCGTGGGGACGTCTCTATAGTCGGCGGACAAGTCGGCGGCGGGCCAATCTTGCCCCGGGGTCGTGGGGACGACCCTATAGTCGTCGGACATGACGGTGGCGGGCCAATCTAGTCCCGGGGTCGTGGGGACGACCCCATAGTCGTCGGACATGTCGGCTGCTGGCCAACCTAGTCCCGGGGTCGTGGGGACGACCCTATAGTCGTCGGACATTTCGGCGGCAGGGCAAATTTTGGCCCGGGGCGTGGGGACGACCCTATAGTCGTCGGACATGTCGGTGACTGCCCAACCTAGCCCCGGGGTCGTGGGGACGACCCTATAGTCGTCGGACATGTCGGCGGCAGGGCAACTTTGGCCCGTGGTCGTGGGGACGACCCTATAGTCGTCGGACATGTCGGCGGCTGGCCAACCTAGACCCGGGGTGGTGGGGACGACCCTATAGTCGTCGGACATGTCGGCGGCTGGCCAACCTCATCTCGTGGTCGTGGGGACGACCCCATAGTCGTAGGACACGTCGGCGGCGGGCCAATCTAGTCCCGGGGTCGTGGGGACGACCCTATAGTCGTCGGACATGTCGGCGGCTGGCCAACTTTGGCCCGTGGTCTTGGGGACGACCCTATAGTCGTCGGACATGTCGGTGACTGCCCTACCTAGTCCCGGGTTCGTGGGGACGACCCTATAGTCGTCGGACAAGTCGGCCGCAGGCCGATCTAGTCCCGGGGTCGTGGGGACGACCCTATAGTCGTCGGACAAGTCGGCGGCGGGCCAACCTAGACCCGGGGTCGTGGGGACGACCCTATAGTCGTCGGACATGTCGGCGGCAGGGCAACTTTGGCCCGTGGTCTTGGGGACGACCCTATAGTCGTCGGACAAGTCGGCGGCTGGCCAACCTGGACCCGGGGTGGTGGGGACGACCCTATAGTCGTCGGACATGTCGGCGGCTGGCCAACCTCATCTCGTGGTCGTGGGGACGACCCCATAGTCGTAGGACACGTCGGCGGCGGCCAACCTAGTCCCGGGGTCGTGGGGACGACCCTATAGTCGTCGAACATGTCGGCGGCTGGCCAACCTATTCTCGTGGTCGTGGGGACGACCCCATAGTCGTAGGACACGTCGGCGGCGGGCCAATCTTGCCCCGGGGTCGTGGGGACGACCCTATAGTCGTCGGACATGACGGTGGTGGGCCAATCTAGTCCCGGGGTCGTGGGGACGACCCCATAGTCGTCGGACATGTCGGCGGCGGGCCAACCTACTCCCGGGGTCGTGGGGACGACCCTATAGTCGTCGGACAAGTCGGCGGCCGGCGAACCTAGTCCCGGGGTCGTGGGGACGACCCTATAGTCGTCGGACATGTCGGCGGCTGGGCAACTTTGGACAGTGGTCGTGGGGACGGCCCTATAGTCGTCGGACATGTCGGTGACTGGGCAAATTTTGGCCCGGGGCGTGGGGACGACCCTATAGTCGTCGGACATGACGGTGCCGGGGCAATCTAGCCCCGGGGTCGTGGGGACGACCCTATAGTCGTCGGACAAGTCGGCGGCGGGCCAACCTAGTCCCGTGGTCGTGGGGACGACCGTATAGTCGTCGGACAAGTCGGCGGCGGGCCAACCTAGTCCCGTGGTCGTGGGGACGTCTCTATAGTCGTCGGACAAGTCGGCGGCGGGCCAACCTAGTCCCGGGGTCGTGGAGACGACCCTATAGTCGTCGGACATGACGGTGGCGGGGCAATCTAGTCCGGGGGTCGTGGGGACGATCCTGTAGTCGTCGGACATGACGGTGGTGGGCCAATCTATTCCTGGGGCCGTGGGGACGACCCTATAGTCGTCGGACATGTCGGCGGCTGGCCAACCTAGTCCCGGGATCGTGGGGACGCCTCTATAGTCGTCGGACAAGTCGGCGGCGGGCCAACCTAGTCCCGGGGTCGTGGGGACGACCCTATAGTCGTCGGACATGACGGTCGGCGGGCCAATCTAGTCCCGGGCTCGTGGGGACGACCCTATAGTCGTCGGACATGTCGGCGGCTGGGCAACTTTGGCCCGTGTTCGTGGGGACGTCTCTATAGTCGTCGGACAAGTCGGCGGCGGGCCAACCTAGTCCCGGGGTCGTGGAGACGACCCTATAGTCGTCGGACGTGACGGTGGCGGGGCAATCTAGTCCGGGGGTCGTGGGGACGACCCCATAGTCGTCGAACATGTCGGCGGCGGGCCAACCTAGTCCCGTGGTCGTGGGGACGTCTCTATAGTCGTCGGACAAGTCGGCGGCGGGCCAATCTTGCCCCGGGGTCGTGGGGACGACCCTATAGTCGTCGGACATGACGGTGGCGGGCCAATCTAGTCCCGGGGTCGTGGGGACGACCCCATAGTCGTCGGACATGTCGGCTGCTGGCCAACCTAGTCCCGGGGTCGTGGGGACGACCCTATAGTCGTCGGACATTTCGGCGGCAGGGCAAATTTTGGCCCGGGGCGTGGGGACGACCCTATAGTCGTCGGACATGTCGGTGACTGCCCAACCTAGTCCCGGGGTCGTGGGGACGACCCTATAGTCGTCGGACATGTCGGCGGCAGGGCAACTTTGGCCCGTGGTCGTGGGGACGACCCTATAGTCGTCGGACATGTCGGCGGCTGGCCAACCTAGACCCGGGGTGGTGGGGACGACCCTATAGTCGTCGGACATGTCGGCGGCTGGCCAACCTCATCTCGTGGTCGTGGGGACGACCCCATAGTCGTAGGACACGTCGGCGGCGGGCCAATCTAGTCCCGGGGTCGTGGGGACGACCCTATAGTCGTCGGACATGTCGGCGGCTGGCCAACTTTGGCCCGTGGTCTTGGGGACGACCCTATAGTCGTCGGACATGTCGGTGACTGCCCTACCTAGTCCCGGGTTCGTGGGGACGACCCTATAGTCGTCGGACAAGTCGGCCGCAGGCCGATCTAGTCCCGGGGTCGTGGGGACGACCCTATAGTCGTCGGACAAGTCGGCGGCGGGCCAACCTAGACCCGGGGTCGTGGGGACGACCCTATAGTCGTCGGACATGTCGGCGGCAGGGCAACTTTGGCCCGTGGTCTTGGGGACGACCCTATAGTCGTCGGACAAGTCGGCGGCTGGCCAACCTGGACCCGGGGTGGTGGGGACGACCCTATAGTCGTCGGACATGTCGGCGGCTGGCCAACCTCATCTCGTGGTCGTGGGGACGACCCCATAGTCGTAGGACACGTCGGCGGCGGCCAACCTAGTCCCGGGGTCGTGGGGACGACCCTATAGTCGTCGAACATGTCGGCGGCTGGCCAACCTATTCTCGTGGTCGTGGGGACGACCCCATAGTCGTAGGACACGTCGGCGGCGGGCCAATCTTGCCCCGGGGTCGTGGGGACGACCCTATAGTCGTCGGACATGACGGTGGTGGGCCAATCTAGTCCCGGGGTCGTGGGGACGACCCCATAGTCGTCGGACATGTCGGCTGCTGGCCAACCTAGTCCCGGGGTCGTGGGGACGACCCTATAGTCGTCGGACATGTCGGCGGCAGGGCAAATTTTGGCCCGGGGCGTGGGGACGACCCTATAGTCGTCGGACATGTCGGTGACTGGCCAACCTAGTCCCGGGGTCGTGGGGACGACCCTATAGTCGTCGGACATGTCGGCGGCAGGGCAACTTTGGCCCGTGGTCGTGGAGACGACCCTATAGTCGTCGGACATGTCGGCGGCTGGCCAACCTAGACCCGGGGTGGTGGGGACGACCCTATAGTCGTCGGACATATCGGCGGCTGGCCAACCTCATCTCGTGGTCGTGGGGACGACCCCATAGTCGTAGGACACGTCGGCGGCGGGCCAATCTAGTCCCGTGGTCTTGGGGACGACCCTATAGTCGTCGGACATGTCGGTGACTGGCCAACCTAGTCCCGGGTTCGTGGGGACGACCCTATAGTCGTCGGACAAGTCGGCGGCGGGCCAACCTACTCCCGGGGTCGTGGGGACGACCCTATAGTCGTCGGACAAGTCGGCGGCCGGCGAACCTAGTCCCGGGGTCGTGGGGACGACCCTATAGTCGTCGGACATGTCGGCGGCTGGGCAACTTTGGACAGTGGTCGTGGGGACGGCCCTATAGTCGTCGGACATGTCGGTGACTGGGCAAATTTTGGCCCGGGGCGTGGGGACGACCCTATAGTCGTCGGACATGACGGTGCCGGGGCAATCTAGCCCCGGGGTCGTGGGGACGACCCTATAGTCGTCGGACAAGTCGGCGGCGGGCCAACCTAGTCCCGTGGTCGTGGGGACGACCGTATAGTCGTCGGACAAGTCGGCGGCGGGCCAACCTAGTCCCGTGGTCGTGGGGACGTCTCTATAGTCGTCGGACAAGTCGGCGGCGGGCCAACCTAGTCCCGGGGTCGTGGAGACGACCCTATAGTCGTCGGACATGACGGTGGCGGGGCAATCTAGTCCGGGGGTCGTGGGGACGATCCTGTAGTCGTCGGACATGACGGTGGTGGGCCAATCTATTCCTGGGGCCGTGGGGACGACCCTATAGTCGTCGGACATGTCGGCGGCTGGCCAACCTAGTCCCGGGATCGTGGGGACGCCTCTATAGTCGTCGGACAAGTCGGCGGCGGGCCAACCTAGTCCCGGGGTCGTGGGGACGACCCTATAGTCGTCGGACATGACGGTCGGCGGGCCAATCTAGTCCCGGGCTCGTGGGGACGACCCTATAGTCGTCGGACATGTCGGCGGCTGGGCAACTTTGGCCCGTGTTCGTGGGGACGTCTCTATAGTCGTCGGACAAGTCGGCGGCGGGCCAACCTAGTCCCGGGGTCGTGGAGACGACCCTATAGTCGTCGGACGTGACGGTGGCGGGGCAATCTAGTCCGGGGGTCGTGGGGACGACCCCATAGTCGTCGAACATGTCGGCGGCGGGCCAACCTAGTCCCGTGGTCGTGGGGACGTCTCTATAGTCGTCGGACAAGTCGGCGGCGGGCCAACCTAGTCCCGGGGTCGTGGAGACGACCCTATAGTCGTCGGACATGACGGTGGCGGGCCAACATAGTCCCGGGGTCGTGGAGAGGACCCTATAGTCGTCGGACATGACGGTGGCGGGGCAATCTAGTCCCGGGGTCGTGGGGACGAGCCTATAGTCGTCGGACATGTCGGCGGCTGACCAACTTTGGCCCGGGGTCGTGGAGACGACCCTATAGTCGTCGGACATGACGGAGGCGGGGTAATCTACTCCTGGGGTCATGGGGACGACCCCATAGTAGTCGGACAAGTCGGCGGCGGGCCAACCTAGTCCCGGGGTCGTGGGGACAACCCTATAGTCGTCGGACATGTCGGCGGCTGGCCAACCTAGTCCCAGGGTCGTAGGGACGACCCTATAGTCGTCGGACAAGTTGGCGGCGGGCCAACCTAGTCCCGGGGTCGTGGAGACGACCCTATAGTCGTCGGACATGACGGTGGCGGGGCAATCCAGTCCTGGGGTCGTGGGGACGACCCTATAGTCGTCGGACAAGTCGGCGGCGGGCCAACGTATGCCCAGGGTCGTAGGGACGACCCTATAGTCGTCGGACAAGTCGGCGGCGGGCCAACCTAGTCCCGGGGTCGTGGGGACGATCCTGTAGTCGTCGTACATGACGGTGGTGGGCCAATCTATTCCTGGGGCCGTGGGGACGACCCTATAGTCGTCGGACATGTCGGCGGCGGGCCAACATAGTCCCGGGGTCGTGGAGAGGACCCTATTGTCGTCGGACATGACGGTGGCGGGGCAATCAAGTCCCGGGGTCGTGGGGACGAGCCTATAGTCGTCGGACATGTCGGCGGCTGACCAACTTTGGCCCGGGGTCGTGGAGACGACCCTATAGTCGTCGGACATGACGGAGGCGGGGTAATCTACTCCTGGGGTCATGGGGACGACCCCATAGTAGTCGGACAAGTCGGCGGCGGGCCAACCTAGTCCCGGGGTCGTGGGGACAACCCTATAGTCGTCGGACATGTCGGCGGCTGGCCAACCTAGTCCCGGGGTGTTAGGGACGACCCTGTAGTCGTTGGACAAGTCGGCGGCGGGCCAACCTAGTCCCGGGGTCGTGGGTACGACCCTATAGTCGTCGGACATGTCGGCGGCGGGCCAACGTATGCCCAGGGTCGTAGGGACAACCCTATAGTCGTCGGACAAGTCGGCGGCGGGCCAACCTAGTCCCGGGGTCGTGGAGACGACCCTATAGTCGTCGGACATGACGGTGGCGGGGCAATCCAGTCCTGGGGTCGTGGGGACGACCCTATAGTCGTCGGACAAGTCGGCGGCGGGCCAACGTATGCCCAGGGTCGTAGGGACGAACCGATAGTCGTCGGACATGACGGTGGCTGGCCAATCTAGCCCTGGGGTTGTGGGGACGACCCTATAGTCGTCGGACATGTCGGCGGCTGGCCAACCTAGTCCCGGGGTCGTGGAGACGACCCTATAGTCGTCGGAGAAGTCGGCGGCTGGCCAACCTAGTCCCGGGGTCGTGGAGACGACCCAATTGTCGTCGGACAAGTCGGCGGCGGGCCAACCTAGTCCCGGGGTCGTGGGGACGACCCTATAGTCGTCGGACATGTCGGCGGCAGGGCAACTTTGGCCCGTGGTCGTGGGGACGACCCTATAGTCGTCGGACATGACGGTGCCGGGGCAATCTAGCCCCGGGGTCGTGGGGACGACCCTATAGACGTCGGACATGTCGGCGGCGGGCCAACCTAGTCCCGGGGTCGTGGGGACGACTTATAGTCGTCGGACATGTCGGCGGCAGGGCAACTTTGGCCCGTGGTCGTGGGGACGACCCTATAGTCGTCGGACATGTCGGCGGCTGGCCAACCTAGTCCCGTGGTCGTGGGGACGACCCTATACTCGTCGGACATGTCGGCGGCTGCCCAACCTAGTCCCGTGGTCGTGGGGACGACCCTATACTCGTCGGACATGTCGGCGGCTGGCCAACCTAGTCCCGGGGTCGTGGAGACGACCCTATAGTCGTCGGGCAAGTCGGCGGCTGGCCAACCTAGTCCCGGGGTCGTGGAGACGACCCAATAGTCGTCGGACAAGTCGGCGGCGGGCCAACCTAGTCCCGGGGTCGTGGGGACGACCCTATAGTCGTCGGACATGTCGGCGGCAGGGCAACTTTGGCCCGTGGTCGTGGGGACGACCCTATAGTCGTCGGACATGACGCTGCAGGGGCAATGTAGCCCCGGGGTCGTGGGGACGACCCTATAGACGTCGGACTTGTCGGCGGCGGGCCAACCTAGTCCCGGGGTCGTGGGGACGACCCTATAGTCGTCGGACATGTTGGCGGCAGGGCAACTTTGGCCCGTGGACGTGGGGACGACCCTATAGACGTCGGACATGTCGGGGGCGCGCCAACCTAGTCCCGGGGTCGTGGGGACGACCCTATAGTCGTCGGACATGTCGGCGGCAGGGCAACTTTGGCCCGTGGTCGTGGGGACGACCCTATAGTCGTCGGACATGTCGGCGGCGGGCCAACCTAGTCCCGGGGTCGTGGAGACGACCCTATAGTCGTCGGACATGACGGTGGCGGGGCAATCTAGTCCCGGGGTCGTGGGGACGACCCTATAGTCGTCGGACATGACGGTGGCGGGCCAATCTAGTCCCGGGGTCGTGGGGACGACCCCATAGTCGTCGAACATGTCGGCGGCGGGCCAACCTAGTCCCGTGGTCGTGGGGACGTCTCTATAGTCGTCGGACAAGTCGGCGGCGGGCCAACCTAGTCCCGGGGTCGTGGAGACGACCCTATAGTCGTCGGACATGACGGTGGCGGGGCAATCTAGTCCGGGGGTCGTGGGGACGATCCTGTATTCGTCGGACATAACGGTGGTGGGCCAATCTATTCCTGGGGCCGTGGGGACGACCCTATAGTCGTCGGACATGTCGGCGGCTGGCCAACCTAGTCCCGGGATCGTGGGGACGCCTCTATAGTCGTCGGACAAGTCGGCGGCGGGCCAACCTAGTCCCGGGGTCGTGGAGACGACCCTATAGTCGTCGGACACGACGGTGGCGGGGCAATCTAGTCCGGGGGTCGTGGGGACGACCCCATAGTCGTCGAAAATGTCGGCGGCGGGCCAACCTAGTCCCGTGGTCGTGGGGACGTCTCTATAGTCGTCGGACAAGTCGGCGGCGGGCCAACCTAGTCCCGGGGTCGTGGAGACGACCCTATAGTCGTCGGACATGACGGTGGCGGGGCAATCTAGTCCGGGGGTCGTGGGGACGATCCTGTAGTCGTCGGACATGACGGTGGTGGGCCAATCTATTCCTGGGGCCGTGGGGACGACCGTATAGTCGTCGGACATGTCGGCGGCTGGCCAACCTAGTCCCGGGATCGTGGGGACGCCTCTATAGTCGTCGGACAAGTCGGCGGCGGGCCAACCTAGTCCCGGGGTCGTGGAGACGACCCTATAGTCGTCGGACATGACGGTGGCGGGGCAATCTAGTCCGGGGGTGGTGGGGACGTCCCTACAGTCGTCGGACATGTCGGCGGCTGGCCAACCTAGTCCCGGGGTCGTGGAGACGACCCTATAGTCGTCGGACATGTCGGCGGCTGACCAACTTTGGCCCGTGGTCGTGGGGACGACCCTATAGTCGTCGGACATGACGGTGGCGGGCCAATCTAGCCCCGCGGTCGTGGGGACGACCCTATAGTCGTCGGACATGACGGTGGCGGGCCAATCTAGTCCCGGGCTCGTGGGGACGACCCTATAGTCGTCGGACATGACGGTGGCGGGCCAATCTAGTCCCGGGGTCGTGGGGACGACCCTGTAGTCGTCGGACAAGTCGGCGGCGGGCCGACATATTCCCGGGGTCGTGGGGACGACCCTATAGTCGTCGGACAAGTCGGCGGCGGACCAACCTAGTCCCGGGGTCGTGGGGCGACCCTATAGTCGTCGGACATGACGTTGGCGGGCCAATCTAGTCCCGGGGTCGTGGGGACGACCCTATAGTCGTCGGACATGTCGGCGGCTGGCCAACTTTGGCCCGTGGTCGTGGGGACAACCCTATAGACCTCCGACATGATGGTGGCGGGCCAATCTAGTCCCGGGGTCGTGGGGACGACCCTATAGTCGTCGGACAAGTCGGCGGCGGGCCAACATAGTCCCGGGGTCGTGGGTACGATCCTATAGTCTTCGGACATGTCGCCGGCGGGCCAACGTATGCCCAGGGTCGTAGGGACGACCCTATAGTCGTCGGACAAGTCGGCGGCGGGCCAACCTAGTCCCGGGGTCGTGGAGACGACCCTATAGTCGTCGGACATGACGGCGGCGGGGCAATCCAGTCCTGGGGTCGTGGGGACGACCCTATAGTCGTCGGACATGTCGGCGGCTGGCCAACCTAGTCCCGGGGTCGTGGGGACGACCCTATAGTCGTCGGACCAGTCGGCGGCGGGCCAACCTAGTCCCGGGGTCGTGGGGACGACCCTATATTCGTCGGACAAGACGGTGGCTGGGCAACTTTGGCCAGTGGTCGTGGGGACGACCCTATACTCGTCGGACATGTCGGCGGCTGGCCAACCTAGTCCCGTGGTCGTGGGGACGACCCTATACTCGTCGGACATGTCGGCGGCTAGCCAACCTAGTCCCGGGGTCGTGGAGACGACCCTATAGTCGTCGGAGAAGTCGGCGGCTGGCCAACCTAGTCCCGGGGTCGTGGAGACGACCCAATAGTCGTCGGACAAGTCGGCGGCGGGCCAACCTAGTCCCGGGGTCGTGGGGACGACCCTATAGTCGTCGGACATGTCGGCGGCAGGGCAACTTTGGGCCGTGGTCGTGGGGACGACCCTATAGTCGTCGGACATGACGGTGCCGGGGCAATCTAGCCCCGGGGTCGTGGGGACGACCCTATAGACGTCGGACATGTCGGCGGCGGGCCAACCTAGTCCCGGGGTCGTGGGGACGACTTATAGTCGTCGGACATGTCGGCGGCAGGGCAACTTTGGCCCGTGGTCGTGGGGACGAGCCTATAGTCGTCGGACATGTCGGCGGCTGGCCAACCTAGTCCCGTGGTCGTGGGGACGACCCTATACTCGTCGGACATGTCGGCGGCTGGCCAACCTAGTCCCGTGGTCGTGGGGACGACCCTATACTCGTCGGACATGTCGGCGGCTGGCCAACCTAGTCCCGGGGTCGTGGAGACGACCCTATAGTCGTCGGACAAGTCGGCGGCGGGCCAACCTAGTCCCGGGGTCGTGGAGACGACCCAATAGTCGTCGGACAAGTCGGCGGCGGGCCAACCTAGTCCCGGGGTCGTGGGGACGACCCTATAGTCGTCGGACATGTCGGCGGCAGGGCAACTTTGGCCCGTGGTCGTGGGGACGACCCTATAGTCGTCGGACATGACGCTGCAGGGGCAATGTAGCCCCGGGGTCGTGGGGACGACCCTATAGACGTCGGACTTGTCGGCGGCGGGCCAACCTAGTCCCGGGGTCGTGGGGACGACCCTATAGTCGTCGGACATGTTGGCGGCAGGGCAACTTTGGCCCGTGGACGTGGGGACGACCCTATAGACGTCGGACATGTCGGCGGCGGGCCAACCTAGTCCCGGGGTCGTGGGGACGACCCTATAGTCGTCGGACATGTCGGCGGCAGGGCAACTTTGGCCCGTGGTCGTGGGGACGACCCTATAATCGCCGGACATGTCGGCGGCGGGCCAACCTAGTCCCGGGGTCGTGGAGACGACCCTATAGTCGTCGGACATGACGGTGGCGGGGCAATCTAGTCCGGGGGTCGTGGGGACTTCCCTATAGTCGTCGGACAAGTCGGCGGCTGGCCAACCTAGTCCCGTGGTCGTGGGGACGACCCTATAGTCGTCGGACATGTCGGCGGCTGGGCAACTTTGGCCCGTGGTCGTGGGGACGTCTCTATAGTCGTCGGACAAGTCGGCGGCGGGCCAACCTAGTCCCGGGGTCGTGGAGACGACCCTATAGTCGTCGGACATGACGGTGGCGGGGCAATCTAGTCCCGGGGTCGTGGGGACGACCCTATAGTCGTCGGACATGACGGTGGCGGGCCAATCTAGTCCCGGGGTCGTGGGGACGACCCCATAGTCGTCGGACATGTCGGCGGCTGGGCAACTTTGGCCCGTGGTCGTGGGGACGACCCTATAGTCGTCGGACAAGTCGGCGGCGGGCCAACCTAGTCCCGGGGTCGTGGAGACGACCCTATAGTCGTCGGACATGACGGTGGCGGGGCAATCTAGTCCCGGGGTCGTGGGGACGACCCTATAGTCGTCGGACATGACGGTGGCGGGCCAATCTAGTCCCGGGGTCGTCGGGACGACCCCATAGTCGTCGAACATGTCGGCGGCGGGCCAACCTAGTCCCGTGGTCGTGGGGACGTCTCTATAGTCGTCGGACAAGTCGGCGGCGGGCCAACCTAGTCCCGGGGTCGTGGAGACGACCCTATAGTCGTCGGACATGACGGTGGCGGGGCAATCTAGTCCGGGGGTCGTGGGGACGATCCCGTATTCGTCGGACATAACGGTGGTGGGCCAATCTATTCCTGGGGCCGTGGGGACGACCCTATAGTCGTCGGACATGTCGGCGGCTGGCCAACCTAGTCCCGGGATCGTGGGGACGCCTCTATAGTCGTCGGACAAGTCGGCGGCGGGCCAACCTAGTCCCGGGGTCGTGGGGACGACCCTATAGTCGTCGGACATGACGGTCGGCGGGCCAATCTAGTCCCGGGCTCGTGGGGACGACCCTATAGTCGTCGGACATGTCGGCGGCTGGGCAACTTTGGCCCGGGGTCGTGGGGACGTCTCTATAGTCGTCGGACAAGTCGGCGGCGGGCCAACCTAGTCCCGGGGTCGTGGAGACGACCCTATAGTCGTCGGACACGACGGTGGCGGGGCAATCTAGTCCGGGGGTCGTGGGGACGACCCCATAGTCGTCGAACATGTCGGCGGCGGGCCAACCTAGTCCCGTGGTCGTGGGGACGTCTCTATAGTCGTCGGACAAGTCGGCGGCGGGCCAACCTAGTCCCGGGGTCGTGGAGACGACCCTATAGTCGTCGGACATGACGGTGGCGGGGCAATCTAGTCCGGGGGTCGTGGGGACGATCCTGTAGTCGTCGGACATGACGGTGGTGGGCCAATCTATTCCTGGGGCCGTGGGGACGACCGTATAGTCGTCGGACATGTCGGCGGCTGGCCAACCTAGTCCCGGGATCGTGGGGACGCCTCTATAGTCGTCGGACAAGTCGGCGGCGGGCCAACCTAGTCCCGGGGTCGTGGAGACGACCCTATAGTCGTCGGACATGACGGTGGCGGGGCAATCTAGTCCGGGGGTGGTGGGGACGTCCCTACAGTCGTCGGACATGTCGGCGGCTGGCCAACCTAGTCCCGGGGTCGTGGAGACGACCCTATAGTCGTCGGACATGTCGGCGGCTGACCAACTTTGGCCCGTGGTCGTGGGGACGACCCTATAGTCGTCGGACATGACGGTGGCGGGCCAATCTAGCCCCGCGGTCGTGGGGACGACCCTATAGTCGTCGGACATGACGGTGGCGGGCCAATCTAGTCCCGGGCTCGTGGGGACGACCCTATAGTCGTCGGACATGACGGTGGCGGGCCAATCTAGTCCCGGGGTCGTGGGGACGACCCTGTAGTCGTCGGACAAGTCGGCGGCGGGCCGACATATTCCCGGGGTCGTGGGGACGACCCTATAGTCGTCGGACAAGTCGGCGGCGGACCAACCTAGTCCCGGGGTCGTGGGGCGACCCTATAGTCGTCGGACATGACGTTGGCGGGCCAATCTAGTCCCGGGGTCGTGGGGACGACCCTATAGTCGTCGGACATGTCGGCGGCTGGCCAACTTTGGCCCGTGGTCGTGGGGACAACCCTATAGACCTCCGACATGATGGTGGCGGGCCAATCTAGTCCCGGGGTCGTGGGGACGACCCTATAGTCGTCGGACAAGTCGGCGGCGGGCCAACATAGTCCCGGGGTCGTGGAGAGGACCCTATAGTCGTCGGACATGACGGTGGCGGGGCAATCTAGTCCGGGGGTCGTGGGGACGACCCCATAGTCGTCGAACATGTCGGCGGCGGGCCAACCTAGTCCCGTGGTCGTGGGGACGTCTCTATAGTCGTCGGACAAGTCGGCGGCGGGCCAACCTAGTCCCGGGGTCGTGGAGACGACCCTATAGTCGTCGGACATGACGGTGGCGGGGCAATCTAGTCCGGGGGTCGTGGGGACGATCCTGTAGTCGTCGGACATGACGGTGGTGGGCCAATCTATTCCTGGGGCCGTGGGGACGACCCTATAGTCGTCGGACATGTCGGCGGCTGGCCAACCTAGTCCCGGGATCGTGGGGACGCCTCTATAGTCGTCGGACAAGTCGGCGGCGGGCCAACCTAGTCCCGGGGTCGTGGGGACGACCCTATAGTCGTCGGACATGACGGTCGGCGGGCCAATCTAGTCCCGGGCTCGTGGGGACGACCCTATAGTCGTCGGACATGTCGGCGGCTGGGCAACTTTGGCCCGTGGTCGTGGGGACGTCTCTATAGTCGTCGGACAAGTCGGCGGCGGGCCAATCTAGCCCCGCGGTCGTGGGGACGACCCTATAGTCGTCGGACATGACGGTGGCGGGCCAATCTAGTCCCGGGCTCGTGGGGACGACCCTATAGTCGTCGGACATGACGGTGGCGGGCCAATCTAGTCCCGGGGTCGTGGGGACGACCCTGTAGTCGTCGGACAAGTCGGCGGCGGGCCGACATATTCCCGGGGTCGTGGGGACGACCCTATAGTCGTCGGACAAGTCGGCGGCGGACCAACCTAGTCCCGGGGTCGTGGGGCGACCCTATAGTCGTCGGACATGACGGTGGCGGGCCAATCTAGTCCCGGGGTCGTGGGGACGAGCCTATAGTCGTCGGACATGTCGGCGGCTGACCAACTTTGGCCCGGGGTCGTGGAGACGACCCTATAGTCGTCGGACATGACGGAGGCGGGGTAATCTACTCCTGGGGTCATGGGGACGACCTCATAGTAGTCGGACATGTCGGCTGCTGGCCAACCTAGTCCCGGGGTCGTGGGGACGACCCTATAGTCGTCGGACATGTCGGCGGCAGGGCAAATTTTGGCCCGGGGCGTGGGGACGACCCTATAGTCGTCGGACATGTCGGTGACTGGCCAACCTAGTCCCGGGGTCGTGGGGACGACCCTATAGTCGTCGGACATGTCGGCGGCAGGGCAACTTTGGCCCGTGGTCGTGGAGACGACCCTATAGTCGTCGGACATGTCGGCGGCTGGCCAACCTAGACCCGGGGTGGTGGGGACGACCCTATAGTCGTCGGACATATCGGCGGCTGGCCAACCTCATCTCGTGGTCGTGTGGACGACCCCATAGTCGTAGGACACGTCGGCGGCGGGCCAATCTAGTCCCGTGGTCTTGGGGACGACCCTATAGTCGTCGGACATGTCGGTGACTGGCCAACCTAGTCCCGGGTTCGTGGGGACGACCCTATAGTCGTCGGACAAGTCGGCGGCGGGCCAACCTACTCCCGGGGTCGTGGGGACGACCCTACAGTCGTCGGACAAGTCGGCGGCCGGCGAACCTAGTCCCGGGGTCGTGGGGACGACCCTATAGTCGTCGGACATGTCGGCGGCTGGGCAACTTTGGACAGTGGTCGTGGGGACGGCCCTATAGTCGTCGGACATGTCGGTGACTGGGCAAATTTTGGCCCGGGGCGTGGGGACGACCCTATAGTCGTCGGACATGACGGTGCCGGGGCAATCTAGCCCCGGGGTCGTGGGGACGACCCTATAGTCGTCGGACAAGTCGGCGGCGGGCCAACCTAGTCCCGTGGTCGTGGGGACGACCGTATAGTCGTCGGACAAGTCGGCGGCGGGCCAACCTAGTCCCGTGGTCGTGGGGACGTCTCTATAGTCGTCGGACAAGTCGGCGGCGGGCCAACCTAGTCCCGGGGTCGTGGAGACGACCCTATAGTCGTCGGACATGACGGTGGCGGGGCAATCTAGTCCGGGGGTCGTGGGGACGATCCTGTAGTCGTCGGACATGACGGTGGTGGGCCAATCTATTCCTGGGGCCGTGGGGACGACCCTATAGTCGTCGGACATGTCGGCGGCTGGCCAACCTAGTCCCGGGATCGTGGGGACGCCTCTATAGTCGTCGGACAAGTCGGCGGCGGGCCAACCTAGTCCCGGGGTCGTGGGGACGACCCTATAGTCGTCGGACATGACGGTCGGCGGGCCAATCTAGTCCCGGGCTCGTGGGGACGACCCTATAGTCGTCGGACATGTCGGCGGCTGGGCAACTTTGGCCCGTGTTCGTGGGGACGTCTCTATAGTCGTCGGACAAGTCGGCGGCGGGCCAACCTAGTCCCGGGGTCGTGGAGACGACCCTATAGTCGTCGGACGTGACGGTGGCGGGGCAATCTAGTCCGGGGGTCGTGGGGACGACCCCATAGTCGTCGAACATGTCGGCGGCGGGCCAACCTAGTCCCGTGGTCGTGGGGACGTCTCTATAGTCGTCGGACAAGTCGGCGGCGGGCCAATCTTGCCCCGGGGTGGTGGGGACGACCCTATAGTCGTCGGACATGTCGGCGGCTGGCCAAACTCATCTCGTGGTCGTGGGGACGACCCCATAGTCGTAGGACACGTCGGCGGCGGGCCAATCTAGTCCCGGGGTCGTGGGGACGACCCTATAGTCGTCGGACATGTCGGCGGCTGGCCAACTTTGGCCCGTGGTCTTGGGGACGACCCTATAGTCGTCGGACATGTCGGTGACTGCCCTACCTAGTCCCGGGTTCGTGGGGACGACCCTATAGTCGTCGGACAAGTCGGCCGCAGGCCGATCTAGTCCCGGGGTCGTGGGGACGACCCTATAGTCGTCGGACAAGTCGGCGGCGGGCCAACCTAGACCCGGGGTCGTGGGGACGACCCTATAGTCGTCGGACATGTCGGCGGCAGGGCAACTTTGGCCCGTGGTCTTGGGGACGACCCTATAGTCGTCGGACAAGTCGGCGGCTGGCCAACCTGGACCCGGGGTGGTGGGGACGACCCTATAGTCGTCGGACATGTCGGCGGCTGGCCAACCTCATCTCGTGGTCGTGGGGACGACCCCATAGTCGTAGGACACGTCGGCGGCGGCCAACCTAGTCCCGGGGTCGTGGGGACGACCCTATAGTCGTCGAACATGTCGGCGGCTGGCCAACCTATTCTCGTGGTCGTGGGGACGACCCCATAGTCGTAGGACACGTCGGCGGCGGGCCAATCTTGCCCCGGGGTCGTGGGGACGACCCTATAGTCGTCGGACATGACGGTGGTGGGCCAATCTAGTCCCGGGGTCGTGGGGACGACCCCATAGTCGTCGGACATGTCGGCTGCTGGCCAACCTAGTCCCGGGGTCGTGGGGACGACCCTATAGTCGTCGGACATGTCGGCGGCAGGGCAAATTTTGGCCCGGGGCGTGGGGACGACCCTATAGTCGTCGGACATGTCGGTGACTGGCCAACCTAGTCCCGGGGTCGTGGGGACGACCCTATAGTCGTCGGACATGTCGGCGGCAGGGCAACTTTGGCCCGTGGTCGTGGAGACGACCCTATAGTCGTCGGACATGTCGGCGGCTGGCCAACCTAGACCCGGGGTGGTGGGGACGACCCTATAGTCGTCGGACATATCGGCGGCTGGCCAACCTCATCTCGTGGTCGTGGGGACGACCCCATAGTCGTAGGACACGTCGGCGGCGGGCCAATCTAGTCCCGTGGTCTTGGGGACGACCCTATAGTCGTCGGACATGTCGGTGACTGGCCAACCTAGTCCCGGGTTCGTGGGGACGACCCTATAGTCGTCGGACAAGTCGGCGGCGGGCCAACCTACTCCCGGGGTCGTGGGGACGACCCTATAGTCGTCGGACAAGTCGGCGGCCGGCGAACCTAGTCCCGGGGTCGTGGGGACGACCCTATAGTCGTCGGACATGTCGGCGGCTGGGCAACTTTGGACAGTGGTCGTGGGGACGGCCCTATAGTCGTCGGACATGTCGGTGACTGGGCAAATTTTGGCCCGGGGCGTGGGGACGACCCTATAGTCGTCGGACATGACGGTGCCGGGGCAATCTAGCCCCGGGGTCGTGGGGACGACCCTATAGTCGTCGGACAAGTCGGCGGCGGGCCAACCTAGTCCCGTGGTCGTGGGGACGACCGTATAGTCGTCGGACAAGTCGGCGGCGGGCCAACCTAGTCCCGTGGTCGTGGGGACGTCTCTATAGTCGTCGGACAAGTCGGCGGCGGGCCAACCTAGTCCCGGGGTCGTGGAGACGACCCTATAGTCGTCGGACATGACGGTGGCGGGGCAATCTAGTCCGGGGGTCGTGGGGACGATCCTGTAGTCGTCGGACATGACGGTGGTGGGCCAATCTATTCCTGGGGCCGTGGGGACGACCCTATAGTCGTCGGACATGTCGGCGGCTGGCCAACCTAGTCCCGGGATCGTGGGGACGCCTCTATAGTCGTCGGACAAGTCGGCGGCGGGCCAACCTAGTCCCGGGGTCGTGGGGACGACCCTATAGTCGTCGGACATGACGGTCGGCGGGCCAACCTAGTCCCGTGGTCGTGGGGACGACCGTATAGTCGTCGGACAAGTCGGCGGCGGGCCAACCTAGTCCCGTGGTCGTGGGGACGTCTCTATAGTCGTCGGACAAGTCGGCGGCGGGCCAACCTAGTCCCGGGGTCGTGGAGACGACCCTATAGTCGTCGGACATGACGGTGGCGGGGCAATCTAGTCCGGGGGTCGTGGGGACGATCCTGTAGTCGTCGGACATGACGGTGGTGGGCCAATCTATTCCTGGGGCCGTGGGGACGACCCTATAGTCGTCGGACATGTCGGCGGCTGGCCAACCTAGTCCCGGGATCGTGGGGACGCCTCTATAGTCGTCGGACAAGTCGGCGGCGGGCCAACCTAGTCCCGGGGTCGTGGGGACGACCCTATAGTCGTCGGACATGACGGTCGGCGGGCCAATCTAGTCCCGGGCTCGTGGGGACGACCCTATAGTCGTCGGACATGTCGGCGGCTGGGCAACTTTGGCCCGTGTTCGTGGGGACGTCTCTATAGTCGTCGGACAAGTCGGCGGCGGGCCAACCTAGTCCCGGGGTCGTGGAGACGACCCTATAGTCGTCGGACGTGACGGTGGCGGGGCAATCTAGTCCGGGGGTCGTGGGGACGACCCCATAGTCGTCGAACATGTCGGCGGCGGGCCAACCTAGTCCCGTGGTCGTGGGGACGTCTCTATAGTCGTCGGACAAGTCGGCGGCGGGCCAATCTTGCCCCGGGGTCGTGGGGACGACCCTATAGTCGTCGGACATGACGGTGGCGGGCCAATCTAGTCCCGGGGTCGTGGGGACGACCCCATAGTCGTCGGACATGTCGGCTGCTGGCCAACCTAGTCCCGGGGTCGTGGGGACGACCCTATAGTCGTCGGACATTTCGGCGGCAGGGCAAATTTTGGCCCGGGGCGTGGGGACGACCCTATAGTCGTCGGACATGTCGGTGACTGCCCAACCTAGTCCCGGGGTCGTGGGGACGACCCTATAGTCGTCGGACATGTCGGCGGCAGGGCAACTTTGGCCCGTGGTCGTGGGGACGACCCTATAGTCGTCGGACATGTCGGCGGCTGGCCAACCTAGACCCGGGGTGGTGGGGACGACCCTATAGTCGTCGGACATGTCGGCGGCTGGCCAACCTCATCTCGTGGTCGTGGGGACGACCCCATAGTCGTAGGACACGTCGGCGGCGGGCCAATCTAGTCCCGGGGTCGTGGGGACGACCCTATAGTCGTCGGACATGTCGGCGGCTGGCCAACTTTGGCCCGTGGTCTTGGGGACGACCCTATAGTCGTCGGACATGTCGGTGACTGCCCTACCTAGTCCCGGGTTCGTGGGGACGACCCTATAGTCGTCGGACAAGTCGGCCGCAGGCCGATCTAGTCCCGGGGTCGTGGGGACGACCCTATAGTCGTCGGACAAGTCGGCGGCGGGCCAACCTAGACCCGGGGTCGTGGGGACGACCCTATAGTCGTCGGACATGTCGGCGGCAGGGCAACTTTGGCCCGTGGTCTTGGGGACGACCCTATAGTCGTCGGACAAGTCGGCGGCTGGCCAACCTGGACCCGGGGTGGTGGGGACGACCCTATAGTCGTCGGACATGTCGGCGGCTGGCCAACCTCATCTCGTGGTCGTGGGGACGACCCCATAGTCGTAGGACACGTCGGCGGCGGCCAACCTAGTCCCGGGGTCGTGGGGACGACCCTATAGTCGTCGAACATGTCGGCGGCTGGCCAACCTATTCTCGTGGTCGTGGGGACGACCCCATAGTCGTAGGACACGTCGGCGGCGGGCCAATCTTGCCCCGGGGTCGTGGGGACGACCCTATAGTCGTCGGACATGACGGTGGTGGGCCAATCTAGTCCCGGGGTCGTGGGGACGACCCCATAGTCGTCGGACATGTCGGCTGCTGGCCAACCTAGTCCCGGGGTCGTGGGGACGACCCTATAGTCGTCGGACATGTCGGCGGCAGGGCAAATTTTGGCCCGGGGCGTGGGGACGACCCTATAGTCGTCGGACATGTCGGTGACTGGCCAACCTAGTCCCGGGGTCGTGGGGACGACCCTATAGTCGTCGGACATGTCGGCGGCAGGGCAACTTTGGCCCGTGGTCGTGGAGACGACCCTATAGTCGTCGGACATGTCGGCGGCTGGCCAACCTAGACCCGGGGTGGTGGGGACGACCCTATAGTCGTCGGACATATCGGCGGCTGGCCAACCTCATCTCGTGGTCGTGGGGACGACCCCATAGTCGTAGGACACGTCGGCGGCGGGCCAATCTAGTCCCGTGGTCTTGGGGACGACCCTATAGTCGTCGGACATGTCGGTGACTGGCCAACCTAGTCCCGGGTTCGTGGGGACGACCCTATAGTCGTCGGACAAGTCGGCGGCGGGCCAACCTACTCCCGGGGTCGTGGGGACGACCCTATAGTCGTCGGACAAGTCGGCGGCCGGCGAACCTAGTCCCGGGGTCGTGGGGACGACCCTATAGTCGTCGGACATGTCGGCGGCTGGGCAACTTTGGACAGTGGTCGTGGGGACGGCCCTATAGTCGTCGGACATGTCGGTGACTGGGCAAATTTTGGCCCGGGGCGTGGGGACGACCCTATAGTCGTCGGACATGACGGTGCCGGGGCAATCTAGCCCCGGGGTCGTGGGGACGACCCTATAGTCGTCGGACAAGTCGGCGGCGGGCCAACCTAGTCCCGTGGTCGTGGGGACGACCGTATAGTCGTCGGACAAGTCGGCGGCGGGCCAACCTAGTCCCGTGGTCGTGGGGACGTCTCTATAGTCGTCGGACAAGTCGGCGGCGGGCCAACCTAGTCCCGGGGTCGTGGAGACGACCCTATAGTCGTCGGACATGACGGTGGCGGGGCAATCTAGTCCGGGGGTCGTGGGGACGATCCTGTAGTCGTCGGACATGACGGTGGTGGGCCAATCTATTCCTGGGGCCGTGGGGACGACCCTATAGTCGTCGGACATGTCGGCGGCTGGCCAACCTAGTCCCGGGATCGTGGGGACGCCTCTATAGTCGTCGGACAAGTCGGCGGCGGGCCAACCTAGTCCCGGGGTCGTGGGGACGACCCTATAGTCGTCGGACATGACGGTCGGCGGGCCAATCTAGTCCCGGGCTCGTGGGGACGACCCTATAGTCGTCGGACATGTCGGCGGCTGGGCAACTTTGGCCCGTGTTCGTGGGGACGTCTCTATAGTCGTCGGACAAGTCGGCGGCGGGCCAACCTAGTCCCGGGGTCGTGGAGACGACCCTATAGTCGTCGGACGTGACGGTGGCGGGGCAATCTAGTCCGGGGGTCGTGGGGACGACCCCATAGTCGTCGAACATGTCGGCGGCGGGCCAACCTAGTCCCGTGGTCGTGGGGACGTCTCTATAGTCGTCGGACAAGTCGGCGGCGGGCCAACCTAGTCCCGGGGTCGTGGAGACGACCCTATAGTCGTCGGACATGACGGTGGCGGGCCAACATAGTCCCGGGGTCGTGGAGAGGACCCTATAGTCGTCGGACATGACGGTGGCGGGGCAATCTAGTCCCGGGGTCGTGGGGACGAGCCTATAGTCGTCGGACATGTCGGCGGCTGACCAACTTTGGCCCGGGGTCGTGGAGACGACCCTATAGTCGTCGGACATGACGGAGGCGGGGTAATCTACTCCTGGGGTCATGGGGACGACCCCATAGTAGTCGGACAAGTCGGCGGCGGGCCAACCTAGTCCCGGGGTCGTGGGGACAACCCTATAGTCGTCGGACATGTCGGCGGCTGGCCAACCTAGTCCCAGGGTCGGAGGGACGACCCTATAGTCGTCGGACAAGTCGGCGGCGGGCCAACCTAGTCCCGGGGTCGTGGAGACGACCCTATAGTCGTCGGACATGACGGTGGCGGGGCAATCCAGTCCTGGGGTCGTGGGGACGACCCTATAGTCGTCGGACAAGTCGGCGGCGGGCCAACGTATGCCCAGGGTCGTAGGGACGACCCTATAGTCGTCGGACAAGTCGGCGGCGGGCCAACCTAGTCCCGGGGTCGTGGGGACGATCCTGTAGTCGTCGTACATGACGGTGGTGGGCCAATCTATTCCTGGGGCCGTGGGGACGACCCTATAGTCGTCGGACATGTCGGCGGCGGGCCAACATAGTCCCGGGGTCGTGGAGAGGACCCTATTGTCGTCGGACATGACGGTGGCGGGGCAATCTAGTCCCGGGGTCGTGGGGACGAGCCTATAGTCGTCGGACATGTCGGCGGCTGACCAACTTTGGCCCGGGGTCGTGGAGACGACCCTATAGTCGTCGGACATGACGGAGGCGGGGTAATCTACTCCTGGGGTCATGGGGACGACCCCATAGTAGTCGGACAAGTCGGCGGCGGGCCAACCTAGTCCCGGGGTCGTGGGGACAACCCTATAGTCGTCGGACATGTCGGCGGCTGGCCAACCTAGTCCCGGGGTGTTAGGGACGACCCTGTAGTCGTTGGACAAGTCGGCGGCGGGCCAACCTAGTCCCGGGGTCGTGGAGACGACCCTATAGTCGTCGGACATGACGGTGGCGGGGCAATCCAGTCCTGGGGTCGTGGGGACGACCCTACAGTCGTCGGACAAGTCGGCGGCGGGCCAACGTATGCCCAGGGTCGTTGGGACGAACCGATAGTCGTCGGACATGACGGTGGCTGGCCAATCTAGCCCTGGGGTTGTGGGGACGACCCTATAGTCGTCGGACATGTCGGCGGCTGGCCAACCTAGTCCCGGGGTCGTGGAGACGACCCTATAGTCGTCGGACAAGTCGGCGGCTGGCCAACCTAGTCCCGGGGTCGTGGAGACGACCCAATTGTCGTCGGACAAGTCGGCGGCGGGCCAACCTAGTCCCGGGGTCGTGGGGACGACCCTATAGTCGTCGGACATGTCGGCGGCAGGGCAACTTTGGCCCGTGGTCGTGGGGACGACCCTATAGTCGTCGGACATGACGGTGCCGGGGCAATCTAGCCCCGGGGTCGTGGGGACGACCCTATAGACGTCGGACATGTCGGCGGCGGGCCAACCTAGTCCCGGGGTCGTGGGGACGACTTATAGTCGTCGGACATGTCGGCGGCAGGGCAACTTTGGCCCGTGGTCGTGGGGACGACCCTATAGTCGTCGGACATGTCGGCGGCTGGCCAACCTAGTCCCGTGGTCGTGGGGACGACCCTATACTCGTCGGACATGTCGGCGGCTGCCCAACCTAGTCACGTGGTCGTGGGGACGACCCTATACTCGTCGGACATGTCGGCGGCTGGCCAACCTAGTCCCGGGGTCGTGGAGACGACCCTATAGTCGTCGGGCAAGTCGGCGGCTGGCCAACCTAGTCCCGGGGTCGTGGAGACGACCCAATAGTCGTCGGACAAGTCGGCGGCGGGCCAACCTAGTCCCGGGGTCGTGGGGACGACCCTATAGTCGTCGGACATGTCGGCGGCAGGGCAACTTTGGCCCGTGGTCGTGGGGACGACCCTATAGTCGTCGGACATGACGCTGCAGGGGCAATGTAGCCCCGGGGTCGTGGGGACGACCCTATAGACGTCGGACTTGTCGGCGGCGGGCCAACCTAGTCCCGGGGTCGTGGGGACGACCCTATAGTCGTCGGACATGTTGGCGGCAGGGCAACTTTGGCCCGTGGACGTGGGGACGACCCTATAGACGTCGGACATGTCGGGGGCGCGCCAACCTAGTCCCGGGGTCGTGGGGACGACCCTATAGTCGTCGGACATGTCGGCGGCAGGGCAACTTTGGCCCGTGGTCGTGGGGACGACCCTATAGTCGTCGGACATGTCGGCGGCGGGCCAACCTAGTCCCGGGGTCGTGGAGACGACCCTATAGTCGTCGGACATGACGGTGGCGGGGCAATCTAGTCCCGGGGTCGTGGGGACGACCCTATAGTCGTCGGACATGACGGTGGCGGGCCAATCTAGTCCCGGGGTCGTGGGGACGACCCCATAGTCGTCGAACATGTCGGCGGCGGGCCAACCTAGTCCCGTGGTCGTGGGGACGTCTCTATAGTCGTCGGACAAGTCGGCGGCGGGCCAACCTAGTCCCGGGGTCGTGGAGACGACCCTATAGTCGTCGGACATGACGGTGGCGGGGCAATCTAGTCCGGGGGTCGTGGGGACGATCCTGTATTCGTCGGACATAACGGTGGTGGGCCAATCTATTCCTGGGGCCGTGGGGACGACCCTATAGTCGTCGGACATGTCGGCGGCTGGCCAACCTAGTCCCGGGATCGTGGGGACGCCTCTATAGTCGTCGGACAAGTCGGCGGCGGGCCAACCTAGTCCCGGGGTCGTGGAGACGACCCTATAGTCGTCGGACACGACGGTGGCGGGGCAATCTAGTCCGGGGGTCGTGGGGACGACCCCATAGTCGTCGAAAATGTCGGCGGCGGGCCAACCTAGTCCCGTGGTCGTGGGGACGTCTCTATAGTCGTCGGACAAGTCGGCGGCGGGCCAACCTAGTCCCGGGGTCGTGGAGACGACCCTATAGTCGTCGGACATGACGGTGGCGGGGCAATCTAGTCCGGGGGTCGTGGGGACGATCCTGTAGTCGTCGGACATGACGGTGGTGGGCCAATCTATTCCTGGGGCCGTGGGGACGACCGTATAGTCGTCGGACATGTCGGCGGCTGGCCAACCTAGTCCCGGGATCGTGGGGACGCCTCTATAGTCGTCGGACAAGTCGGCGGCGGGCCAACCTAGTCCCGGGGTCGTGGAGACGACCCTATAGTCGTCGGACATGACGGTGGCGGGGCAATCTAGTCCGGGGGTGGTGGGGACGTCCCTACAGTCGTCGGACATGTCGGCGGCTGGCCAACCTAGTCCCGGGGTCGTGGAGACGACCCTATAGTCGTCGGACATGTCGGCGGCTGACCAACTTTGGCCCGTGGTCGTGGGGACGACCCTATAGTCGTCGGACATGACGGTGGCGGGCCAATCTAGCCCCGCGGTCGTGGGGACGACCCTATAGTCGTCGGACATGACGTTGGCGGGCCAATCTAGTCCCGGGGTCGTGGGGACGACCCTATAGTCGTCGGACATGTCGGCGGCTGGCCAACTTTGGCCCGTGGTCGTGGGGACAACCCTATAGACCTCCGACATGATGGTGGCGGGCCAATCTAGTCCCGGGGTCGTGGGGACGACCCTATAGTCGTCGGACAAGTCGGCGGCGGGCCAACATAGTCCCGGGGTCGTGGGTACGATCCTATAGTCTTCGGACATGTCGCCGGCGGGCCAACGTATGCCCAGGGTCGTAGGGACGACCCTATAGTCGTCGGACAAGTCGGCGGCGGGCCAACCTAGTCCCGGGGTCGTGGAGACGACCCTATAGTCGTCGGACATGACGGCGGCGGGGCAATCCAGTCCTGGGGTCGTGGGGACGACCCTATAGTCGTCGGACAAGTCGGCGGCGGGCCAACGTATGCCCAGGGTCGTAGGGACGAACCGATAGTCGTCGGACATGACGGTGGCGGGCCAATCTAGCCCAGGGGTTGTGGGGACGACCCTATAGTCGTCGGACATGTCGGCGGCTGGCCAACCTAGTCCCGGGGTCGTGGGGACGACCCTATAGTCGTCGGACCAGTCGGCGGCGGGCCAACCTAGTCCCGGGGTCGTGGGGACGACCCTATATTCGTCGGACAAGACGGTGGCTGGGCAACTTTGGCCAGTGGTCGTGGGGACGACCCTATACTCGTCGGACATGTCGGCGGCTGGCCAACCTAGTCCCGTGGTCGTGGGGACGACCCTATACTCGTCGGACATGTCGGCGGCTGGACAACCTAGTCCCGGGGTCGTGGAGACGACCCTATAGTCGTCGGAGAAGTCGGCGGCTGGCCAACCTAGTCCCGGGGTCGTGGAGACGACCCAATAGTCGTCGGACAAGTCGGCGGCGGGCCAACCTAGTCCCGGGGTCGTGGGGACGACCCTATAGTCGTCGGACATGTCGGCGGCAGGGCAACTTTGGGCCGTGGTCGTGGGGACGACCCTATAGTCGTCGGACATGACGGTGCCGGGGCAATCTAGCCCCGGGGTCGTGGGGACGACCCTATAGACGTCGGACATGTCGGCGGCGGGCCAACCTAGTCCCGGGGTCGTGGGGACGACTTATAGTCGTCGGACATGTCGGCGGCAGGGCAACTTTGGCCCGTGGTCGTGGGGACGAGCCTATAGTCGTCGGACATGTCGGCGGCTGGCCAACCTAGTCCCGTGGTCGTGGGGACGACCCTATACTCGTCGGACATGTCGGCGGCTGGCCAACCTAGTCCCGTGGTCGTGGGGACGACCCTATACTCGTCGGACATGTCGGCGGCTGGCCAACCTAGTCCCGGGGTCGTGGAGACGACCCTATAGTCGTCGGACAAGTCGGCGGCGGGCCAACCTAGTCCCGGGGTCGTGGAGACGACCCAATAGTCGTCGGACAAGTCGGCGGCGGGCCAACCTAGTCCCGGGGTCGTGGGGACGACCCTATAGTCGTCGGACATGTCGGCGGCAGGGCAACTTTGGCCCGTGGTCGTGGGGACGACCCTATAGTCGTCGGACATGACGCTGCAGGGGCAATGTAGCCCCGGGGTCGTGGGGACGACCCTATAGACGTCGGACTTGTCGGCGGCGGGCCAACCTAGTCCCGGGGTCGTGGGGACGACCCTATAGTCGTCGGACATGTTGGCGGCAGGGCAACTTTGGCCCGTGGACGTGGGGACGACCCTATAGACGTCGGACATGTCGGCGGCGGGCCAACCTAGTCCCGGGGTCGTGGGGACGACCCTATAGTCGTCGGACATGTCGGCGGCAGGGCAACTTTGGCCCGTGGTCGTGGGGACGACCCTATAATCGCCGGACATGTCGGCGGCGGGCCAACCTGGACCCGGGGTGGTGGGGACGACCCTATAGTCGTCGGACATGTCGGCGGCTGGCCAACCTCATCTCGTGGTCGTGGGGACGACCCCATAGTCGTAGGACACGTCGGCGGCGGCCAACCTAGTCCCGGGGTCGTGGGGACGACCCTATAGTCGTCGAACATGTCGGCGGCTGGCCAACCTATTCTCGTGGTCGTGGGGACGACCCCATAGTCGTAGGACACGTCGGCGGCGGGCCAATCTTGCCCCGGGGTCGTGGGGACGACCCTATAGTCGTCGGACATGACGGTGGTGGGCCAATCTAGTCCCGGGGTCGTGGGGACGACCCCATAGTCGTCGGACATGTCGGCTGCTGGCCAACCTAGTCCCGGGGTCGTGGGGACGACCCTATAGTCGTCGGACATGTCGGCGGCAGGGCAAATTTTGGCCCGGGGCGTGGGGACGACCCTATAGTCGTCGGACATGTCGGTGACTGGCCAACCTAGTCCCGGGGTCGTGGGGACGACCCTATAGTCGTCGGACATGTCGGCGGCAGGGCAACTTTGGCCCGTGGTCGTGGAGACGACCCTATAGTCGTCGGACATGTCGGCGGCTGGCCAACCTAGACCCGGGGTGGTGGGGACGACCCTATAGTCGTCGGACATATCGGCGGCTGGCCAACCTCATCTCGTGGTCGTGGGGACGACCCCATAGTCGTAGGACACGTCGGCGGCGGGCCAATCTAGTCCCGTGGTCTTGGGGACGACCCTATAGTCGTCGGACATGTCGGTGACTGGCCAACCTAGTCCCGGGTTCGTCGGGACGACCCTATAGTCGTCGGACAAGTCGGCGGCGGGCCAACCTACTCCCGGGGTCGTGGGGACGACCCTATAGTCGTCGGACAAGTCGGCGGCCGGCGAACCTAGTCCCGGGGTCGTGGGGACGACCCTATAGTCGTCGGACATGTCGGCGGCTGGGCAACTTTGGACAGTGGTCGTGGGGACGGCCCTATAGTCGTCGGACATGTCGGTGACTGGGCAAATTTTGGCCCGGGGCGTGGGGACGACCCTATAGTCGTCGGACATGACGGTGCCGGGGCAATCTAGCCCCGGGGTCGTGGGGACGACCCTATAGTCGTCGGACAAGTCGGCGGCGGGCCAACCTAGTCCCGTGGTCGTGGGGACGACCGTATAGTCGTCGGACAAGTCGGCGGCGGGCCAACCTAGTCCCGTGGTCGTGGGGACGTCTCTATAGTCGTCGGACAAGTCGGCGGCGGGCCAACCTAGTCCCGGGGTCGTGGAGACGACCCTATAGTCGTCGGACATGACGGTGGCGGGGCAATCTAGTCCGGGGGTCGTGGGGACGATCCTGTAGTCGTCGGACATGACGGTGGTGGGCCAATCTATTCCTGGGGCCGTGGGGACGACCCTATAGTCGTCGGACATGTCGGCGGCTGGCCAACCTAGTCCCGGGATCGTGGGGACGCCTCTATAGTCGTCGGACAAGTCGGCGGCGGGCCAACCTAGTCCCGGGGTCGTGGGGACGACCCTATAGTCGTCGGACATGACGGTCGGCGGGCCAATCTAGTCCCGGGCTCGTGGGGACGACCCTATAGTCGTCGGACATGTCGGCGGCTGGGCAACTTTGGCCCGTGTTCGTGGGGACGTCTCTATAGTCGTCGGACAAGTCGGCGGCGGGCCAACCTAGTCCCGGGGTCGTGGAGACGACCCTATAGTCGTCGGACGTGACGGTGGCGGGGCAATCTAGTCCGGGGGTCGTGGGGACGACCCCATAGTCGTCGAACATGTCGGCGGCGGGCCAACCTAGTCCCGTGGTCGTGGGGACGTCTCTATAGTCGTCGGACAAGTCGGCGGCGGGCCAACCTAGTCCCGGGGTCGTGGAGACGACCCTATAGTCGTCGGACATGACGGTGGCGGGCCAACATAGTCCCGGGGTCGTGGAGAGGACCCTATAGTCGTCGGACATGACGGTGGCGGGGCAATCTAGTCCCGGGGTCGTGGGGACGAGCCTATAGTCGTCGGACATGTCGGCGGCTGACCAACTTTGGCCCGGGGTCGTGGAGACGACCCTATAGTCGTCGGACATGACGGAGGCGGGGTAATCTACTCCTGGGGTCATGGGGACGACCCCATAGTAGTCGGACAAGTCGGCGGCGGGCCAACCTAGTCCCGGGGTCGTGGGGACAACCCTATAGTCGTCGGACATGTCGGCGGCTGGCCAACCTAGTCCCAGGGTCGGAGGGACGACCCTATAGTCGTCGGACAAGTCGGCGGCGGGCCAACCTAGTCCCGGGGTCGTGGAGACGACCCTATAGTCGTCGGACATGACGGTGGCGGGGCAATCCAGTCCTGGGGTCGTGGGGACGACCCTATAGTCGTCGGACAAGTCGGCGGCGGGCCAACGTATGCCCAGGGTCGTAGGGACGACCCTATAGTCGTCGGACAAGTCGGCGGCGGGCCAACCTAGTCCCGGGGTCGTGGGGACGATCCTGTAGTCGTCGTACATGACGGTGGTGGGCCAATCTATTCCTGGGGCCGTGGGGACGACCCTATAGTCGTCGGACATGTCGGCGGCGGGCCAACATAGTCCCGGGGTCGTGGAGAGGACCCTATTGTCGTCGGACATGACGGTGGCGGGGCAATCTAGTCCCGGGGTCGTGGGGACGAGCCTATAGTCGTCGGACATGTCGGCGGCTGACCAACTTTGGCCCGGGGTCGTGGAGACGACCCTATAGTCGTCGGACATGACGGAGGCGGGGTAATCTACTCCTGGGGTCATGGGGACGACCCCATAGTAGTCGGACAAGTCGGCGGCGGGCCAACCTAGTCCCGGGGTCGTGGGGACAACCCTATAGTCGTCGGACATGTCGGCGGCTGGCCAACCTAGTCCCGGGGTGTTAGGGACGACCCTGTAGTCGTTGGACAAGTCGGCGGCGGGCCAACCTAGTCCCGGGGTCGTGGGTACGACCCTATAGTCGTCGGACATGTCGGCGGCGGGCCAACGTATGCCCAGGGTCGTAGGGACAACCCTATAGTCGTCGGACAAGTCGGCGGCGGGCCAACCTAGTCCCGGGGTCGTGGAGACGACCCTATAGTCGTCGGACATGACGGTGGCGGGGCAATCCAGTCCTGGGGTCGTGGGGACGACCCTATAGTCGTCGGACAAGTCGGCGGCGGGCCAACGTATGCCCAGGGTCGTAGGGACGAACCGATAGTCGTCGGACATGACGGTGGCTGGCCAATCTAGCCCTGGGGTTGTGGGGACGACCCTATAGTCGTCGGACATGTCGGCGGCTGGCCAACCTAGTCCCGGGGTCGTGGAGACGACCCTATAGTCGTCGGAGAAGTCGGCGGCTGGCCAACCTAGTCCCGGGGTCGTGGAGACGACCCAATTGTCGTCGGACAAGTCGGCGGCGGGCCAACCTAGTCCCGGGGTCGTGGGGACGACCCTATAGTCGTCGGACATGTCGGCGGCAGGGCAACTTTGGCCCGTGGTCGTGGGGACGACCCTATAGTCGTCGGACATGACGGTGCCGGGGCAATCTAGCCCCGGGGTCGTGGGGACGACCCTATAGACGTCGGACATGTCGGCGGCGGGCCAACCTAGTCCCGGGGTCGTGGGGACGACTTATAGTCGTCGGACATGTCGGCGGCAGGGCAACTTTGGCCCGTGGTCGTGGGGACGACCCTATAGTCGTCGGACATGTCGGCGGCTGGCCAACCTAGTCCCGTGGTCGTGGGGACGACCCTATACTCGTCGGACATGTCGGCGGCTGCCCAACCTAGTCCCGTGGTCGTGGGGACGACCCTATACTCGTCGGACATGTCGGCGGCTGGCCAACCTAGTCCCGGGGTCGTGGAGACGACCCTATAGTCGTCGGGCAAGTCGGCGGCTGGCCAACCTAGTCCCGGGGTCGTGGAGACGACCCAATAGTCGTCGGACAAGTCGGCGGCGGGCCAACCTAGTCCCGGGGTCGTGGGGACGACCCTATAGTCGTCGGACATGTCGGCGGCAGGGCAACTTTGGCCCGTGGTCGTGGGGACGACCCTATAGTCGTCGGACATGACGCTGCAGGGGCAATGTAGCCCCGGGGTCGTGGGGACGACCCTATAGACGTCGGACTTGTCGGCGGCGGGCCAACCTAGTCCCGGGGTCGTGGGGACGACCCTATAGTCGTCGGACATGTTGGCGGCAGGGCAACTTTGGCCCGTGGACGTGGGGACGACCCTATAGACGTCGGACATGTCGGGGGCGCGCCAACCTAGTCCCGGGGTCGTGGGGACGACCCTATAGTCGTCGGACATGTCGGCGGCAGGGCAACTTTGGCCCGTGGTCGTGGGGACGACCCTATAGTCGTCGGACATGTCGGCGGCGGGCCAACCTAGTCCCGGGGTCGTGGAGACGACCCTATAGTCGTCGGACATGACGGTGGCGGGGCAATCTAGTCCCGGGGTCGTGGGGACGACCCTATAGTCGTCGGACATGACGGTGGCGGGCCAATCTAGTCCCGGGGTCGTGGGGACGACCCCATAGTCGTCGAACATGTCGGCGGCGGGCCAACCTAGTCCCGTGGTCGTGGGGACGTCTCTATAGTCGTCGGACAAGTCGGCGGCGGGCCAACCTAGTCCCGGGGTCGTGGAGACGACCCTATAGTCGTCGGACATGACGGTGGCGGGGCAATCTAGTCCGGGGGTCGTGGGGACGATCCTGTATTCGTCGGACATAACGGTGGTGGGCCAATCTATTCCTGGGGCCGTGGGGACGACCCTATAGTCGTCGGACATGTCGGCGGCTGGCCAACCTAGTCCCGGGATCGTGGGGACGCCTCTATAGTCGTCGGACAAGTCGGCGGCGGGCCAACCTAGTCCCGGGGTCGTGGAGACGACCCTATAGTCGTCGGACACGACGGTGGCGGGGCAATCTAGTCCGGGGGTCGTGGGGACGACCCCATAGTCGTCGAAAATGTCGGCGGCGGGCCAACCTAGTCCCGTGGTCGTGGGGACGTCTCTATAGTCGTCGGACAAGTCGGCGGCGGGCCAACCTAGTCCCGGGGTCGTGGAGACGACCCTATAGTCGTCGGACATGACGGTGGCGGGGCAATCTAGTCCGGGGGTGGTGGGGACGTCCCTACAGTCGTCGGACATGTCGGCGGCTGGCCAACCTAGTCCCGGGGTCGTGGAGACGACCCTATAGTCGTCGGACATGTCGGCGGCTGACCAACTTTGGCCCGTGGTCGTGGGGACGACCCTATAGTCGTCGGACATGACGGTGGCGGGCCAATCTAGCCCCGCGGTCGTGGGGACGACCCTATAGTCGTCGGACATGACGGTGGCGGGCCAATCTAGTCCCGGGCTCGTGGGGACGACCCTATAGTCGTCGGACATGACGGTGGCGGGCCAATCTAGTCCCGGGGTCGTGGGGACGACCCTGTAGTCGTCGGACAAGTCGGCGGCGGGCCGACATATTCCCGGGGTCGTGGGGACGACCCTATAGTCGTCGGACAAGTCGGCGGCGGACCAACCTAGTCCCGGGGTCGTGGGGCGACCCTATAGTCGTCGGACATGACGTTGGCGGGCCAATCTAGTCCCGGGGTCGTGGGGACGACCCTATAGTCGTCGGACATGTCGGCGGCTGGCCAACTTTGGCCCGTGGTCGTGGGGACAACCCTATAGACCTCCGACATGATGGTGGCGGGCCAATCTAGTCCCGGGGTCGTGGGGACGACCCTATAGTCGTCGGACAAGTCGGCGGCGGGCCAACATAGTCCCGGGGTCGTGGGTACGATCCTATAGTCTTCGGACATGTCGCCGGCGGGCCAACGTATGCCCAGGGTCGTAGGGACGACCCTATAGTCGTCGGACAAGTCGGCGGCGGGCCAACCTAGTCCCGGGGTCGTGGAGACGACCCTATAGTCGTCGGACATGACGGCGGCGGGGCAATCCAGTCCTGGGGTCGTGGGGACGACCCTATAGTCGTCGGACAAGTCGGCGGCGGGCCAACGTATGCCCAGGGTCGTAGGGACGAACCGATAGTCGTCGGACATGACGGTGGCGGGCCAATCTAGCCCAGGGGTTGTGGGGACGACCCTATAGTCGTCGGACATGTCGGCGGCTGGCCAACCTAGTCCCGGGGTCGTGGGGACGACCCTATAGTCGTCGGACCAGTCGGCGGCGGGCCAACCTAGTCCCGGGGTCGTGGGGACGACCCTATATTCGTCGGACAAGACGGTGGCTGGGCAACTTTGGCCAGTGGTCGTGGGGACGACCCTATACTCGTCGGACATGTCGGCGGCTGGCCAACCTAGTCCCGTGGTCGTGGGGACGACCCTATACTCGTCGGACATGTCGGCGGCTGGCCAACCTAGTCCCGGGGTCGTGGAGACGACCCTATAGTCGTCGGAGAAGTCGGCGGCTGGCCAACCTAGTCCCGGGGTCGTGGAGACGACCCAATAGTCGTCGGACAAGTCGGCGGCGGGCCAACCTAGTCCCGGGGTCGTGGGGACGACCCTATAGTCGTCGGACATGTCGGCGGCAGGGCAACTTTGGGCCGTGGTCGTGGGGACGACCCTATAGTCGTCGGACATGACGGTGCCGGGGCAATCTAGCCCCGGGGTCGTGGGGACGACCCTATAGACGTCGGACATGTCGGCGGCGGGCCAACCTAGTCCCGGGGTCGTGGGGACGACTTATAGTCGTCGGACATGTCGGCGGCAGGGCAACTTTGGCCCGTGGTCGTGGGGACGAGCCTATAGTCGTCGGACATGTCGGCGGCTGGCCAACCTAGTCCCGTGGTCGTGGGGACGACCCTATACTCGTCGGACATGTCGGCGGCTGGCCAACCTAGTCCCGTGGTCGTGGGGACGACCCTATACTCGTCGGACATGTCGGCGGCTGGCCAACCTAGTCCCGGGGTCGTGGAGACGACCCTATAGTCGTCGGACAAGTCGGCGGCGGGCCAACCTAGTCCCGGGGTCGTGGAGACGACCCAATAGTCGTCGGACAAGTCGGCGGCGGGCCAACCTAGTCCCGGGGTCGTGGGGACGACCCTATAGTCGTCGGACATGTCGGCGGCAGGGCAACTTTGGCCCGTGGTCGTGGGGACGACCCTATAGTCGTCGGACATGACGCTGCAGGGGCAATGTAGCCCCGGGGTCGTGGGGACGACCCTATAGACGTCGGACTTGTCGGCGGCGGGCCAACCTAGTCCCGGGGTCGTGGGGACGACCCTATAGTCGTCGGACATGTTGGCGGCAGGGCAACTTTGGCCCGTGGACGTGGGGACGACCCTATAGACGTCGGACATGTCGGCGGCGGGCCAACCTAGTCCCGGGGTCGTGGGGACGACCCTATAGTCGTCGGACATGTCGGCGGCAGGGCAACTTTGGCCCGTGGTCGTGGGGACGACCCTATAATCGCCGGACATGTCGGCGGCGGGCCAACCTAGTCCCGGGGTCGTGGAGACGACCCTATAGTCGTCGGACATGACGGTGGCGGGGCAATCTAGTCCGGGGGTCGTGGGGACTTCCCTATAGTCGTCGGACAAGTCGGCGGCTGGCCAACCTAGTCCCGTGGTCGTGGGGACGACCCTATAGTCGTCGGACATGTCGGCGGCTGGGCAACTTTGGCCCGTGGTCGTGGGGACGTCTCTATAGTCGTCGGACAAGTCGGCGGCGGGCCAACCTAGTCCCGGGGTCGTGGAGACGACCCTATAGTCGTCGGACATGACGGTGGCGGGGCAATCTAGTCCCGGGGTCGTGGGGACGACCCTATAGTCGTCGGACATGACGGTGGCGGGCCAATCTAGTCCCGGGGTCGTGGGGACGACCCCATAGTCGTCGGACATGTCGGCGGCTGGGCAACTTTGGCCCGTGGTCGTGGGGACGACCCTATAGTCGTCGGACAAGTCGGCGGCGGGCCAACCTAGTCCCGGGGTCGTGGAGACGACCCTATAGTCGTCGGACATGACGGTGGCGGGGCAATCTAGTCCCGGGGTCGTGGGGACGACCCTATAGTCGTCGGACATGACGGTGGCGGGCCAATCTAGTCCCGGGGTCGTCGGGACGACCCCATAGTCGTCGAACATGTCGGCGGCGGGCCAACCTAGTCCCGTGGTCGTGGGGACGTCTCTATAGTCGTCGGACAAGTCGGCGGCGGGCCAACCTAGTCCCGGGGTCGTGGAGACGACCCTATAGTCGTCGGACATGACGGTGGCGGGGCAATCTAGTCCGGGGGTCGTGGGGACGATCCCGTATTCGTCGGACATAACGGTGGTGGGCCAATCTATTCCTGGGGCCGTGGGGACGACCCTATAGTCGTCGGACATGTCGGCGGCTGGCCAACCTAGTCCCGGGATCGTGGGGACGCCTCTATAGTCGTCGGACAAGTCGGCGGCGGGCCAACCTAGTCCCGGGGTCGTGGGGACGACCCTATAGTCGTCGGACATGACGGTCGGCGGGCCAATCTAGTCCCGGGCTCGTGGGGACGACCCTATAGTCGTCGGACATGTCGGCGGCTGGGCAACTTTGGCCCGGGGTCGTGGGGACGTCTCTATAGTCGTCGGACAAGTCGGCGGCGGGCCAACCTAGTCCCGGGGTCGTGGAGACGACCCTATAGTCGTCGGACACGACGGTGGCGGGGCAATCTAGTCCGGGGGTCGTGGGGACGACCCCATAGTCGTCGAACATGTCGGCGGCGGGCCAACCTAGTCCCGTGGTCGTGGGGACGTCTCTATAGTCGTCGGACAAGTCGGCGGCGGGCCAACCTAGTCCCGGGGTCGTGGAGACGACCCTATAGTCGTCGGACATGACGGTGGCGGGGCAATCTAGTCCGGGGGTCGTGGGGACGATCCTGTAGTCGTCGGACATGACGGTGGTGGGCCAATCTATTCCTGGGGCCGTGGGGACGACCGTATAGTCGTCGGACATGTCGGCGGCTGGCCAACCTAGTCCCGGGATCGTGGGGACGCCTCTATAGTCGTCGGACACGTCGGCGGCGGGCCAACCTAGTCCCGGGGTCGTGGAGACGACCCTATAGTCGTCGGACATGACGGTGGCGGGGCAATCTAGTCCGGGGGTGGTGGGGACGTCCCTACAGTCGTCGGACATGTCGGCGGCTGGCCAACCTAGTCCCGGGGTCGTGGAGACGACCCTATAGTCGTCGGACATGTCGGCGGCTGACCAACTTTGGCCCGTGGTCGTGGGGACGACCCTATAGTCGTCGGACATGACGGTGGCGGGCCAATCTAGCCCCGCGGTCGTGGGGACGACCCTATAGTCGTCGGACATGACGGTGGCGGGCCAATCTAGTCCCGGGCTCGTGGGGACGACCCTATAGTCGTCGGACATGACGGTGGCGGGCCAATCTAGTCCCGGGGTCGTGGGGACGACCCTGTAGTCGTCGGACAAGTCGGCGGCGGGCCGACATATTCCCGGGGTCGTGGGGACGACCCTATAGTCGTCGGACAAGTCGGCGGCGGACCAACCTAGTCCCGGGGTCGTGGGGCGACCCTATAGTCGTCGGACATGACGTTGGCGGGCCAATCTAGTCCCGGGGTCGTGGGGACGACCCTATAGTCGTCGGACATGTCGGCGGCTGGCCAACTTTGGCCCGTGGTCGTGGGGACAACCCTATAGACCTCCGACATGATGGTGGCGGGCCAATCTAGTCCCGGGGTCGTGGGGACGACCCTATAGTCGTCGGACAAGTCGGCGGCGGGCCAACATAGTCCCGGGGTCGTGGAGAGGACCCTATAGTCGTCGGACATGACGGTGGCGGGGCAATCTAGTCCGGGGGTCGTGGGGACGACCCCATAGTCGTCGAACATGTCGGCGGCGGGCCAACCTAGTCCCGTGGTCGTGGGGACGTCTCTATAGTCGTCGGACAAGTCGGCGGCGGGCCAACCTAGTCCCGGGGTCGTGGAGACGACCCTATAGTCGTCGGACATGACGGTGGCGGGGCAATCTAGTCCGGGGGTCGTGGGGACGATCCTGTAGTCGTCGGACATGACGGTGGTGGGCCAATCTATTCCTGGGGCCGTGGGGACGACCCTATAGTCGTCGGACATGTCGGCGGCTGGCCAACCTAGTCCCGGGATCGTGGGGACGCCTCTATAGTCGTCGGACAAGTCGGCGGCGGGCCAACCTAGTCCCGGGGTCGTGGGGACGACCCTATAGTCGTCGGACATGACGGTCGGCGGGCCAATCTAGTCCCGGGCTCGTGGGGACGACCCTATAGTCGTCGGACATGTCGGCGGCTGGGCAACTTTGGCCCGTGGTCGTGGGGACGTCTCTATAGTCGTCGGACAAGTCGGCGGCGGGCCAATCTAGCCCCGCGGTCGTGGGGACGACCCTATAGTCGTCGGACATGACGGTGGCGGGCCAATCTAGTCCCGGGCTCGTGGGGACGACCCTATAGTCGTCGGACATGACGGTGGCGGGCCAATCTAGTCCCGGGGTCGTGGGGACGACCCTGTAGTCGTCGGACAAGTCGGCGGCGGGCCGACATATTCCCGGGGTCGTGGGGACGACCCTATAGTCGTCGGACAAGTCGGCGGCGGACCAACCTAGTCCCGGGGTCGTGGGGCGACCCTATAGTCGTCGGACATGACGGTGGCGGGCCAATCTAGTCCCGGGGTCGTGGGGACGAGCCTATAGTCGTCGGACATGTCGGCGGCTGACCAACTTTGGCCCGGGGTCGTGGAGACGACCCTATAGTCGTCGGACATGACGGAGGCGGGGTAATCTACTCCTGGGGTCATGGGGACGACCTCATAGTAGTCGGACAAGTCGGCGGCGGGCCAACCTAGTCCCGGGGTCGTGGGGACAACAATATAGTCGTCGGACATGTCGGCGGCTGGCCAACCTAGTCCCGGGGTGTTAGGGACGACCCTGTAGTCGTTGGACAAGTCGGCGGCGGGCCAACCTAGTCCCGGGGTCGTGGGTACGACCCTATAGTCGTCGGACATGTCGGCGGCGGGCCAACGTATGCCCAGGGTCGTAGGGACGACCCTATAGTCGTCGGACAAGTCGGCGGCGGGCCAACCTAGTCCCGGGGTCGTGGAGACGACCCTATAGTCGTCGGACATGACGGTGGCGGGGCAATCCAGTCCTGGGGTCGTGGGGACGACCCTATAGTCGTCGGACAAGTCGGCGGCGGGCCAACCTACTCCCGGGGTCGTGGGGACGACCTTATAGTCGTCGGACAAGTCGGCGGCGGGCCAACCTAGACCCGGGGTCGTGGGGACGACCCTATAGTCGTCGGACATGTCGGCGGCAGGGCAACTTTGGCCCGTGGTCTTGGGGACGATCCTGTAGTCGTCGGACATGTCGGCGGCTGGCCAACCTAGTCCCGGGATCGTGGGGACGCCTCTATAGTCGTCGGACAAGTCGGCGGCGGGCCAACCTAGTCCCGGGGTCGTGGGGACGACCCTATAGTCGTCGGACATGACGGTCGGCGGGCCAATCTAGTCCCGGGCTCGTGGGGACGACCCTATAGTCGTCGGACATGTCGGCGGCTGGGCAACTTTGGCCCGTGGTCGTGGGGACGTCTCTATAGTCTTCGGACAAGTCGGCGGCGGGCCAATCTAGCCCCGCGGTCGTGGGGACGACCCTATAGTCGTCGGACATGACGGTGGCGGGCCAATCTAGTCCCGGGCTCGTGGGGACGACCCTATAGTCGTCGGACATGACGGTGGCGGGCCAATCTAGTCCCGGGGTCGTGGGGACGACCCTGTAGTCGTCGGACAAGTCGGCGGCGGGCCGACATATTCCCGGGGTCGTGGGGACGACCCTATAGTCGTCGGACAAGTCGGCGGCGGACCAACCTAGTCCCGGGGTCGTGGGGCGACCCTATAGTCGTCGGACATGACGGTGGCGGGCCAATCTAGTCCCGGGGTCGTGGGGACGAGCCTATAGTCGTCGGACATGTCGGCGGCTGACCAACTTTGGCCCGGGGTCGTGGAGACGACCCTATAGTCGTCGGACATGACGGAGGCGGGGTAATCTACTCCTGGGGTCATGGGGACGACCTCATAGTAGTCGGACAAGTCGGCGGCGGGCCAACCTAGTCCCGGGGTCGTGGGGACAACCCTATAGTCGTCGGACATGTCGGCGGCGGGCCAACCTAGTCCCGGGGTGTTAGGGACGACCCTGTAGTCGTTGGACAAGTCGGCGGCGGGCCAACCTAGTCCCGGGGTCGTGGGTACGACCCTATAGTCGTCGGACATGTCGGCGGCGGGCCAACGTATGCCCAGGGTCGTAGGGACGACCCTATAGTCGTCGGACAAGTCGGCGGCGGGCCAACCTAGTCCCGGGGTCGTGGAGACGACCCTATAGTCGTCGGACATGACGGTGGCGGGGCAATCCAGTCCTGGGGTCGTGGGGACGACCCTATAGTCGTCGGACAAGTCGGCGGCGGGCCAATGTATGCCCAGGGTCGTAGGGACGACCCTATAGTCGTCGGACAAGTCGGCGGCGGGCCAACCTAGTCCCGGGGTCGTGGGGACGATCCTGTAGTCGTCGTACATGACGGTGGTGGGCCAATCTATTCCTGGGGCCGTGGGGACGACCCTATAGTCGTCGGACATGTCGGCGGCGGGCCAACATAGTCCCGGGGTCATGGAGAGGACCCTATTGTCGTCGGACATGACGGTGGCGGGGCAATCTAGTCCCGGGGTCGTGGGGACGAGCCTATAGTCGTCGGACATGTCGGCGGCTGACCAACTTTGGCCCGGGGTCGTGGAGACGACCCTATAGTCGTCGGACATGACGGAGGCGGGGTAATCTACTCCTGGGGTCATGGGGACGACCCCATAGTAGTCGGACAAGTCGGCGGCGGGCCAACCTAGTCCCGGGGTCGTGGGGACAACCCTATAGTCGTCGGACATGTCGGCGGCTGGCCAACCTAGTCCCGGGGTGTTAGGGACGACCCTGTAGTCGTTGGACAAGTCGGCGGCGGGCCAACCTAGTCCCGGGGTCGTGGGTACGACCCTATAGTCGTCGGACATGTCGGCGGCGGGCCAACGTATGCCCAGGGTCGTAGGGACGACCCTATAGTCGTCGGACAAGTCGGCGGCGGGCCAACCTAGTCCCGGGGTCGTGGAGACGACCCTATAGTCGTCGGACATGACGGTGGCGGGGCAATCCAGTCCTGGGGTCGTGGGGACGACCCTATAGTCGTCGGACAAGTCGGCGGCGGGCCAACGTATGCCCAGGGTCGTAGGGACGAACCGATAGTCGTCGGACATGACGGTGGCGGGCCAATCTAGCCCAGGGGTTGTGGGGACGACCCTATAGTCGTCGGACATGTCGGCGGCTGGCCAACCTAGTCCCGGGCTCGTGGGGACGACCCTATAGTCGTCGGACATGACGGTGGCGGGCCAATCTAGTCCCGGGGTCGTGGGGACGACCCTGTAGTCGTCGGACAAGTCGGCGGCGGGCCGACATATTCCCAGGGTCGTGGGGACGACCCTATAGTCGTCGGACAAGTCGGCGGCGGACCAACCTAGTCCCGGGGTCGTGGGGCGACCCTATAGTCGTCGGACATGACGGTGGCGGGCCAATCTAGTCCCGGGGTCGTGGGGACGACCCTATAGTCGTCGGACATGTCGGCGGCTGGCCAACTTTGGCCCGTGGTCGTGGGGAGAACCCTATAGACCTCCGACATGATGGTGGCGGGCCAATCTAGTCCCGGGGTCGTGGGGACGACCCTATAGTCGTCGGACAAGTCGGCGGCGGGCCAACATAGTCCCGGGGTCGTGGAGAGGACCCTATAGTCGTCGGACATGACGGTGGCGGGGCAATCTAGTCCGGGGGTCGTGGGGACGACCCCATAGTCGTCGAACATGTCGGCGGCGGGCCAACCTAGTCCCGTGGTCGTGGGGACGCCTCTATAGTCGTCGGACAAGTCGGCGGCGGGCCAACCTAGTCCCGGGGTCGTGGAGACGACCCTATAGTCGTCGGACATGACGGTGGCGGGGCAATCTAGTCCGGGGGTCGTGGGGACGATCCTGTAGTCGTCGGACATGACGGTGGTGGGCCAATCTATTCCTGGGGCCGTGGGGACGACCCTATAGTCGTCGGACATGTCGGCGGCTGGCCAACCTAGTCCCGGGATCGTGGGGACGCCTCTATAGTCGTCGGACAAGTCGGCGGCGGGCCAACCTAGTCCCGGGGTCGTGGGGACGACCCTATAGTCGTCGGACATGACGGTCGGCGGGCCAATCTAGTCCCGGGCTCGTGGGGACGACCCTATAGTCGTCGGACATGTCGGCGGCTGGGCAACTTTGGCCCGTGTTCGTGGGGACGTCTCTATAGTCGTCGGACAAGTCGGCGGCGGGCCAACCTAGTCCCGGGGTCGTGGAGACGACCCTATAGTCGTCGGACATGACGGTGGCGGGGCAATCTAGTCCGGGGGTCGTGGGGACGACCCCATAGTCGTCGAACATGTCGGCGGCGGGCCAACCTAGTCCCGTGGTCGTGGGGACGTCTCTATAGTCGTCGGACAAGTCGGCGGCGGGCCAACCTAGTCCCGGGGTCGTGGAGACGACCCTATAGTCGTCGGACATGACGGTGGCGGGCCAACATAGTCCCGGGGTCGTGGAGAGGACCCTATAGTCGTCGGACATGACGGTGGCGGGGCAATCTAGTCCCGGGGTCGTGGGGACGAGCCTATAGTCGTCGGACATGTCGGCGGCTGACCAACTTTGGCCCGGGGTCGTGGAGACGACCCTATAGTCGTCGGACATGACGGAGGCGGGGTAATCTACTCCTGGGGTCATGGGGACGACCCCATAGTAGTCGGACAAGTCGGCGGCGGGCCAACCTAGTCCCGGGGTCGTGGGGACAACCCTATAGTCGTCGGACATGTCGGCGGCTGGCCAACCTAGTCCCGGGGTCGTGGAGACGACCCTATAGTCGTCGGACATGACGGTGGCGGGGCAATCCAGTCCTGGGGTCGTGGGGACGACCCTATAGTCGTCGGACAAGTCGGCGGCGGGCCAACGTATGCCCAGGGTCGTAGGGACGACCCTATAGTCGTCGGACAAGTCGGCGGCGGGCCAACCTAGTCCCGGGGTCGTGGAGACGACCCTATAGTCGTCGGACATGACGGTGGCGGGGCAATCCAGTCCTGGGGTCGTGGGGACGACCCTATAGTCGTCGGACAAGTCGGCGGCGGGCCAACCTAGTCCCGGGGTCGTGGGTACGACCCTATAGTCGTCGGACATGTCGGCGGCGGGCCAACGTATGCCCAGGGTCGTAGGGACGACCCTATAGTCGTCGGACATGACGGAGGCGGGGTAATCTACTCCTGGGGTCATGGGGACGACCCCATAGTAGTCGGACAAGTCGGCGGCGGGCCAACCTAGTCCCGGGGTCGTGGGGACAACCCTATAGTCGTCGGACATGTCGGCGGCTGGCCAACCTAGTCCCGGGGTGTTAGGGACGACCCTGTAGTCGTTGGACAAGTCGGCGGCGGGCCAACCTAGTCCCGGGGTCGTGGGTACGACCCTATAGTCGTCGGACATGTCGGCGGCGGGCCAACGTATGCCCAGGGTCGTAGGGACGACCCTATAGTCGTCGGACATGTCGGCGGCAGGGCAACTTTGGCCCGTGGTCGTGGGGACGACCCTATAGTCGTCGGACATGTCGGCGGCTGGCCAACCTAGTCCCGTGGTCGTGGGGACGACCCTATACTCGTCGGACATGTCGGCGGCTGGCCAAACTAGTCCCGTGGTCGTGGGGACGACTCTATAGTCGTCGGACATGTCGGCGGCAGGGCAACTTTGGCCCGTGGTCGTGGGGACGACCCTATAGTCGTCGGACATGACGGTGCCGGGGCAATCTAGCCCCGGGGTCGTGGGGACGACCCTATAGACGTCGGACATGTCGGCGGCGGGCCAACCTAGTCCCGGGGTCGTGGGGACGACTTATAGTCGTCGGACATGTCGGCGGCAGGGCAACTTTTGCCCGTGGTCGTGGGGACGACCCTATAGTCGTCGGACAAGTCGGCGGCTGGCCAACCTAGTCCCGGGGTCGTGGAGACGACCCAATAGTCGTCGGACATGTCGGCGGCGGGCCAACCTAGTCCCGGGGTCGTGGGGACGACCCTATAGTCGTCGGACATGTCGGCGGCAGGGCAACTTTGGCCCGTGGTCGTGGGGACGACCCTATAGTCGTCGGACAAGTCGGCGGCTGGCCAACCTAGTCCCGGGGTCGTGGGGACAACCCTATAGTCGTCGGACATGTCGGCGGCTGGCCAACCTAGTCCCGGGGTGTTAGGGACGACCCTGTAGTCGTTGGACAAGTCGGCGGCGGGCCAACCTAGTCCCGGGGTCGTGGGTACGACCCTATAGTCGTCGGACATGTCGGCGGCGGGCCAACCTAGTCCCGGGGTCGTGGGGACGACCCTATAGTCGTCGGACATGTCGGCGGCAGGGCAACTTTGGCCCGTGGTCGTGGGGACGACCCTATAGTCGTCGGACATGACGGTGCCGGGGCAATCTAGCCCCGGGGTCGTGGGGACGACCCTATAGACGTCGGACATGTCGGCGGCGGGCCAACCTATTCCCGGGGTCGTGGGGACGACTTATAGTCGTCGGACATGTCGGCGGCAGGGCAACTTTGGCCCGTGGTCGTGGGGACGACCCTATAGTCGTCGGACATGTCGGCGGCTGGCCAACCTAGTCCCGTGGTCGTGGGGACGACCCTATACTCGTCGGACATGTCGGCGGCTGGCCAACCTAGTCCCGTGGTCGTGGGGACGACCCTATACTCGTCGGACATGTCGGCGGCTGGCCAACCTAGTCCCGGGGTCGTGGAGACGACCCTATAGTCGTCGGACAAGTCGGCGGCTGGCCAACCTAGTCCCGTGGTCGTGGGGACGACCCTATAGTCGTCGGACATGTCGGCGGCTGGGCAACTTTGGCCCGTGGTCGTGGGGACGTCTCTATAGTCGTCGGACAAGTCGGCGGCGGGCCAACCTAGTCCCGGGGTCGTGGAGACGACCCTATAGTCGTCGGACATGACGGTGGCGGGGCAATCTAGTCCCGGGGTCGTGGGGACGACCCTATAGTCGTCGGACATGACGGTGGCGGGCCAATCTAGTCCCGGGGTCGTGGGGACGACCCCATAGTCGTCGGACATGTCGGCGGCTGGGCAACTTTGGCCCGTGGTCGTGGGGACGACCCTATAGTCGTCGGACATGTCGGCGGCAGGGCAACTTTGGCCCGTGGTCGTGGGGACGACCCTATAGTCGTCGGACATGTCGGCGGCGGGCCAACCTAGTCCCGGGGTCGTGGAGACGACCCTATAGTCGTCGGACATGACGGTGGCGGGGCAATCTAGTCCGGGGGTCGTGGGGACGTCCCTATAGTCGTCGGACAAGTCGGCGGCTGGCCAACCTAGTCCCGTGGTCGTGGGGACGACCCTATAGTCGTCGGACATGTCGGCGGCTGGGCAACTTTGGCCCGTGGTCGTGGGGACGTCTCTATAGTCGTCGGACAAGTCGGCGGCGGGCCAACCTAGTCCCGGGGTCGTGGAGACGACCCTATAGTCGTCGGACATGACGGTGGCGGGGCAATCTAGTCCCGGGGTCGTGGGGACGACCCTATAGTCGTCGGACATGACGGTGGCGGGCCAATCTAGTCCCGGGGTCGTGGGGACGACCCCATAGTCGTCGGACATGTCGGCGGCTGGGCAACTTTGGCCCGTGGTCGTGGGGACGACCCTATAGTCGTCGGACAAGTCGGCGGCGGGCCAACCTAGTCCCGGGGTCGTGGAGACGACCCTATAGTCGTCGGACATGACGGTGGCGGGGCAATCTAGTCCGGGGGTCGTGGGGACGATCCTGTATTCGTCGGACATAACGGTGGTGGGCCAATCTATTCCTGGGGCCGTGGGGACGACCCTATAGTCGTCGGACATGTCGGCGGCTGGCCAACCTAGTCCCGGGATCGTGGGGACGCCTCTATAGTCGTCGGACAAGTCGGCGGCGGGCCAACCTAGTCCCGGGGTCGTGGAGACGACCCTATAGTCGTCGGACACGACGGTGGCGGGGCAATCTAGTCCGGGGGTCGTGGGGACGACCCCATAGTCGTCGAACATGTCGGCGGCGGGCCAACCTAGTCCCGTGGTCGTGGGGACGTCTCTATAGTCGTCGGACAAGTCGGCGGCGGGCCAACCTAGTCCCGGGGTCGTGGAGACGACCCTATAGTCGTCGGACATGACGGTGGCGGGGCAATCTAGTCCGGGGGTCGTGGGGACGATCCTGTAGTCGTCGGACATGACGGTGGTGGGCCAATCTATTCCTGGGGCCGTGGGGACGACCGTATAGTCGTCGGACATGTCGGCGGCTGGCCAACCTATTCCCGGGATCGTGGGGACGCCTCTATAGTCGTCGGACAAGTCGGCGGCGGGCCAACCTAGTCCCGGGGTCGTGGAGACGACCCTATAGTCGTCGGACATGACGGTGGCGGGGCAATCTAGTCCGGGGGTGGTGGGGACGTCCCTACAGTCGTCGGACATGTCGGCGGCTGGCCAACCTAGTCCCGGGGTCGTGGAGACGACCCTATAGTCGTCGGACATGTCGGCGGCTGACCAACTTTGGCCCGTGGTCGTGGGGACGACCCTATAGTCGTCGGACATGACGGTGGCGGGCCAATCTAGCCCCGCGGTCGTGGGGACGACCCTATAGTCGTCGGACATGACGGTGGCGGGCCAATCTAGTCCCGGGCTCGTGGGGACGACCCTATAGTCGTCGGACATGACGGTGGCGGGCCAATCTAGTCCCGGGGTCGTGGGGACGACCCTGTAGTCGTCGGACAAGTCGGCGGCGGGCCGACATATTCCCGGGGTCGTGGGGACGACCCTATAGTCGTCGGACAAGTCGGCGGCGGACCAACCTAGTCCCGGGGTCGTGGGGCGAACCTATAGTCGTCGGACATGACGTTGGCGGGCCAATCTAGTCCCGGGGTCGTGGGGACGACCCTATAGTCGTCGGACATGTCGGCGGCGGGCCAACTTTGGCACGTGGTCGTGGGGACAACCCTATAGACCTCCGACATGATGGTGGCGGGCCAATCTAGTCCCGGGGTCGTGGGGACGACCCTATAGTCGTCGGACAAGTCGGCGGCGGGCCAACATAGTCCCGGGGTCGTGGAGAGGACCCTATAGTCGTCGGACATGACGGTGGCGGGGCAATCTAGTCCGGGGGTCGTGGGGACGACCCCATAGTCGTCGAACATGTCGGCGGCGGGCCAACCTAGTCCCGTGGTCGTGGGGACGTCTCTATAGTCGTCGGACAAGTCGGCGGCGGGCCAACCTAGTCCCGGGGTCGTGGAGACGACCCTATAGTCGTCGGACATGACGGTGGCGGGGCAATCTAGTCCGGGGGTCGTGGGGACGATCCTGTAGTCGTCGGACATGACGGTGGTGGGCCAATCTATTCCTGGGGCCGTGGGGACGACCCTATAGCCGTCGGACATGTCGGCGGCTGGCCAACCTAGTCCCGGGATCGTGGGGACGCCTCTATAGTCGTCGGACAAGTCGGCGGCGGGCCAACCTAGTCCCGGGGTCGTGGGGACGACCCTATAGTCGTCGGACATGACGGTCGGCGGGCCAATCTAGTCCCGGGCTCGTGGGGACGACCCTATAGTCGTCGGACATGTCGGCGGCTGGGCAACTTTGGCCCGTGGTCGTGGGGACGTCTCTATAGTCGTCGGACAAGTCGGCGGCGGGCCAACCTAGTCCCGGGGTCGTGGAGACGACCCTATAGTCGTCGGACATGTCGGCGGCGGGCCAACGTATGCCCAGGGTCGTAGGGACGACCCTATAGTCGTCGACAAGTCGGCGGCGGGCCAACCTAGTCCCGGGGTCGTGGGGACGATCCTGTTTTCGTCGGACATGACGGTGGTGGGCCAATCTATTCCTGGGGCCGTGGGGACGACCCTATAGTCGTCGGACATGCCGGCGGCTGGCCAACCTAGTCCCGGGGTGTTAGGGACGACCCTGTAGTCGTTGGACAAGTCGGCGGCGGGCCAACCTAGTCCCGGGGTCGTGGGTACGACCCTATAGTCGTCGGACATGTCGGCGGCGGGCCAACGAATGCCCAGGGTCGTAGGGACGACCCTATAGTCGTCGACAAGTCGGCGGCGGGCCAACCTAGTCCCGGGGTCGTGGAGACGACCCTATAGTCGTCGGACATGACGGTGGCGGGGCAATCCAGTCCTGGGGTCTTGGGGACGACCCTATAGTCGTCGGACAAGTCGGCGGCGGGTCAACGTATGCCCAGGGTCGTAGGGACGAACCGATAGTCGTCGGACATGACGGTGGCGGGCCAATCTAGCCCAGGGGTTGTGGGGCGACCCTATAGTCGTCGGACATGTCGGCGGCAGGGCAACTTTGGCCCGTGGTCGTGGGGACGACCCTATAGTCGTCGGACATGTCGGAGGCGGGCCAACGTAGTCCCGGGGTCGTGGAGACGACCCTATAGTCGTCGGACAAGTCGGCGGCGGGCCAACCTAGTCCCGGGGTCGTGGAGACGACCCTATAGTCGTCGGACATGACGGTGGCGGGGCAATCTAGTCCGGAGGTCGTGGGGACGATCCTGTTTTCGTCGGACATGACGGTGGTGGGCCAATCTATTCCTGGGGCCGTGGGGACGACCCTATAGTCGTCGGACATGTCGGCGGCTGGCCAACCTAGTCCCGGGATCGTGGGGACGCCTCTATAGTCGTCGGACAAGTCGGCGGCGGGCCAACCTACTCCCGGGGTCGTGGGGACGACCCTATAATCGTCGGACATGACGGTCGGCGGGCCAATCTAGTCCCGGGCTCGTGGGGACGACCCTATAGTCGTCGGACATGTCGGCGGCTGGGCAACTTTTGCCCGTGGTCGTGGGGACGTCTCTATAGTCGTCGGACAAGTCGGCGGCGGGCCAACCTAGTCCCGGGGTCGTGGAGACGACCCTATAGTCGTCGGACACGACGGTGGCGGGGCAATCTAGTCCGGGGGTCGTGGGGACGACCCCATAGTCGTCGAACATGTCGGCGGCGGGCCAACCTAGTCCCGTGGTCGTGGGGACGTCTCTATAGTCGTCGGACAAGTCGGCGGCGGGCCAACCTAGTCCCGGGGTCGTGGAGACGACCCTATAGTCGTCGGACATGACGGTGGCGGGGCAATCTAGTCCGGGGGTCGCGGGGACGATCCTGTAGTCGTCGGACATGACGGTGGTGGGCCAATCTATTCCTGGGGCCGTGGGGACGACCGTATAGTCGTCGGACATGTCGGCGGCTGGCCAACCTAGTCCCGGGATCGTGGGGACGCCTCTATAGTCGTCGGACAAGTCGGCGGCGGGCCAACCTAGTCCCGGGGTCGTGGAGACGACCCTATAGTCGTCGGACATGACGGTGGCGGGGCAATCTAGTCCGGGGGTGGTGGGGACGTCCCTACAGTCGTCGGACATGTCGGCGGCTGGCCAACCTAGTCCCGGGGTCGTGGAGACGACCCTATAGTCGTCGGACATGTCGGCGGCTGACCAACTTTGGCCCGTGGTCGTGGGGACGACCATATAGTCGTCGGACATGACGGTGGCGGGCCAATCTAGCCCCGCGGTCGTGGGGACGACCCTATAGTCGTCGGACATGACGGTGGCGGGCCAATGTAGTCCCGGGCTCGTGGGGACGACCCTATAGTCGTCGGACATGACGGTGGCGGGCCAATCTAGTCCCGGGGTCGTGGGGACGACCCTGTAGTCGTCGGACAAGTCGGCGGCGGGCCGACATATTCCCGGGGTCGTGGGGACGACCCTATAGTCGTCGGACAAGTCGGCGGCGGACCAACCTAGTCCCGGGGTCGTGGGGCGACCCTATAGTCGTCGGACATGACGGTGGCGGGCCAATCTAGTCCCGGGGTCGTGGGGACGACCCTATAGTCGTCGGACATGTCGGCGGCTGGCCAACTTTGGCCCGTGGTCGTGGGGACAACCCTATAGACCTCCGACATGATGGTGGCGGGCCAATCTAGTCCCGGGGTCGTGGGGACGACCCTATAGTCGTCGGACAAGTCGGCGGCGGGCCAACATAGTCCCGGGGTCGTGGAGAGGACCCTATAGTCGTCGGACATGACGGTGGCGGGGCAATCTAGTCCGGGGGTCGTGGGGACGACCCCATAGTCGTCGAACATGTCGGCGGCGGGCCAACCTAGTCCCGTGGTCGTGGGGACGTCTCTATAGTCGTCGGACAAGTCGGCGGCGGGCCAACCTAGTCCCGGGGTCGTGGAGACGACCCTATAGTCGTCGGACATGACGGTGGCGGGGCAATCTAGTCCGGGGGTCGTGGGGACGATCCTGTAGTCGTCGGACATGACGGTGGTGAGCCAATCTATTCCTGGGGCCGTGGGGACGACCGTATAGTCGTCGGACATGTCGGCGGCTGGCCAACCTAGTCCCGGGATCGTGGGGTCGCCTCTATAGTCGTCGGACAAGTCGGCGGCGGGCCAACCTAGTCCCGGGGTCGTGGGGACGACCCTATAGTCGTCGGACATGACGGTGGCGGGCCAATCTAGTCCCGGGCTCGTGGGGACGACCCTATAGTCGTCGGACATGACGGTGGCGGGCCAACCTAGTCCCGGGGTCGTGGGGACGACCCTATAGTCGTCGGACAAGTCGGCGGCGGGCCACCCTAGTCCCGGGGTCGTGGGGACGACCCTATAGCCGTCGGACATGATGTTGGGGGGCCAATCTAGTCCCGGGGTCGTGGGGACGACCCTATAGTCGTTGGACATTTTGGCGGCTGGGCAACTTTGGCCCGTGGTCGTGGGGACGACCCTATAGTCGTCGGACATGTCGGCGGCTGGCCAACTTTGGCCCGTGGTCGTGGGGACAACCCTATAGAACACCGACATGATGGTGGCGGGCCAATCTATTCCCGGGGTCGTGGGGCGACCCTATAGTCGTCGGACATGACGGTGGCGGGCCAATCTAGCCCCGGGGTCGTGGGGACGACCCTATAGACGTCGGACATGTCGGCGGCTGGCCAACCTAGTCCCGGGGTCGTGGGGACGACCCTATAGTCGTCGGACGTGTCGGCGGCGGGGCAACTTTGGCCCGTGGTCTTGGGGACGACCCTATAGTCGTCGGACATGTCGGTGACTGGCCAACCTAGTCCCGGGTTCGTGGGGACGACCCTATAATCGTCGGACAAGTCGGCGGCGGGCCGACCTAGTCCCGGGGTCGTGGGGACGACCCTATAGACGTCGGACATGTCGGCGGCTGGCCAACCTAGTCCCGGGGTGGTAGGGACGACCCTATAGTCGTCGGACAAGTCGGCGGCGGGCCAACCTAGTCCCGTGGTCGTGGGGACGACCGTATAGTCGTCGGACATGTCGGCGGCTGGCCAACCTAGTCCCGGGGTCGTGGGGACGACCCTATAGTCGTCGGACAAGTCGGCGGCGGGCCAACCTAGACCCGGGGTCGTGGGGACGACCCTATAGTCGTCGGACATGTCGGCGGCAGGGCAACTTTGGCCCGTGGTCTTGGGGACGACCCTATAGTCGTCGGACATGTCGGTGACTGGCCAACCTAGTCCCGGGTTCGTGGGGACGACCCTATAGTAGTCGGACGAGTCGGCGGCGGGCCGACCTAGTCCCGGGGTCGTGGGGACGACCCTATAGTCGTCGGACATGTCGGCGGCAGGGCAACTTTGGCCCGTGGTCGTGGGGACGACCCTATAGTCGTCGGACATGTCGGCGGCTGGCCAACCTAGACCCGGGGTGGTGGGGACGACCCTATAGTCGTCGGACATGTCGGCGGCTGGCCAACCTAGTCTCGTGGTCGTGGGGACGACCCCATAGTCGTAGGACACGTTGTCGGCGGGCCAACCTAGTCCCGGGGTCGTGGGGACGACCGTATAGTCGTCGGACATGACGGTGGCGGGCCAATCTAGTCCCGGGGTCGTGGGTACGACCCTATAGTCGTCGGACATGTCGGTGACTGGCCAACCTAGTCCCGGGGGCGTGGAGACGACCCTATAGTCGTCGGACAAGTCGGCGGCGGGACAAGTCGGCGGCGGGACAAGTCGGCGGCGGGCCAACCTGGTCCCGGGGTCGTGGGGACGACCCTATAGTCGTCGGACATGACGGTGCCGGGGCAATCTAGCCCCGGGGTCGTGGGAACGACCCTTTAGACGTCGGACATGTCGGCGGCGGGCCAACCTAGTCCCGTGGTCGTCGGACATGTCGGCGGCTGGCCAACATAGTCCCGGGGTCGTGGGGACGACCCTATAGTCGTCGGACAAGTCGGCGGCGGACCATCCTACTCCCGGGGTCGTGGGGACGACCCTATAGTCGTCGGTCATGTCGGCGGCTTGCCAACCTAGTCTCGTGGTCGTGGGGACGAACCCATAGTCGTAGGACACGTCCTCGGCGGGCCAACCTAGTCCCGGGGTCGTGGGGACGACCGTATAGTCGTCGGACATGACGGTGGCGGGCCAATCTAGTCCCGGGGTCGTGGGGACGACCCTATAGTCGTCGGACATGTCGGCGGCTGGCCAACTTTGGCCCGGGTCGTGGGGACGACCCTATAGTCGTCGGACATGTCGGCGGCGGGCCGACCTAGTCCCGGGGTCGTGGGGACGACCCTATAGTCGTCGGACATGTCGGCGGCGGGCCGACCTAGTCCCGGGGTCGTGGCGACGACCCTATAGTCGTCGGACAAGTCGGCGGCGGGCCAACCTAGCCCCGGGGTCGTGGGGACGACCCTATAGACGTCGGACATGTCGGCGGCGGGCCAACCTAGCCCCGGGGTCGTGGGGACGACCCTATAGACGTCGGACATGTCGGCGGCTGGCCAACCTAGTCCCGGGGTCGTGGGGACGACCCTATAGTCGTCGGACATGTCGGCGGCTGGCCAACTTTGGCCCGGGGCGTGGGGACGACCGTATAGTCGTCGGAAATGACGGTGGCGGGCCAATCTAGTCCCGGGGTCGTGGGGACGACCCTATAGTCGTCGGACATGTCGGCGGCTGGCCAACTTTGGCCCGGGTCGTGGGGACGACCCTATAGTCGTCGGACATGTCGGCGGCTGGCCAACTTTGGCCCGGGTCGTGGGGACGACCCTATAGTCGTCGGACATGTCGGCGGCGGGCCGACCTATTCCCGGGGTCGTGGGGACGACCCTATAGTCGTCGGACATGTCGGCGGCGGGCCGACCTAGTCCCGGGGTCGTGGGGACGACCCTATAGTCGTCGGACAAGTCGGCGGCGGGCCAACCTAGTCCCGTGGTCGTGGGGACGACCGTATAGTCGTCGGACATGTCGGCGGCTGGCCAACCTAGTCCCGGGGTCGTGGGGACGACCCTATAGTCGTCGGACAAGTCGGCGGCGGACCATCCTACACCCGGGGTCGTGGGGACGACCCTATAGTCGTCGGACAAGTCGGCGGCGGGCCAACCTAGACCCGGGGTCGTGGGGACGACCCTATAGTCGTCGGACATGTCGGCGGCAGGGCAACTTTGGCCCGTGGTCTTGGGGACGACCCTATAGTCGTCGGACATGTCGGTGACTGGCGAACCTAGTCCCGGGTTCGTGGGGACGACCCTATAGTCGTCGGACGAGTCGGCGGCGGGCCGACCTAGTCCCGGGGTCGTGGGGACGACCCTATAGTCGTTGGACATTTTGGCGGCTGGGCAACTTTGGCCCGTGGTCGTGGGGACGACCCTATAGTCGTCGGACATGTCGGCGGCTGGCCAACTTTGGCCCGTGGTCGTGGGGACAACCCTATAGAACACCGACATGATGGTGGCGGGCCAATCTATTCCCGGGGTCGTGGGGCGACCCTATAGTCGTCGGACATGACGGTGGCGGGCCAATCTAGCCCCGGGGTCGTGGGGACGACCCTATAGACGTCGGACATGTCGGCGGCTGGCCAACCTAGTCCCGGGGTCGTGGGGACGACCCTATAGTCGTCGGACGTGTCGGCGGCGGGGCAACTTTGGCCCGTGGTCTTGGGGACGACCCTATAGTCGTCGGACATGTCGGTGACTGGCCAACCTAGTCCCGGGTTCGTGGGGACGACCCTATAATCGTCGGACAAGTCGGCGGCGGGCCGACCTAGTCCCGGGGTCGTGGGGACGACCCTATAGACGTCGGACATGTCGGCGGCTGGCCAACCTAGTCCCGGGGTGGTAGGGACGACCCTATAGTCGTCGGACAAGTCGGCGGCGGGCCAACCTAGTCCCGTGGTCGTGGGGACGACCGTATAGTCGTCGGACATGTCGGCGGCTGGCCAACCTAGTCCCGGGGTCGTGGGGACGACCCTATAGTCGTCGGACAAGTCGGCGGCGGGCCAACCTAGACCCGGGGTCGTGGGGACGACCCTATAGTCGTCGGACATGTCGGCGGCAGGGCAACTTTGGCCCGTGGTCTTGGGGACGACCCTATAGTCGTCGGACATGTCGGTGACTGGCCAACCTAGTCCCGGGTTCGTGGGGACGACCCTATAGTAGTCGGACGAGTCGGCGGCGGGCCGACCTAGTCCCGGGGTCGTGGGGACGACCCTATAGTCGTCGGACATGTCGGCGGCAGGGCAACTTTGGCCCGTGGTCGTGGGGACGACCCTATAGTCGTCGGACATGTCGGCGGCTGGCCAACCTAGACCCGGGGTGGTGGGGACGACCCTATAGTCGTCGGACATGTCGGCGGCTGGCCAACCTAGTCTCGTGGTCGTGGGGACGACCCCATAGTCGTAGGACACGTTGTCGGCGGGCCAACCTAGTCCCGGGGTCGTGGGGACGACCGTATAGTCGTCGGACATGACGGTGGCGGGCCAATCTAGTCCCGGGGTCGTGGGTACGACCCTATAGTCGTCGGACATGTCGGTGACTGGCCAACCTAGTCCCGGGGGCGTGGAGACGACCCTATAGTCGTCGGACAAGTCGGCGGCGGGACAAGTCGGCGGCGGGACAAGTCGGCGGCGGGCCAACCTGGTCCCGGGGTCGTGGGGACGACCCTATAGTCGTCGGACATGACGGTGCCGGGGCAATCTAGCCCCGGGGTCGTGGGAACGACCCTTTAGACGTCGGACATGTCGGCGGCGGGCCAACCTAGTCCCGTGGTCGTCGGACATGTCGGCGGCTGGCCAACCTAGTCCCGGGGTCGTGGGGACGACCCTATAGTCGTCGGACAAGTCGGCGGCGGACCATCCTACTCCCGGGGTCGTGGGGACGACCCTATAGTCGTCGGTCATGTCGGCGGCTTGCCAACCTAGTCTCGTGGTCGTGGGGACGAACCCATAGTCGTAGGACACGTCCTCGGCGGGCCAACCTAGTCCCGGGGTCGTGGGGACGACCGTATAGTCGTCGGACATGACGGTGGCGGGCCAATCTAGTCCCGGGGTCGTGGGGACGACCCTATAGTCGTCGGACATGTCGGCGGCTGGCCAACTTTGGCCCGGGTCGTGGGGACGACCCTATAGTCGTCGGACATGTCGGCGGCGGGCCGACCTAGTCCCGGGGTCGTGGGGACGACCCTATAGTCGTCGGACATGTCGGCGGCGGGCCGACCTAGTCCCGGGGTCGTGGCGACGACCCTATAGTCGTCGGACAAGTCGGCGGCGGGCCAACCTAGCCCCGGGGTCGTGGGGACGACCCTATAGACGTCGGACATGTCGGCGGCGGGCCAACCTAGCCCCGGGGTCGTGGGGACGACCCTATAGACGTCGGACATGTCGGCGGCTGGCCAACCTAGTCCCGGGGTCGTGGGGACGACCCTATAGTCGTCGGACATGTCGGCGGCTGGCCAACTTTGGCCCGGGGCGTGGGGACGACCGTATAGTCGTCGGAAATGACGGTGGCGGGCCAATCTAGTCCCGGGGTCGTGGGGACGACCCTATAGTCGTCGGACATGTCGGCGGCTGGCCAACTTTGGCCCGGGTCGTGGGGACGACCCTATAGTCGTCGGACATGTCGGCGGCTGGCCAACTTTGGCCCGGGTCGTGGGGACGACCCTATAGTCGTCGGACATGTCGGCGGCGGGCCGACCTATTCCCGGGGTCGTGGGGACGACCCTATAGTCGTCGGACATGTCGGCGGCGGGCCGACCTAGTCCCGGGGTCGTGGGGACGACCCTATAGTCGTCGGACAAGTCGGCGGCGGGCCAACCTAGTCCCGTGGTCGTGGGGACGACCGTATAGTCGTCGGACATGTCGGCGGCTGGCCAACCTAGTCCCGGGGTCGTGGGGACGACCCTATAGTCGTCGGACAAGTCGGCGGCGGACCATCCTACACCCGGGGTCGTGGGGACGACCCTATAGTCGTCGGACAAGTCGGCGGCGGGCCAACCTAGACCCGGGGTCGTGGGGACGACCCTATAGTCGTCGGACATGTCGGCGGCAGGGCAACTTTGGCCCGTGGTCTTGGGGACGACCCTATAGTCGTCGGACATGTCGGTGACTGGCGAACCTAGTCCCGGGTTCGTGGGGACGACCCTATAGTCGTCGGACGAGTCGGCGGCGGGCCGACCTAGTCCCGGGGTCGTGGGGACGACCCTATAGTCTTCGGACATGTCGGCGGCAGGGCAACTTTGGCCCGTGGTCGTGGGGACGACCCTATAGTCGTCGGACATGTCGGCGGCTGGCCAACCTAGACCCGGGGTGGTGGGGACGACCCTATAGTCGTCGGACATGTCGGCGGCTGGCCAACCTAGTCTCGTGGTCGTGGGGACGACCCCATAGTCGTAGGACACGTCGTCGGCGGGCCAACCTAGTCCCGGGGTCGTGGGGACGACCGTATAGTCGTCGGACATGACGGTGGCGGGCCAATCTAGTCCCGGGGTCGTGGGGACGACCCTATAGTCGTCGGACATGTCGGCGGCTGGCCAACTTTGGCCCGGGTCGTGGGGACGACCCTATAGTTGTCGGCCATGTCGGCGGCGGGCCGACCTAGTCCCGGGGTCGTGGGGACGACCCTATAGTCGTCGGACGTGTCGGCGGCGGGGCAACTTTGGCCAGTGGTCGTGGGGACGACCCTATAGTCGTCGGACATGTCGGGGGCAGGGCAACTTTGGCCCATGGTCGTGGGGACGACACTATAGTCGTCGGACAAGTCGGCGGCGGGCCATCCTACTCCCGGGGTCGTGAGGACGACCCTATAGTCGTCGGACAAGTCGGCGGCGGGCCAACCTAGACCCGGGGTCGTGGGGACGACTCTATAGTCGTCGGACATGTCGGCGGCAGGGCAACTTTGGCCCGTGGTCGTGGGGACGACCCTATAGTCGTCGGACATGACGGTGGCGGGCCAATCTAGTCCCGGGGTCGTGGGGACGACCCTATAGTCGTCGGACATGTCGGCGGCTGGCCAACCTAGTCCCGTGGTCGTGGGGACGACCCTATACTCGTCGGACATGTCGGCGGCTGGCCAAACTAGTCCCGTGGTCGTGGGGACGACTCTATAGTCGTCGGACATGTCGGCGGCAGGGCAACTTTGGCCCGTGGTCGTGGGGACGACCCTATAGTCGTCGGACATGACGGTGCCGGGGCAATCTAGCCCCGGGGTCGTGGGGACGACCCTATAGACGTCGGACATGTCGGCGGCGGGCCAACCTAGTCCCGGGGTCGTGGGGACGACTTATAGTCGTCGGACATGTCGGCGGCAGGGCAACTTTGGCCCGTGGTCGTGGGGACGACCCTATAGTCGTCGGACAAGTCGGCGGCTGGCCAACCTAGTCCCGGGGTCGTGGAGACGACCCAATAGTCGTCGGACATGTCGGCGGCGGGCCAACCTAGTCCCGGGGTCGTGGGGACGACCCTATAGTCGTCGGACATGTCGGCGGCAGGGCAACTTTGGCCCGTGGTCGTGGGGACGACCCTATAGTCGTCGGACAAGTCGGCGGCTGGCCAACCTAGTCCCGGGGTCGTGGGGACAACCCTATAGTCGTCGGACATGTCGGCGGCTGGCCAACCTAGTCCCGGGGTGTTAGGGACGACCCTGTAGTCGTTGGACAAGTCGGCGGCGGGCCAACCTAGTCCCGGGGTCGTGGGTACGACCCTATAGTCGTCGGACATGTCGGCGGCGGGCCAACGTATGCCCAGGGTCGTAGGGACGAACCGATAGTCGTCGGACATGACGGTGGCTGGCCAATCTAGCCCAGGGGTTGTGGGGACGACCCTATAGTCGTCGGACATGTCGGCGGCTGGCCAACCTAGTCCCGGGGTCGTGGAGACGACCCTATAGTCGTCGGAGAAGTCGGCGGCTGGCCAACCTAGTCCCGGGGTCGTGGAGACGACCCAATTGTCGTCGGACAAGTCGGCGGCGGGCCAACCTAGTCCCGGGGTCGTGGGGACGACCCTATAGTCGTCGGACATGTCGGCGGCAGGGCAACTTTGGCCCGTGTTCGTGGGGACGACCCTATAGTCGTCGGACATGACGCTGCAGGGGCAATGTAGCCCCGGGGTCGTGGGGACGACCCTATTGACGTCGGACTTGTCGGCGGCGGGCCAACCTAGTCCCGGGGTCGTGGGGACGACCCTATAGTCGTCGGACATGTTGGCGGCAGGGCAACTTTGGCCCGTGGACGTGGGGACGACCCTATAGTCGTCGGACATGTCGGCGGCTGGCCAACCTAGTCCCGTGGTCGTGGGGACGACCCTATACTCGTCGGACATGTCGGCGGCTGGCCAACCTAGTCCCGGGGTCGTGGAGACGACCCTATAGTCGTCGGACAAGTCGGCGGCTGGCCAACCTAGTCCCGGGGTCGTGGAGACGACCCTATACTCGTCGGACATGTCGGCGGCTGGCCAACCTAGTCCCGGGGTCGTGGAGACGACCCTATAGTCGTCGGACAAGTCGGCGGCTGGCCAACCTAGTCCCGGGGTCGTGGAGACGACCCAATAGTCGTCGGACAAGTCGGCGGCGGGCCAACCTAGTCCCGGGGTCGTGGGGACGACCCTATAGTCGTCGGACATGTCGGCGGCAGGGCAACTTTGGCCCGTGGTCGTGGGGACGACCCTATAGTCGTCGGACATGACGCTGCAGGGGCAATGTAGCCCCGGGGTCGTGGGGACGACCCTATAGTCGTCGGAGAAGTCGGCGGCTGGCCAACCTAGTCCCGGGGTCGTGGAGACGACCCAATTGTCGTCGGACAAGTCGGCGGCGGGCCAACCTAGTCCCGGGGTCGTGGGGACGACCCTATAGTCGTCGGACATGTCGGCGGCAGGGCAACTTTGGCCCGTGGTCGTGGGGACGACCCTATAGTCGTCGGACATGTCGGCGGCTGGCCAACCTAGTCCCGTGGTCGTGGGGACGACCCTATACTCGTCGGACATGTCGGCGGCTGGCCAACCTAGTCCCGGGGTCGTGGAGACGACCCTATAGTCGTCGGACAAGTCGGCGGCTGGCCAACCTAGTCCCGGGGTCGTGGAGACGACCCTATACTCGTCGGACATGTCGGCGGCTGGCCAACCTAGTCCCGGGGTCGTGGAGACGACCCTATAGTCGTCGGACAAGTCGGCGGCTGGCCAACCTAGTCCCGGGGTCGTGGAGACGACCCAATAGTCGTCGGACAAGTCGGCGGCGGGCCAACCTAGTCCCGGGGTCGTGGGGACGACCCTATAGTCGTCGGACATGTCGGCGGCAGGGCAACTTTGGCCCGTGGTCGTGGGGACGACCCTATAGTCGTCGGACATGACGCTGCAGGGGCAATGTAGCCCCGGGGTCGTGGGGACGACCCTATTGACGTCGGACTTGTCGGCGGCGGGCCAACCTAGTCCCGGGGTCGTGGGGACGACCCTATAGTCGTCGGACATGTTGGCGGCAGGGCAACTTTGGCCCGTGGACGTGGGGACGACCCTATAGACGTCGGACATGTCGGCGGCGGGCCAACCTAGTCCCGGGGTCGTGGGGACGACCCTATAGTCGTCGGACATGTCGGCGGCAGGGCAACTTTGGCCCGTGGTCGTGGGGACGACCCTATAGTCGTCGGACATGTCGGCGGCGGGCCAACCTAGTCCCGGGGTCGTGGAGACGACCCTATAGTCTTCGGACATGACGGTGGCGGGGCAATCTAGTCCGGGGGTCGTGGGGACGTCCCTATAGTCGTCGGACAAGTCGGCGGCTGGCCAACCTAGTCCCGTGGTCGTGGGGACGACCCTATAGTCGTCGGACATGTCGGCGGCTGGGCAACTTTGGCCCGTGGTCGTGGGGACGTCTCTATAATCGTCGGACAAGTCGGCGGCGGGCCAACCTAGTCCCGGGGTCGTGGAGACGACCCTATAGTCGTCGGACATGACGGTGGCGGGGCAATCTAGTCCCGGGGTCGTGGGGACGACCCTATAGTCGTCGGACATGTCGGTGACTGGCCAACCTAGTCCCGGGGGCGTGGAGACGACCCTATAGTCGTCGGACAAGTCGGCGGCGGGACAAGTCGGCGGCGGGACAAGTCGGCGGCGGGCCAACCTGGTCCCGGGGTCGTGGGGACGACCCTATAGTCGTCGGACATGACGGTGCCGGGGCAATCTAGCCCCGGGGTCGTGGGAACGACCCTTTAGACGTCGGACATGTCGGCGGCGGGCCAACCTAGTCCCGTGGTCGTCGGACATGTCGGCGGCTGGCCAACATAGTCCCGGGGTCGTGGGGACGACCCTATAGTCGTCGGACAAGTCGGCGGCGGACCATCCTACTCCCGGGGTCGTGGGGACGACCCTATAGTCGTCGGTCATGTCGGCGGCTTGCCAACCTAGTCTCGTGGTCGTGGGGACGAACCCATAGTCGTAGGACACGTCCTCGGCGGGCCAACCTAGTCCCGGGGTCGTGGGGACGACCGTATAGTCGTCGGACATGACGGTGGCGGGCCAATCTAGTCCCGGGGTCGTGGGGACGACCCTATAGTCGTCGGACATGTCGGCGGCTGGCCAACTTTGGCCCGGGTCGTGGGGACGACCCTATAGTCGTCGGACATGTCGGCGGCGGGCCGACCTAGTCCCGGGGTCGTGGGGACGACCCTATAGTCGTCGGACATGTCGGCGGCGGGCCGACCTAGTCCCGGGGTCGTGGCGACGACCCTATAGTCGTCGGACAAGTCGGCGGCGGGCCAACCTAGCCCCGGGGTCGTGGGGACGACCCTATAGACGTCGGACATGTCGGCGGCGGGCCAACCTAGCCCCGGGGTCGTGGGGACGACCCTATAGACGTCGGACATGTCGGCGGCTGGCCAACCTAGTCCCGGGGTCGTGGGGACGACCCTATAGTCGTCGGACATGTCGGCGGCTGGCCAACTTTGGCCCGGGGCGTGGGGACGACCGTATAGTCGTCGGAAATGACGGTGGCGGGCCAATCTAGTCCCGGGGTCGTGGGGACGACCCTATAGTCGTCGGACATGTCGGCGGCTGGCCAACTTTGGCCCGGGTCGTGGGGACGACCCTATAGTCGTCGGACATGTCGGCGGCTGGCCAACTTTGGCCCGGGTCGTGGGGACGACCCTATAGTCGTCGGACATGTCGGCGGCGGGCCGACCTATTCCCGGGGTCGTGGGGACGACCCTATAGTCGTCGGACATGTCGGCGGCGGGCCGACCTAGTCCCGGGGTCGTGGGGACGACCCTATAGTCGTCGGACAAGTCGGCGGCGGGCCAACCTAGTCCCGTGGTCGTGGGGACGACCGTATAGTCGTCGGACATGTCGGCGGCTGGCCAACCTAGTCCCGGGGTCGTGGGGACGACCCTATAGTCGTCGGACAAGTCGGCGGCGGACCATCCTACACCCGGGGTCGTGGGGACGACCCTATAGTCGTCGGACAAGTCGGCGGCGGGCCAACCTAGACCCGGGGTCGTGGGGACGACCCTATAGTCGTCGGACATGTCGGCGGCAGGGCAACTTTGGCCCGTGGTCTTGGGGACGACCCTATAGTCGTCGGACATGTCGGTGACTGGCGAACCTAGTCCCGGGTTCGTGGGGACGACCCTATAGTCGTCGGACGAGTCGGCGGCGGGCCGACCTAGTCCCGGGGTCGTGGGGACGACCCTATAGTCGTTGGACATTTTGGCGGCTGGGCAACTTTGGCCCGTGGTCGTGGGGACGACCCTATAGTCGTCGGACATGTCGGCGGCTGGCCAACTTTGGCCCGTGGTCGTGGGGACAACCCTATAGAACACCGACATGATGGTGGCGGGCCAATCTATTCCCGGGGTCGTGGGGCGACCCTATAGTCGTCGGACATGACGGTGGCGGGCCAATCTAGCCCCGGGGTCGTGGGGACGACCCTATAGACGTCGGACATGTCGGCGGCTGGCCAACCTAGTCCCGGGGTCGTGGGGACGACCCTATAGTCGTCGGACGTGTCGGCGGCGGGGCAACTTTGGCCCGTGGTCTTGGGGACGACCCTATAGTCGTCGGACATGTCGGTGACTGGCCAACCTAGTCCCGGGTTCGTGGGGACGACCCTATAATCGTCGGACAAGTCGGCGGCGGGCCGACCTAGTCCCGGGGTCGTGGGGACGACCCTATAGACGTCGGACATGTCGGCGGCTGGCCAACCTAGTCCCGGGGTGGTAGGGACGACCCTATAGTCGTCGGACAAGTCGGCGGCGGGCCAACCTAGTCCCGTGGTCGTGGGGACGACCGTATAGTCGTCGGACATGTCGGCGGCTGGCCAACCTAGTCCCGGGGTCGTGGGGACGACCCTATAGTCGTCGGACAAGTCGGCGGCGGGCCAACCTAGACCCGGGGTCGTGGGGACGACCCTATAGTCGTCGGACATGTCGGCGGCAGGGCAACTTTGGCCCGTGGTCTTGGGGACGACCCTATAGTCGTCGGACATGTCGGTGACTGGCCAACCTAGTCCCGGGTTCGTGGGGACGACCCTATAGTAGTCGGACGAGTCGGCGGCGGGCCGACCTAGTCCCGGGGTCGTGGGGACGACCCTATAGTCGTCGGACATGTCGGCGGCAGGGCAACTTTGGCCCGTGGTCGTGGGGACGACCCTATAGTCGTCGGACATGTCGGCGGCTGGCCAACCTAGACCCGGGGTGGTGGGGACGACCCTATAGTCGTCGGACATGTCGGCGGCTGGCCAACCTAGTCTCGTGGTCGTGGGGACGACCCCATAGTCGTAGGACACGTTGTCGGCGGGCCAACCTAGTCCCGGGGTCGTGGGGACGACCGTATAGTCGTCGGACATGACGGTGGCGGGCCAATCTAGTCCCGGGGTCGTGGGTACGACCCTATAGTCGTCGGACATGTCGGTGACTGGCCAACCTAGTCCCGGGGGCGTGGAGACGACCCTATAGTCGTCGGACAAGTCGGCGGCGGGACAAGTCGGCGGCGGGACAAGTCGGCGGCGGGCCAACCTGGTCCCGGGGTCGTGGGGACGACCCTATAGTCGTCGGACATGACGGTGCCGGGGCAATCTAGCCCCGGGGTCGTGGGAACGACCCTTTAGACGTCGGACATGTCGGCGGCGGGCCAACCTAGTCCCGTGGTCGTCGGACATGTCGGCGGCTGGCCAACCTAGTCCCGGGGTCGTGGGGACGACCCTATAGTCGTCGGACAAGTCGGCGGCGGACCATCCTACTCCCGGGGTCGTGGGGACGACCCTATAGTCGTCGGTCATGTCGGCGGCTTGCCAACCTAGTCTCGTGGTCGTGGGGACGAACCCATAGTCGTAGGACACGTCCTCGGCGGGCCAACCTAGTCCCGGGGTCGTGGGGACGACCGTATAGTCGTCGGACATGACGGTGGCGGGCCAATCTAGTCCCGGGGTCGTGGGGACGACCCTATAGTCGTCGGACATGTCGGCGGCTGGCCAACTTTGGCCCGGGTCGTGGGGACGACCCTATAGTCGTCGGACATGTCGGCGGCGGGCCGACCTAGTCCCGGGGTCGTGGGGACGACCCTATAGTCGTCGGACATGTCGGCGGCGGGCCGACCTAGTCCCGGGGTCGTGGCGACGACCCTATAGTCGTCGGACAAGTCGGCGGCGGGCCAACCTAGCCCCGGGGTCGTGGGGACGACCCTATAGACGTCGGACATGTCGGCGGCGGGCCAACCTAGCCCCGGGGTCGTGGGGACGACCCTATAGACGTCGGACATGTCGGCGGCTGGCCAACCTAGTCCCGGGGTCGTGGGGACGACCCTATAGTCGTCGGACATGTCGGCGGCTGGCCAACTTTGGCCCGGGGCGTGGGGACGACCGTATAGTCGTCGGAAATGACGGTGGCGGGCCAATCTAGTCCCGGGGTCGTGGGGACGACCCTATAGTCGTCGGACATGTCGGCGGCTGGCCAACTTTGGCCCGGGTCGTGGGGACGACCCTATAGTCGTCGGACATGTCGGCGGCTGGCCAACTTTGGCCCGGGTCGTGGGGACGACCCTATAGTCGTCGGACATGTCGGCTGCGGGCCGACCTATTCCCGGGGTCGTGGGGACGACCCTATAGTCGTCGGACATGTCGGCGGCGGGCCGACCTAGTCCCGGGGTCGTGGGGACGACCCTATAGTCGTCGGACAAGTCGGCGGCGGGCCAACCTAGTCCCGTGGTCGTGGGGACGACCGTATAGTCGTCGGACATGTCGGCGGCTGGCCAACCTAGTCCCGGGGTCGTGGGGACGACCCTATAGTCGTCGGACAAGTCGGCGGCGGACCATCCTACACCCGGGGTCGTGGGGACGACCCTATAGTCGTCGGACAAGTCGGCGGCGGGCCAACCTAGACCCGGGGTCGTGGGGACGACCCTATAGTCGTCGGACATGTCGGCGGCAGGGCAACTTTGGCCCGTGGTCTTGGGGACGACCCTATAGTCGTCGGACATGTCGGTGACTGGCGAACCTAGTCCCGGGTTCGTGGGGACGACCCTATAGTCGTCGGACGAGTCGGCGGCGGGCCGACCTAGTCCCGGGGTCGTGGGGACGACCCTATAGTCTTCGGACATGTCGGCGGCAGGGCAACTTTGGCCCGTGGTCGTGGGGACGACCCTATAGTCGTCGGACATGTCGGCGGCTGGCCAACCTAGACCCGGGGTGGTGGGGACGACCCTATAGTCGTCGGACATGTCGGCGGCTGGCCAACCTAGTCTCGTGGTCGTGGGGACGACCCCATAGTCGTAGGACACGTCGTCGGCGGGCCAACCTAGTCCCGGGGTCGTGGGGACGACCGTATAGTCGTCGGACATGACGGTGGCGGGCCAATCTAGTCCCGGGGTCGTGGGGACGACCCTATAGTCGTCGGACATGTCGGCGGCTGGCCAACTTTGGCCCGGGTCGTGGGGACGACCCTATAGTTGTCGGCCATGTCGGCGGCGGGCCGACCTAGTCCCGGGGTCGTGGGGACGACCCTATAGTCGTCGGACGTGTCGGCGGCGGGGCAACTTTGGCCAGTGGTCGTGGGGACGACCCTATAGTCGTCGGACATGTCGGGGGCAGGGCAACTTTGGCCCATGGTCGTGGGGACGACACTATAGTCGTCGGACAAGTCGGCGGCGGGCCATCCTACTCCCGGGGTCGTGAGGACGACCCTATAGTCGTCGGACAAGTCGGCGGCGGGCCAACCTAGACCCGGGGTCGTGGGGACGACTCTATAGTCGTCGGACATGTCGGCGGCAGGGCAACTTTGGCCCGTGGTCGTGGGGACGACCCTATAGTCGTCGGACATGACGGTGGCGGGCCAATCTAGTCCCGGGGTCGTGGGGACGACCCTATAGTCGTCGGACATGTCGGCGGCTGGCCAACCTAGTCCCGTGGTCGTGGGGACGACCCTATACTCGTCGGACATGTCGGCGGCTGGCCAAACTAGTCCCGTGGTCGTGGGGACGACTCTATAGTCGTCGGACATGTCGGCGGCAGGGCAACTTTGGCCCGTGGTCGTGGGGACGACCCTATAGTCGTCGGACATGACGGTGCCGGGGCAATCTAGCCCCGGGGTCGTGGGGACGACCCTATAGACGTCGGACATGTCGGCGGCGGGCCAACCTAGTCCCGGGGTCGTGGGGACGACTTATAGTCGTCGGACATGTCGGCGGCAGGGCAACTTTGGCCCGTGGTCGTGGGGACGACCCTATAGTCGTCGGACAAGTCGGCGGCTGGCCAACCTAGTCCCGGGGTCGTGGAGACGACCCAATAGTCGTCGGACATGTCGGCGGCGGGCCAACCTAGTCCCGGGGTCGTGGGGACGACCCTATAGTCGTCGGACATGTCGGCGGCAGGGCAACTTTGGCCCGTGGTCGTGGGGACGACCCTATAGTCGTCGGACAAGTCGGCGGCTGGCCAACCTAGTCCCGGGGTCGTGGGGACAACCCTATAGTCGTCGGACATGTCGGCGGCTGGCCAACCTAGTCCCGGGGTGTTAGGGACGACCCTGTAGTCGTTGGACAAGTCGGCGGCGGGCCAACCTAGTCCCGGGGTCGTGGGTACGACCCTATAGTCGTCGGACATGTCGGCGGCGGGCCAACGTATGCCCAGGGTCGTAGGGACGAACCGATAGTCGTCGGACATGACGGTGGCTGGCCAATCTAGCCCAGGGGTTGTGGGGACGACCCTATAGTCGTCGGACATGTCGGCGGCTGGCCAACCTAGTCCCGGGGTCGTGGAGACGACCCTATAGTCGTCGGAGAAGTCGGCGGCTGGCCAACCTAGTCCCGGGGTCGTGGAGACGACCCAATTGTCGTCGGACAAGTCGGCGGCGGGCCAACCTAGTCCCGGGGTCGTGGGGACGACCCTATAGTCGTCGGACATGTCGGCGGCAGGGCAACTTTGGCCCGTGGTCGTGGGGACGACCCTATAGTCGTCGGACATGACGCTGCAGGGGCAATGTAGCCCCGGGGTCGTGGGGACGACCCTATTGACGTCGGACTTGTCGGCGGCGGGCCAACCTAGTCCCGGGGTCGTGGGGACGACCCTATAGTCGTCGGACATGTTGGCGGCAGGGCAACTTTGGCCCGTGGACGTGGGGACGACCCTATAGTCGTCGGACATGTCGGCGGCTGGCCAACCTAGTCCCGTGGTCGTGGGGACGACCCTATACTCGTCGGACATGTCGGCGGCTGGCCAACCTAGTCCCGGGGTCGTGGAGACGACCCTATAGTCGTCGGACAAGTCGGCGGCTGGCCAACCTAGTCCCGGGGTCGTGGAGACGACCCTATACTCGTCGGACATGTCGGCGGCTGGCCAACCTAGTCCCGGGGTCGTGGAGACGACCCTATAGTCGTCGGACAAGTCGGCGGCTGGCCAACCTAGTCCCGGGGTCGTGGAGACGACCCAATAGTCGTCGGACAAGTCGGCGGCGGGCCAACCTAGTCCCGGGGTCGTGGGGACGACCCTATAGTCGTCGGACATGTCGGCGGCAGGGCAACTTTGGCCCGTGGTCGTGGGGACGACCCTATAGTCGTCGGACATGACGCTGCAGGGGCAATGTAGCCCCGGGGTCGTGGGGACGACCCTATAGTCGTCGGAGAAGTCGGCGGCTGGCCAACCTAGTCCCGGGGTCGTGGAGACGACCCAATTGTCGTCGGACAAGTCGGCGGCGGGCCAACCTAGTCCCGGGGTCGTGGGGACGACCCTATAGTCGTCGGACATGTCGGCGGCAGGGCAACTTTGGCCCGTGGTCGTGGGGACGACCCTATAGTCGTCGGACATGTCGGCGGCTGGCCAACCTAGTCCCGTGGTCGTGGGGACGACCCTATACTCGTCGGACATGTCGGCGGCTGGCCAACCTAGTCCCGGGGTCGTGGAGACGACCCTATAGTCGTCGGACAAGTCGGCGGCTGGCCAACCTAGTCCCGGGGTCGTGGAGACGACCCTATACTCGTCGGACATGTCGGCGGCTGGCCAACCTAGTCCCGGGGTCGTGGAGACGACCCTATAGTCGTCGGACAAGTCGGCGACTGGCCAACCTAGTCCCGGGGTCGTGGAGACGACCCAATAGTCGTCGGACAAGTCGGCGGCGGGCCAACCTAGTCCCGGGGTCGTGGGGACGACCCTATAGTCGTCGGACATGTCGGCGGCAGGGCAACTTTGGCCCGTGGTCGTGGGGACGACCCGATAGTCGTCGGACATGACGCTGCAGGGGCAATGTAGCCCCGGGGTCGTGGGGACGACCCTATTGACGTCGGACTTGTCGGCGGCGGGCCAACCTAGTCCCGGGGTCGTGGGGACGACCCTATAGTCGTCGGACATGTTGGCGGCAGGGCAACTTTGGCCCGTGGACGTGGGGACGACCCTATAGACGTCGGACATGTCGGCGGCGGGCCAACCTAGTCCCGGGGTCGTGGGGACGACCCTATAGTCGTCGGACATGTCGGCGGCAGGGCAACTTTGGCCCGTGGTCGTGGGGACGACCCTATAGTCGTCGGACATGTCGGCGGCGGGCCAACCTAGTCCCGGGGTCGTGGAGACGACCCTATAGTCTTCGGACATGACGGTGGCGGGGCAATCTAGTCCGGGGGTCGTGGGGACGTCCCTATAGTCGTCGGACAAGTCGGCGGCTGGCCAACCTAGTCCCGTGGTCGTGGGGACGACCCTATAGTCGTCGGACATGTCGGCGGCTGGGCAACTTTGGCCCGTGGTCGTGGGGACGTCTCTATAATCGTCGGACAAGTCGGCGGCGGGCCAACCTAGTCCCGGGGTCGTGGAGACGACCCTATAGTCGTCGGACATGACGGTGGCGGGGCAATCTAGTCCCGGGGTCGTGGGGACGACCCTATAGTCGTCGGACATGACGGTGGCGGGCCAATCTAGTCCCGGGGTCGTGGGGACGACCCCATAGTCGTCGGACATGTCGGCGGCTGGGCAACTTTGGCCCGTGGTCGTGGGGACGACCCTATAGTCGTCGGACAAGTCGGCGGCGGGCCAACCTAGTCCCGGGGTCGTGGAGACGACCCTATAGTCGTCGGACATGACGGTGGCGGGGCAATCTAGTCCCGGGGTCGTGGGGACGACCCTATAGTCGTCGGACATGACGGTGGCGGGCCAATCTAGTCCCGGGGTCGTGGGGACGACCCCATAGTCGTCGAACATGTCGGCGGCGGGCCAACCTAGTCCCGTGGTCGTGGGGACGTCTCTATAGTCGTCGGACAAGTCGGCGGCGGGCCAACCTAGTCCCGGGGTCGTGGAGACGACCCTATAGTCGTCGGACATGACGGTGGCGGGGCAATCTAGTCCGGGGGTCGTGGGGACGATCCTGTATTCGTCGGACATAACGGTGGTGGGCCAATCTATTCCTGGGGCCGTGGGGACGACCCTATAGTCGTCGGACATGTCGGCGGCTGGCCAACCTAGTCCCGGGATCGTGGGGACGCCTCTATAGTCGTCGGACAAGTCGGCGGCGGGCCAACCTAGTCCCGGGGTCGTGGAGACGACCCTATAGTCGTCGGACACGACGGTGGCGGGGCAATCTAGTCCGGGGGTCGTGGAGACGACCCCATAGTCGTCGAACATGTCGGCGGCGGGCCAACCTAGTCCCGTGGTCGTGGGGACGTCTCTATAGTCGTCGGACAAGTCGGCGGCGGGCCAACCTAGTCCCGGGGTCGTGGAGACGACCCTATAGTCGTCGGACATGTCGGCGGCAGGGCAACTTTGGCCCGTGGTCGTGGGGACGACCCTATAGTGGTCGGACAAGTCGGCGGCAGGGCAACTTTGGCCCGTGGTCGTGGGGACGACCCTATAGTCGTCGGACAAGTCGGCGGCTGGCCAACCTAGTCCCGGGGTCGTGGGGACAACCCTATAGTCGTCGGACATGTCGGCGGCTGGCCAACCTAGTCCCGGGGTGTTAGGGACGACCCTATAGTCGTCGGACATGACGGTGGCGGGGCAATCTAGTCCGGGGGTGGTGGGGACGTCCCTACAGTCGTCGGACATGTCGGCGGCTGGCCAACCTAGTCCCGGGGTCGTGGAGACGACCCTATAGTCGTCGGACATGTCGGCGGCTGACCAACTTTGGCCCGTGGTCGTGGGGACGACCCTATAGTCGTCGGACATGACGGTGGCGGGCCAATCTAGCCCCGCGGTCGTGGGGACGACCCTATAGTCGTCGGACATGACGGTGGCGGGCCAATCTAGTCCCGGGCTCGTGGGGACGACCCTATAGTCGTCGGACATGACGGTGGCGGGCCAATCTAGTCCCGGGGTCGTGGGGACGACCCTGTAGTCGTCGGACAAGTCGGCGGCGGGCCGACATATTCCCGGGGTCGTGGGGACGACCCTATAGTCGTCGGACAAGTCGGCGGCGGACCAACCTAGTCCCGGGGTCGTGGGGCGACCCTATAGTCGTCGGACATGACGTTGGCGGGCCAATCTAGTCCCGGAGTCGTGGGGACGACCCTATAGTCGTCGGACATGTCGGCGGCTGGCCAACTTTGGCCCGTGGTCGTGGGGACAACCCTATAGACCTCCGACATGATGGTGGCGGGCCAATCTAGTCCCGGGGTCGTGGGGACGACCCTATAGTCGTCGGACAAGTCGGCGGCGGGCCAACATAGTCCCGGGGTCGTGGAGAGGACCCTATAGTCGTCGGACATGACGGTGGCGGGGCAATCTAGTCCGGGGGTCGTGGGGACGACCCCATAGTCGTCGAACATGTCGGCGGCGGGCCAACCTAGTCCCGTGGTCGTGGGGACGTCTCTATAGTCGTCGGACAAGTCGGCGGCGGGCCAACCTAGTCCCGGGGTCGTGGAGACGACCCTATAGTCGTCGGACATGACGGTGGCGGGGCAATCTAGTCCGGGGGTCGTGGGGACGATCCTGTAGTCGTCGGACATGACGGTGGTGGGCCAATCTATTCCTGGGGCCGTGGGGACGACCCTATAGCCGTCGGACATGTCGGCGGCTGGCCAACCTAGTCCCGGGATCGTGGGGACGCCTCTATAGTCGTCGGACAAGTCGGCGGCGGGCCAACCTAGTCCCGGGGTCGTGGGGACGACCCTATAGTCGTCGGACATGACGGTCGGCGGGCCAATCTAGTCCCGGGCTCGTGGGGACGACCCTATAGTCGTCGGACATGTCGGCGGCTGGGCAACTTTGGCCCGTGGTCGTGGGGACGTCTCTATAGTCGTCGGACAAGTCGGCGGCGGGACCAACCTAGTCCCGGGGTCGTGGAGACGACCCTATAGTCGTCGGACATGACGGTGGCGGGGCAATCTAGTCCGGGGGTCGTGGGGACGACCCCATAGTCGTCGAACATGTCGGCGGCGGGCCAACCTAGTCCCGTGGTCGTGGGGACGTCTCTATAGTCGTCGGACAAGTCGGCGGCGGGCCAACCTAGTCCCGGGGTCGTGGAGACGACCCTATAGTCGTCGGACATGACGGTGGCGGGGCAATCTAGTCCGGGGGTCGTGGGGACGATCCTGTAGTCGTCGTACATGACGGTGGTGGGCCAATCTATTCCTGGGGCCGTGGGGACGACCCTATAGTCGTCGGACATGTCGGCGGCTGGCCAACCTAGTCCCGGGATCGTGGGGACGCCTCTATAGTCGTCGGACAAGTCGGCGGCGGGCCAACCTAGTCCCGGGGTCGTGGAGACGACCCTATAGTCGTCGGACATGACGGTGGCGGGGCAATCTAGTCCGGGGGTGGTGGGGACGTCCCTACAGTCGTCGGACATGCCGGCGGCTGGCCAACCTAGTCCCGGGGTGTTAGGGACGACCCTGTAGTCGTTGGACAAGTCGGCGGCGGGCCAACCTAGTCCCGGGGTCGTGGGTACGACCCTATAGTCGTCGGACATGTCGGCGGCGGGCCAACGTATGCCCAGGGTCGTAGGGACGACCCTATAGTCGTCGACAAGTCGGCGGCGGGCCAACCTAGTCCCGGGGTCGTGGAGACGACCCTATAGTCGTCGGACATGACGGTGGCGGGGCAATCCAGTCCTGGGGTCGTGGGGACGACCCTATAGTCGTCGGACAAGTCGGCGGCGGGCCAACGTATGCCCAGGGTCGTAGGGACGAACCGATAGTCGTCGGACATGACGGTGGCGGGCCAATCTAGCCCAGGGGTTGTGGGGACGACCCTATAGTCGTCGGACATGTCGGCGGCAGGGCAACTTTGGCCCGTGGTCGTGGGGACGACCCTATAGTCGTCGGACATGTCGGAGGCGGGCCAACGTAGTCCCGGGGTCGTGGAGACGACCCTATAGTCGTCGGACAAGTCGGCGGCGGGCCAACCTAGTCCCGGGGTCGTGGAGACGACCCTATAGTCGTCGGACATGACGGTGGCGGGGCAATCTAGTCCGGGGGTCGTGGGGACGATCCTGTTTTCGTCGGACATGACGGTGGTGGGCCAATCTATTCCTGGGGCCGTGGGGACGAACCGATAGTCGTCGGACATGACGGTGGCTGGCCAATCTAGCCCAGGGGTTGTGGGGACGACCCTATAGTCGTCGGACATGTCGGCGGCTGGCCAACCTAGTCCCGGGGTCGTGGAGACGACCCTATAGTCGTCGGAGAAGTCGGCGGCTGGCCAACCTAGTCCCGGGGTCGTGGAGACGACCCAATTGTCGTCGGACAAGTCGGCGGCGGGCCAACCTAGTCCCGGGGTCGTGGGGACGACCCTATAGTCGTCGGACATGTCGGCGGCAGGGCAACTTTGGCCCGTGGTCGTGGGGACGACCCTATAGTCGTCGGACATGACGGTGCCGGGGCAATCTAGCCCCGGGGTCGTGGGGACGACCCTATAGACGTCGGACATGTCGGCGGCGGGCCAACCTAGTCCCGGGGTCGTGGGGACGACTTATAGTCGTCGGACATGTCGGCGGCAGGGCAACCTTGGCCCGTGGTCGTGGGGACGACCCTATAGTCGTCGGACATGTCGGCGGCTGGCCAACCTAGTCCCGTGGTCGTGGGGACGACCCTATACTCGTCGGACATGTCGGCGGCTGGCCAACCTAGTCCCGTGGTCGTGGGGACGACCCTATACTCGTCGGACATGTCGGCGGCTGGCCAACCTAGTCCCGGGGTCGTGGAGACGACCCTATAGTCGTCGGACAAGTCGGCGGCTGGCCAACCTAGTCCCGGGGTCGTGGAGACGACCCAATAGTCGTCGGACAAGTCGGCGGCGGGCCAACCTAGTCCCGGGGTCGTGGGGACGACCCTATAGTCGTCGGACATGTCGGCGGCAGGGCAACTTTGGCCCGTGGTCGTGGGGACGACCCTATAGTCGTCGGACATGACGCTGCAGGGGCAATGTAGCCCCGGGGTCGTGGGGACGACCCTATTGACGTCGGACTTGTCGGCGGCGGGCCAACCTAGTCCCGGGGTCGTGGGGACGACCCTATAGTCGTCGGACATGTTGGCGGCAGGGCAACTTTGGCCCGTGGACGTGGGGACGACCCTATAGACGTCGGACATGTCGGCGGCGGGCCAACCTAGTCCCGGGGTCGTGGGGACGACCCTATAGTCGTCGGACATGTCGGCGGCAGGGCAACTTTGGCCCGTGGTCGTGGGGACGACCCTATAGTCGTCGGACATGTCGGCGGCGGGCCAACCTAGTCCCGGGGTCGTGGAGACGACCCTATAGTCTTCGGACATGACGGTGGCGGGGCAATCTAGTCCGGGGGTCGTGGGGACGTCCCTATAGTCGTCGGACAAGTCGGCGGCTGGCCAACCTAGTCCCGTGGTCGTGGGGACGACCCTATAGTCGTCGGACATGTCGGCGGCTGGGCAACTTTGGCCCGTGGTCGTGGGGACGTCTCTATAATCGTCGGACAAGTCGGCGGCGGGCCAACCTAGTCCCGGGGTCGTGGAGACGACCCTATAGTCGTCGGACATGACGGTGGCGGGGCAATCTTGTCCCGGGGTCGTGGGGACGACCCTATAGTCGTCGGACATGACGGTGGCGGGCCAATCTAGTCCCGGGGTCGTGGGGACGACCCCATAGTCGTCGGACATGTCGGCGGCTGGGCAACTTTGGCCCGTGGTCGTGGGGACGACCCTATAGTCGTCGGACAAGTCGGCGGCGGGCCAACCTAGTCCCGGGGTCGTGGAGACGACCCTATAGTCGTCGGACATGACGGTGGCGGGGCAATCTAGTCCCGGGGTCGTGGGGACGACCCTATAGTCGTCGGACATGACGGTGGCGGGCCAATCTAGTCCCGGGGTCGTGGGGACGACCCCATAGTCGTCGAACATGTCGGCGGCGGGCCAACCTAGTCCCGTGGTCGTGGGGACGTCTCTATAGTCGTCGGACATGTCGGCGGCAGGGCAACCTAGTCCCGGGGTCGTGGAGACGACCCTATAGTCGTCGGACATGTCGGCGGCAGGGCAACTTTGGCCCGTGGTCGTGGGGACGACCCTATAGTGGTCGGACAAGTCGGCGGCAGGGCAACTTTGGCCCGTGGTCGTGGGGACGACCCTATAGTCGTCGGACAAGTCGGCGGCTGGCCAACCTAGTCCCGGGGTCGTGGGGACAACCCTATAGTCGTCGGACATGTCGGCGGCTGGCCAACCTAGTCCCGGGGTGTTAGGGACGACCCTATAGTCGTCGGACATGACGGTGGCGGGGCAATCTAGTCCGGGGGTGGTGGGGACGTCCCTACAGTCGTCGGACATGTCGGCGGCTGGCCAACCTAGTCCCGGGGTCGTGGAGACGACCCTATAGTCGTCGGACATGTCGGCGGCTGACCAACTTTGGCCCGTGGTCGTGGGGACGACCCTATAGTCGTCGGACATGACGGTGGCGGGCCAATCTAGCCCCGCGGTCGTGGGGACGACCCTATAGTCGTCGGACATGACGGTGGCGGGCCAATCTAGTCCCGGGCTCGTGGGGACGACCCTATAGTCGTCGGACATGACGGTGGCGGGCCAATCTAGTCCCGGGGTCGTGGGGACGACCCTGTAGTCGTCGGACAAGTCGGCGGCGGGCCGACATATTCCCGGGGTCGTGGGGACGACCCTATAGTCGTCGGACAAGTCGGCGGCGGACCAACCTAGTCCCGGGGTCGTGGGGCGACCCTATAGTCGTCGGACATGACGTTGGCGGGCCAATCTAGTCCCGGAGTCGTGGGGACGACCCTATAGTCGTCGGACATGTCGGCGGCTGGCCAACTTTGGCCCGTGGTCGTGGGGACAACCCTATAGACCTCCGACATGATGGTGGCGGGCCAATCTAGTCCCGGGGTCGTGGGGACGACCCTATAGTCGTCGGACAAGTCGGCGGCGGGCCAACATAGTCCCGGGGTCGTGGAGAGGACCCTATAGTCGTCGGACATGACGGTGGCGGGGCAATCTAGTCCGGGGGTCGTGGGGACGACCCCATAGTCGTCGAACATGTCGGCGGCGGGCCAACCTAGTCCCGTGGTCGTGGGGACGTCTCTATAGTCGTCGGACAAGTCGGCGGCGGGCCAACCTAGTCCCGGGGTCGTGGAGACGACCCTATAGTCGTCGGACATGACGGTGGCGGGGCAATCTAGTCCGGGGGTCGTGGGGACGATCCTGTAGTCGTCGGACATGACGGTGGTGGGCCAATCTATTCCTGGGGCCGTGGGGACGACCCTATAGCCGTCGGACATGTCGGCGGCTGGCCAACCTAGTCCCGGGATCGTGGGGACGCCTCTATAGTCGTCGGACAAGTCGGCGGCGGGCCAACCTAGTCCCGGGGTCGTGGGGACGACCCTATAGTCGTCGGACATGACGGTCGGCGGGCCAATCTAGTCCCGGGCTCGTGGGGACGACCCTATAGTCGTCGGACATGTCGGCGGCTGGGCAACTTTGGCCCGTGGTCGTGGGGACGTCTCTATAGTCGTCGGACAAGTCGGCGGCGGGACCAACCTAGTCCCGGGGTCGTGGAGACGACCCTATAGTCGTCGGACATGACGGTGGCGGGGCAATCTAGTCCGGGGGTCGTGGGGACGACCCCATAGTCGTCGAACATGTCGGCGGCGGGCCAACCTAGTCCCGTGGTCGTGGGGACGTCTCTATAGTCGTCGGACAAGTCGGCGGCGGGCCAACCTAGTCCCGGGGTCGTGGAGACGACCCTATAGTCGTCGGACATGACGGTGGCGGGGCAATCTAGTCCGGGGGTCGTGGGGACGATCCTGTAGTCGTCGTACATGACGGTGGTGGGCCAATCTATTCCTGGGGCCGTGGGGACGACCCTATAGTCGTCGGACATGTCGGCGGCTGGCCAACCTAGTCCCGGGATCGTGGGGACGCCTCTATAGTCGTCGGACAAGTCGGCGGCGGGCCAACCTAGTCCCGGGGTCGTGGAGACGACCCTATAGTCGTCGGACATGACGGTGGCGGGGCAATCTAGTCCGGGGGTGGTGGGGACGTCCCTACAGTCGTCGGACATGCCGGCGGCTGGCCAACCTAGTCCCGGGGTGTTAGGGACGACCCTGTAGTCGTTGGACAAGTCGGCGGCGGGCCAACCTAGTCCCGGGGTCGTGGGTACGACCCTATAGTCGTCGGACATGTCGGCGGCGGGCCAACGTATGCCCAGGGTCGTAGGGACGACCCTATAGTCGTCGACAAGTCGGCGGCGGGCCAACCTAGTCCCGGGGTCGTGGAGACGACCCTATAGTCGTCGGACATGACGGTGGCGGGGCAATCCAGTCCTGGGGTCGTGGGGACGACCCTATAGTCGTCGGACAAGTCGGCGGCGGGCCAACGTATGCCCAGGGTCGTAGGGACGAACCGATAGTCGTCGGACATGACGGTGGCGGGCCAATCTAGCCCAGGGGTTGTGGGGACGACCCTATAGTCGTCGGACATGTCGGCGGCAGGGCAACTTTGGCCCGTGGTCGTGGGGACGACCCTATAGTCGTCGGACATGTCGGAGGCGGGCCAACGTAGTCCCGGGGTCGTGGAGACGACCCTATAGTCGTCGGACAAGTCGGCGGCGGGCCAACCTAGTCCCGGGGTCGTGGAGACGACCCTATAGTCGTCGGACATGACGGTGGCGGGGCAATCTAGTCCGGGGGTCGTGGGGACGATCCTGTTTTCGTCGGACATGACGGTGGTGGGCCAATCTATTCCTGGGGCCGTGGGGACGACCCTATAGTCGTCGGACATGTCGGCGGCTGGCCAACCTAGTCCCGGGATCGTGGGGACGCCTCTATAGTCGTCGGACAAGTCGGCGGCGGGCCAACCTAGTCCCGGGGTCGTGGGGACGACCCTATAATCGTCGGACATGACGGTCGGCGGGCCAATCTAGTCCCGGGCTCGTGGGGACGACCCTATAGTCGTCGGACATGTCGGCGGCTGGGCAACTTTGGCCCGTGGTCGTGGGGACGTCTCTATAGTCGTCGGACAAGTCGGCGGCGGGCCAACCTAGTCCCGGGGTCGTGGAGACGACCCTATAGTCGTCGGACACGACGGTGGCGGGGCAATCTAGTCCGGGGGTCGTGGGGACGACCCCATAGTCGTCGAACATGTCGGCGGCGGGCCAACCTAGTCCCGTGGTCGTGGGGACGTCTCTATAGTCGTCGGACAAGTCGGCGGCGGGCCAACCTAGTCCCGGGGTCGTGGAGACGACCCTATAGTCGTCGGACATGACGGTGGCGGGGCAATCTAGTCCGGGGGTCGTGGGGACGATCCTGTAGTCGTCGGACATGACGGTGGTGGGCCAATCTATTCCTGGGGCCGTGGGGACGACCGTATAGTCGTCGGACATGTCGGCGGCTGGCCAACCTAGTCCCGGGATCGTGGGGACGCCTCTATAGTCGTCGGACAAGTCGGCGGCGGGCCAACCTAGTCCCGGGGTCGTGGAGACGACCCTATAGTCGTCGGACATGACGGTGGCGGGGCAATCTAGTCCGGGGGTGGTGGGGACGTCCCTACAGTCGTCGGACATGTCGGCGGCTGGCCAACCTAGTCCCGGGGTCGTGGAGACGACCCTATAGTCGTCGGACATGTCGGCGGCTGACCAACTTTGGCCCGTGGTCGTGGGGACGACCCTATAGTCGTCGGACATGACGGTGGCGGGCCAATCTAGCCCCGCGGTCGTGGGGACGACCCTATAGTCGTCGGACATGACGGTGGCGGGCCAATGTAGTCCCGGGCTCGTGGGGACGACCCTATAGTCGTCGGACATGACGGTGGCGGGCCAATCTAGTCCCGGGGTCGTGGGGACGACCCTGTAGTCGTCGGACAAGTCGGCGGCGGGCCGACATATTCCCGGGGTCGTGGGGACGACCCTATAGTCGTCGGACAAGTCGGCGGCGGACCAACCTAGTCCCGGGGTCGTGGGGCGACCCTATAGTCGTCGGACATGACGGTGGCGGGCCAATCTAGTCCCGGGGTCGTGGGGACGACCCTATAGTCGTCGGACATGTCGGCGGCTGGCCAACTTTGGCCCGTGGTCGTGGGGACAACCCTATAGACCTCCGACATGATGGTGGCGGGCCAATCTAGTCCCGGGGTCGTGGGGACGACCCTATAGTCGTCGGACAAGTCGGCGGCGGGCCAACATAGTCCCGGGGTCGTGGAGAGGACCCTATAGTCGTCGGACATGACGGTGGCGGGGCAATCAAGTCCGGGGGTCGTGGGGACGACCCTATAGTCGTCGGACATGACGGTGGCGGGGCAATCTAGTCCGGGGGTCGTGGGGACGATCCTGTAGTCGTCGGACATGACGGTGGTGAGCCAATCTATTCCTGGGGCCGTGGGGACGACCGTATAGTCGTCGGACATGTCGGCGGCTGGCCAACCTAGTCCCGGGATCGTGGGGTCGCCTCTATAGTCGTCGGACAAGTCGGCGGCGGGCCAACCTAGTCCCGGGGTCGTGGGGACGACCCTATAGTCGTCGGACATGACGGTGGCGGGCCAATCTAGTCCCGGGCTCGTGGGGACGACCCTATAGTCGTCGGACATGACGGTGGCGGGCCAACCTAGTCCCGGGGTCGTGGGGACGACCCTATAGTCGTCGGACAAGTCGGCGGCGGGCCACCCTAGTCCCGGGGTCGTGGGGACGACCCTATAGCCGTCGGACATGATGTTGGGGGGCCAATCTAGTCCCGGGGTCGTGGGGACGACCCTATAGTCGTTGGACATTTTGGCGGCTGGGCAACTTTGGCCCGTGGTCGTGGGGACGACCCTATAGTCGTCGGACATGTCGGCGGCTGGCCAACTTTGGCCCGTGGTCGTGGGGACAACCCTATAGACCACCGACATGATGGTGGCGGGCCAATCTATTCCCGGGGTCGTGGGGCGACCCTATAGTCGTCGGACATGACGGTGGCGGGCCAATCTAGCCCCGGGGTCGTGGGGACGACCCTATAGACGTCGGACATGTCGGCGGCTGGCCAACCTAGTCCCGGGGTCGTGGGGACGACCCTATAGTCGTCGGACGTGTCGGCGGCGGGGCAACTTTGGCCAGTGGTCGTGGGGACGACCCTATAGTCGTCGGACATGTCGGGGGCAGGGCAACTTTGGCCCATGGTCGTGGGGACGACCCTATAGTCGTCGGACATGTCGGTGACTGGCCAACCTAGTCCCGGGGTCGTGGAGACGACCCTATAGTCGTCGGACATGTCGGTGACTGGCCAACCTAGTCCCGGGGGCGTGGGGACGACCCTATAGTCGTCGGACATGTCGGCGGCATGGCAACATTGGCCCGTGGTCGTGGGGACGACCCTATAGTCGTCGGACAAGTCGGCGGCGGGCCAACCTAGTCCCGCGGTCGTGGGGACGACCCTATAGTCGTCGGACATGACGGCGGCGGGCCAACCTAGCCCCGGGGTCGTGGGGACGACCCTATAGACGTCGGACAAGTCGGCGGCGGGCCATCCTACTCCCGGGGTCGTGGGGACGACCCTATAGTCGATGGACAAGTCGGCGGCGGGCCAACCTAGACCCGGGGTCGTGGGGACGACCCTATAGTCGTCGGACATGTCGGCGGCAGGGCAACTTTGGCCCGTGGTCTTGGGGACGACCCTATAGTCGTCGGACATGTCGGTGACTGGCCAACCTAGTCCCGGGTTCGTGGGGACGACCCTATAATCGTCGGACAAGTCGGCGGCGGGCCGACCTAGTCCCGGGGTCGTGGGGACGACCCTATAGACGTCGGACATGTCGGCGGCTGGCCAACCTAGTCCCGGGGTGGTAGGGACGACCCTATAGTCGTCGGACAAGTCGGCGGCGGGCCAACCTAGTCCCGTGGTCGTGGGGACGACCGTATAGTCGTCGGACATGTCGGCGGCTGGCCAACCTAGTCCCGGGGTCGTGGGGACGACCCTATAGTCGTCGGACAAGTCGGCGGCGGGCCAACCTAGACCCGGGGTCGTGGGGACGACCCTATAGTCGTCGGACATGTCGGCGGCAGGGCAACTTTGGCCCGTGGTCTTGGGGACGACCCTATAGTCGTCGGACATGTCGGTGACTGGCCAACCTAGTCCCGGGTTCGTGGGGACGACCCTATAGTAGTCGGACGAGTCGGCGGCGGGCCGACCTAGTCCCGGGGTCGTGGGGACGACCCTATAGTCGTCGGACATGTCGGCGGCAGGGCAACTTTGGCCCGTGGTCGTGGGGACGACCCTATAGTCGTCGGACATGTCGGCGGCTGGCCAACCTAGACCCGGGGTGGTGGGGACGACCCTATAGTCGTCGGACATGTCGGCGGCTGGCCAACCTAGTCTCGTGGTCGTGGGGACGACCCCATAGTCGTAGGACACGTTGTCGGCGGGCCAACCTAGTCCCGGGGTCGTGGGGACGACCGTATAGTCGTCGGACATGACGGTGGCGGGCCAATCTAGTCCCGGGGTCGTGGGTACGACCCTATAGTCGTCGGACATGTCGGTGACTGGCCAACCTAGTCCCGGGGGCGTGGAGACGACCCTATAGTCGTCGGACAAGTCGGCGGCGGGACAAGTCGGCGGCGGGACAAGTCGGCGGCGGGCCAACCTGGTCCCGGGGTCGTGGGGACGACCCTATAGTCGTCGGACATGACGGCGGCTTGCCAACCTAGTCTCGTGGTCGTGGGGACGACCCCATAGTCGTAGGACACGTCCTCGGCGGGCCAACCTAGTCCCGGGGTCGTGGGGACGACCGTATAGTCGTCGGACATGACGGTGGCGGGCCAATCTAGTCCCGGGGTCGTGGGGACGACCCTATAGTCGTCGGACATGTCGGCGGCTGGCCAACTTTGGCCCGGGTCGTGGGGACGACCCTATAGTCGTCGGACATGTCGGCGGCGGGCCGACCTAGTCCCGGGGTCGTGGGGACGACCCTATAGTCGTCGGACATGTCGGCGGCGGGCCGACCTAGTCCCGGGGTCGTGGCGACGACCCTATAGTCGTCGGACAAGTCGGCGGCGGGCCAACCTAGCCCCGGGGTCGTGGGGACGACCCTATAGACGTCGGACATGTCGGCGGCGGGCCAACCTAGCCCCGGGGTCGTGGGGACGACCCTATAGACGTCGGACATGTCGGCGGCTGGCCAACCTAGTCCCGGGGTCGTGGGGACGACCCTATAGTCGTCGGACATGTCGGCGGCTGGCCAACTTTGGCCCGGGGCGTGGGGACGACCGTATAGTCGTCGGAAATGACGGTGGCGGGCCAATCTAGTCCCGGGGTCGTGGGGACGACCCTATAGTCGTCGGACATGTCGGCGGCTGGCCAACTTTGGCCCGGGTCGTGGGGACGACCCTATAGTCGTCGGACATGTCGGCGGCGGGCCGACCTATTCCCGGGGTCGTGGGGACGACCCTATAGTCGTCGGACATGTCGGCGGCGGGCCGACCTAGTCCCGGGGTCGTGGGGACGACCCTATAGTCGTCGGACAAGTCGGCGGCGGGCCAACCTAGTCCCGTGGTCGTGGGGACGACCGTATAGTCGTCGGACATGTCGGCGGCTGGCCAACCTAGTCCCGGGGTCGTGGGGACGACCCTATAGTCGTCGGACAAGTCGGCGGCGGGCCATCCTACACCCGGGGTCGTGGGGACGACCCTATAGTCGTCGGACAAGTCGGCGGCGGGCCAACCTAGACCCGGGGTCGTGGGGACGACCCTATAGTCGTCGGACATGTCGGCGGCAGGGCAACTTTGGCCCGTGGTCTTGGGGACGACCCTATAGTCGTCGGACATGTCGGTGACTGGCGAACCTAGTCCCGGGTTCGTGGGGACGACCCTATAGTCGTCGGACGAGTCGGCGGCGGGCCGACCTAGTCCCGGGGTCGTGGGGACGACCCTATAGTCTTCGGACATGTCGGCGGCAGGGCAACTTTGGCCCGTGGTCGTGGGGACGACCCTATAGTCGTCGGACATGTCGGCGGCTGGCCAACCTAGACCCGGGGTGGTGGGGACGACCCTATAGTCGTCGGACATGTCGGCGGCTGGCCAACCTAGTCTCGTGGTCGTGGGGACGACCCCATAGTCGTAGGACACGTCGTCGGCGGGCCAACCTAGTCCCGGGGTCGTGGGGACGACCGTATAGTCGTCGGACATGACGGTGGCGGGCCAATCTAGTCCCGGGGTCGTGGGGACGACCCTATAGTCGTCGGACATGTCGGCGGCTGGCCAACTTTGGCCCGGGTCGTGGGGACGACCCTATAGTTGTCGGCCATGTCGGCGGCGGGCCGACCTAGTCCCGGGGTCGTGGGGACGACCCTACAGTCGTCGGACGTGTCGGCGGCGGGGCAACTTTGGCCAGTGGTCGTGGGGACGACCCTATAGTCGTCGGACATGTCGGGGGCAGGGCAACTTTGGCCCATGGTCGTGGGGACGACACTATAGTCGTCGGACAAGTCGGCGGCGGGCCATCCTACTCCCGGGGTCGTGAGGACGACCCTATAGTCGTCGGACAAGTCGGCGGCGGGCCAACCTAGACCCGGGGTCGTGGGGACGACCCTATAGTCGTCGGACAATTCGGCGGCGGGCCAACCTAGTCCCGTGGTCGTGGGGACGACCGTATAGTCGTCGGACAAGTCGGCGGCGGGCCGACCTAGTCCCGGGGTCGTGGGGACGACCCTATAGTCGTAGGACACGTCGGCGGCGGGCCTACCTAGTCCCGGGGTCGAGGGGACGACCGTATAGTCGTCGGACATGACGGTGGCGGGCCAATCTAGTCCCGGGGTCGTGGGGACGACCCTATAGTCTTCGGACATGTCGGCGGCTGGCCATCTTTGGCCCGGGGCGTGGGGACGACCCTATAGTCGTCGGACATGTCGGTGACTGGCCAACCTAGTCCCGGGGTCGTGGAGACGACCCTATAGTCGTCGGACAAGTCGGCGGCGGGCCAACCTAGTCCCGGGGTCGTGGGGACGACCCTATAGTCGTCGGACATGACGGTGCCGGGGCAATCTAGCCCCGGGGTCGTGGGGACGACCCTATAGTCGTCGGACAAGTCGGCGGCGGGCCAACCTAGTCCCGTGGTCGTGGGGACGACCGTATAGTCGTCGGACAAGTCGGCGGCGGGCCAACCTAGACCCGGGGTCGTGGGGACGACCCTATAGTCGTCGGACATGTCGGCGGCAGGGCAACTTTGGCCCGTGGTCTTGGGGACGACCCTATAGTCGTCGGACATGTCGGTGACTGGCCAACCTAGTCCCGGGTTCGTGGGGACGACCCTATAGTCGTCGGACAAATCGGCGGCGGGCCAACCTACTCCCGGGGTCGTGGGGACGACCCTATAGTCGTCGGACATGTCGGCGGCTGGGCAACTTTGGACAGTGATCGTGGGGACGACCCTATAGTCGTCGGACATGTCGGCGGCAGCGCAACTTTGGCCCGTGGTCGTGGGGACGACACTATAGTCGTCGGACATGTCGGCGGCAGGGCAACTTTGGCCCGTGGTCTTGGGGACGACCCTATAGTCGTCGGACATGTCGGTGACTGGCCAACCTAGTCCCGGGTTCGTGGGGACGACCCTATAGTCGTCGGACAAGTCGGCGGCGGGCCAACCTACTCCCGGGGTCGTGGGGACGACCCTATAGTCGTCGGACAAGTCGGCGGCGGGCCAACCTAGACCCGGGGTCGTGGGGACGACCCTATAGTCGTCGGACATGTCGGCGGCAGGGCAACTTTGGCCCGTGGTCTTGGGGACGACCCTATAGTCGTCGGACATGTCGGTGACTGGCCAACCTAGTCCCGGGTTCGTGGGGACGACCCTATAGTCGTCGGACAAATCGGCGGCGGGCCAACCTACTCCCGGGGTCGTGGGGACGACCCTATAGTCGTCGGACAAGTCGGCGGCGGGCCAACCTAGACCCGGGGTCGTGGGGACGACCCTATAGTCGTCGGACATGTCGGCGGCAGGGCAACTTTGGCCCGTGGTCTTGGGGACGACCCTATAGTCGTCGGACATGTCGGTGACTGGCCAACCTAGTCCCGGGTTCGTGGGGACGACCCTATAGTCGTCGGACAAGTCGGCGGCGGGCCGACCTAGTCCCGGGGTCGTGGGGACGACCCTATAGTCGTAGGACACGTCGGCGGCGGGCCTACCTAGTCCCGGGGTCGAGGGGACGACCGTATAGTCGTCGGACATGACGGTGGCGGGCCAATCTAGTCCCGGGGTCGTGGGGACGACCCTATAGTCTTCGGACATGTCGGCGGCTGGCCATCTTTGGCCCGGGGCGTGGGGACGACCCTATAGTCGTCGGACATGTCGGTGACTGGCCAACCTAGTCCCGGGGTCGTGGAGACGACCCTATAGTCGTCGGACAAGTCGGCGGCGGGCCAACCTAGTCCCGGGGTCGTGGGGACGACCCTATAGTCGTCGGACATGACGGTGCCGGGGCAATCTAGCCCCGGGGTCGTGGGGACGACCCTATAGTCGTCGGACAAGTCGGCGGCGGGCCAACCTAGTCCCGTGGTCGTGGGGACGACCGTATAGTCGTCGGACAAGTCGGCGGCGGGCCAACCTAGACCCGGGGTCGTGGGGACGACCCTATAGTCGTCGGACATGTCGGCGGCAGGGCAACTTTGGCCCGTGGTCTTGGGGACGACCCTATAGTCGTCGGACATGTCGGTGACTGGCCAACCTAGTCCCGGGTTCGTGGGGACGACCCTATAGTCGTCGGACAAATCGGCGGCGGGCCAACCTACTCCCGGGGTCGTGGGGACGACCCTATAGTCGTCGGACAAGTCGGCGGCGGGCCAACCTAGACCCGGGGTCGTGGGGATGACCCTATAGTCGTCGGACATGTCGGCGGCAGGGCAACTTTGGCCCGTGGTCTTGGGGACGACCCTATAGTCGTCGGACAAGTCGGCGGCGGGCCGACCTAGTCCCGGGGTCGTGGGGACGACCCTATAGTCGTAGGACACGTCGGCGGCGGGCCTACCTAGTCCCGGGGTCGAGGGGACGACCGTATAGTCGTCGGACATGACGGTGGCGGGCCAATCTAGTCCCGGGGTCGTGGGGACGACCCTATAGTCTTCGGACATGTCGGCGGCTGGCCATCTTTGGCCCGGGGCGTGGGGACGACCCTATAGTCGTCGGACATGTCGGTGACTGGCCAACCTAGTCCCGGGGTCGGGAGACGACCCTATAGTCGTCGGACATGACGGTGCCGGGGCAATCTAGCCCCGGGGTCGTGGGGACGACCCTATAGTCGTCGGACAAGTCGGCGGCGGGCCAACCTAGTCCCGTGGTCGTGGGGACGACCGTATAGTCGTCGGACAAGTCGGCGGCGGGCCAACCTAGACCCGGGGTCGTGGGGACGACCCTATAGTCGTCGGACATGTCGGCGGCAGGGCAACTTTGGCCCGTGGTCTTGGGGACGACCCTATAGTCGTCGTACAAGTCGGCGGCTGGCCAACCTAGTCCCGGGTTCGTAGGGACGACCCTATAGTCGTCGGACAAATCGGCTGCGGGCCAACCTACTCCCGGGGTCGTGGGGACGACCCTATAGTCGTCGGACAAGTCGGCGGCGGGCCAACCTAGACCCGGGGTCGTGGGGACGACCCTATAGTCGTCGGACATGTCGGCGGCAGGGCAACTTTGGCCCGTGGTCTTGGGGACGACCCTATAGTCGTCGGACAAGTCGGCGGCTGGCCAACCTAGACCCGGGGTGGTGGGGACGACCCTATAGTCGTCGGACATGTCGGCGGCTGGCCAACCTCATCTCGTGGTCGTGGGGACGACCCCATAGTCGTAGGACACGTCGGCGGCGGCCAACCTAGTCCCGGGGTCGTGGGGACGACCCTATAGTCGTCGAACATGTCGGCGGCTGGCCAACCTATTCTCGTGGTCGTGGGGACGACCCCATAGTCGTAGGACACGTCGGCGGCGGGCCAATCTTGCCCCGGGTTCGTGGGGACGACCCTATAGTCGTCGGACATGACGGTGGCGGGCCAATCTAGTCCCGGGGTCGTGGGGACGACCCCATAGTCGTCGGACATGTCGGCTGCTGGCCAACCTAGTCCCGGGGTCGTGGGGACGACCCTATAGTCGTCGGACAAGTCGGCGGCGGGCCAACCTAGTCCCGGGGTCGAGGGGACGAACCTATAGTCGTCGGACATGACGGTGGCGGGCCAATCTTGCGCCGGGGGCCTGGGGACGACCCTATAGTCGTCGGACATTTCGGCGGCTGGCCAACTTTGGCTCGGGGCGTGGGGACGACCCTATAGTCGTCGGACATGTCGGCGGCGGGCCAACCTAGTCCCGGGGTGGTAGGGACGACCCTATAGTCGTCGGACATGTCGGCGGCTGGGCAACTTTGGCCAGTGGTCGTGGGGACGACCCTATAGTCGTGGGACATGTCGGCGGCAGGCCAACGTATGCCCAGGGTCGTAGGGACGAACCTATAGTCGTCGGACATGACGGTGGCGGGCCAATCTTGCTCCGGGGTCGTGAGGACGACCCTATAGTCGTTGGACATGTCGGCGGCTGGCCAACTTTGGACAGTGGTCGTGGGGACTACCCTATAGTCGTCGGACAAGTCGGCGGCTGGCCAACCTACTCCCGGGGTCGTGGGGACGAACCTATATTCGTCGGACATGACGGTGGCGGGCCAATCTTGCCCCGGGGTCGTGGGGACGACCGTATAGACGTCGGACATGTCGGCGGCGGGCCAACCTAGTCCCGGGGTCGTGGGGACGACCCTATAGTCGTCGGACACGTCGGCGGCGGGCCAATCTTGCCCCGGGGTCGTGGGGACGACCGTATAGACGTCGGACATGTCGGCGGCGGGCCAACCTAGTCCCGGGGTCGTGGGGACGACCCTATAGTCGTCGGACATGTCGGCGGCTGGCCATCTTTGGCCCGGGGCGTGGGGACGACCCTATAGTCGTCGGACATGACGGTGGCGGGCCAATCTTGCTCCGGGGTCGTGAGGACGACCCTATAGTCGTTGGACATGTCGGCGGCTGGCCAACTTTGGACAGTGGTCGTGGGGACGACCCTATAGTCGTCGGACAAGTCGGCGGCTGGGCAACTTTGGCCAGTGGTCGTGGGGACGACCCTATAGTCGTGGGACATGTCGGCGGCAGGCCAACGTATGCCCAGGGTCGTAGGGACGAACCTATAGTCGTCGGACATGACGGTGGCGGGCCAATCTTGCTCCGGGGTCGTGAGGACGACCCTATAGTCGTTGGACATGTCGGCGGCTGGCCAACTTTGGACAGTGGTCGTGGGGACGACCCTATAGTCGTCGGACAAGTCGGCGGCTGGCCAACCTACTCCCGGGGTCGTGGGGACGAACCTATATTCGTCGGACATGACGGTGGCGGGCCAATCTTGCCCCGGGGTCGTGGGGACGACCGTATAGACGTCGGACATGTCGGCGGCGGGCCAACCTAGTCCCGGGGTCGTGGGGACGACCCTATAGTCGTCGGACATGACGGTGCCGGGCAATCTAGCCCCGGGGTCGTGGGGACGACCCTATAGTCGTCGGACAAGTCGGCGGCGGGCCAACCTAGTCCCGTGGTCGTGGGGACGACCGTATAGTCGTCGGACAAGTCGGCGGCGGGCCAACCTAGACCCGGGGTCGTGGGGACGACCCTATAGTCGTCGGACATGTCGGCGGCAGGGCAACTTTGGCCCGAGGTCTTGGGGACGACCCTATAGTCGTCGGACAAGTCGGCGGCTGGCCAACCTAGTCCCGGGTTCGTGGGGACGACCCTATAGTCGTCGGACAAATCGGCGGCGGGCCAACCTACTCCCGGGGTCGTGGGGACGACCCTATAGTCGTCGGACAAGTCGGCGGCGGGCCAACCTAGACCCGGGGTCGTGGGGACGACCCTATAGTCGTCGGACATGTCGGCGGCTGGGCAACTTTGGCCCGTGGTCTTGGGGACGACCCTATAGTCGTCGGACAAGTCGGCGGCTGGCCAACCTAGACCCGGGGTGGTGGGGACGACCCTATAGTCGTCGGACATGTCGGCGGCTGGCCAACCTCATCTCGTGGTCGTGGGGACGACCCCATAGTCGTAGGACACGTCGGCGGCGGCCAACCTAGTCCCGGGGTCGTGGGGACGACCCTATAGTCGTCGAACATGTCGGCGGCTGGCCAACCTATTCTCGTGGTCGTGGGGACGACCCCATAGTCGTAGGACACGTCGGCGGCGGGCCAATCTTGCCCCGGGGTCGTGGGGACGACCCTATAGTCGTCGGACATGACGGTGGCGGGCCAATCTAGTCCCGGGGTCGTGGGGACGACCCCATAGTCGTCGGACATGTCGGCTGCTGGCCAACCTAGTCCCGGGGTCGTGGGGACGACCCTATAGTCGTCGGACATTTCGGCGGCAGGGCAAATTTTGGCCCGGGGCGTGGGGACGACCCTATAGTCGTCGGACATGTCGGTGACTGCCCAACCTAGTCCCGGGGTCGTGGGGACGACCCTATAGTCGTCGGACATGTCGGCGGCAGGGCAACTTTGGCCCGTGGTCGTGGGGACGACCCTATAGTCGTCGGACATGTCGGCGGCTGGCCAACCTAGACCCGGGGTGGTGGGGACGACCCTATAGTCGTCGGACATGTCGGCGGCTGGCCAACCTCATCTCGTGGTCGTGGGGACGACCCCATAGTCGTAGGACACGTCGGCGGCGGGCCAATCTAGTCCCGGGGTCGTGGGGACGACCCTATAGTCGTCGGACATGTCGGCGGCTGGCCAACTTTGGCCCGTGGTCTTGGGGACGACCCTATAGTCGTCGGACATGTCGGTGACTGCCCTACCTAGTCCCGGGTTCGTGGGGACGACCCTATAGTCGTCGGACAAGTCGGCCGCAGGCCGATCTAGTCCCGGGGTCGTGGGGACGACCCTATAGTCGTCGGACAAGTCGGCGGCGGGCCAACCTAGACCCGGGGTCGTGGGGACGACCCTATAGTCGTCGGACATGTCGGCGGCAGGGCAACTTTGGCCCGTGGTCTTGGGGACGACCCTATAGTCGTCGGACAAGTCGGCGGCTGGCCAACCTGGACCCGGGGTGGTGGGGACGACCCTATAGTCGTCGGACATGTCGGCGGCTGGCCAACCTCATCTCGTGGTCGTGGGGACGACCCCATAGTCGTAGGACACGTCGGCGGCGGCCAACCTAGTCCCGGGGTCGTGGGGACGACCCTATAGTCGTCGAACATGTCGGCGGCTGGCCAACCTATTCTCGTGGTCGTGGGGACGACCCCATAGTCGTAGGACACGTCGGCGGCGGGCCAATCTTGCCCCGGGGTCGTGGGGACGACCCTATAGTCGTCGGACATGACGGTGGCGGGCCAATCTAGTCCCGGGGTCGTGGGGACGACCCCATAGTCGTCGGACATGTCGGCTGCTGGCCAACCTAGTCCCGGGGTCGTGGGGACGACCCTATAGTCGTCGGACATGTCGGCGGCAGGGCAAATTTTGGCCCGGGGCGTGGGGACGACCCTATAGTCGTCGGACATGTCGGTGACTGGCCAACCTAGTCCCGGGGTCGTGGGGACGACCCTATAGTCGTCGGACATGTCGGCGGCAGGGCAACTTTGGCCCGTGGTCGTGGAGACGACCCTATAGTCGTCGGACATGTCGGCGGCTGGCCAACCTAGACCCGGGGTGGTGGGGACGACCCTATAGTCGTCGGACATATCGGCGGCTGGCCAACCTCATCTCGTGGTCGTGGGGACGACCCCATAGTCGTAGGACACGTCGGCGGCGGGCCAATCTAGTCCCGTGGTCTTGGGGACGACCCTATAGTCGTCGGACATGTCGGTGACTGGCCAACCTAGTCCCGGGTTCGTGGGGACGACCCTATAGTCGTCGGACAAGTCGGCGGCGGGCCAACCTACTCCCGGGGTCGTGGGGACGACCCTATAGTCGTCGGACAAGTCGGCGGCCGGCGAACCTAGTCCCGGGGTCGTGGGGACGACCCTATAGTCGTCGGACATGTCGGCGGCTGGGCAACTTTGGACAGTGGTCGTGGGGACGGCCCTATAGTCGTCGGACATGTCGGTGACTGGGCAAATTTTGGCCCGGGGCGTGGGGACGACCCTATAGTCGTCGGACATGACGGTGCCGGGGCAATCTAGCCCCGGGGTCGTGGGGACGACCCTATAGTCGTCGGACAAGTCGGCGGCGGGCCAACCTAGTCCCGTGGTCGTGGGGACGACCGTATAGTCGTCGGACAAGTCGGCGGCGGGCCAACCTAGTCCCGTGGTCGTGGGGACGTCTCTATAGTCGTCGGACAAGTCGGCGGCGGGCCAACCTAGTCCCGGGGTCGTGGAGACGACCCTATAGTCGTCGGACATGACGGTGGCGGGGCAATCTAGTCCGGGGGTCGTGGGGACGATCCTGTAGTCGTCGGACATGACGGTGGTGGGCCAATCTATTCCTGGGGCCGTGGGGACGACCCTATAGTCGTCGGACATGTCGGCGGCTGGCCAACCTAGTCCCGGGATCGTGGGGACGCCTCTATAGTCGTCGGACAAGTCGGCGGCGGGCCAACCTAGTCCCGGGGTCGTGGGGACGACCCTATAGTCGTCGGACATGACGGTCGGCGGGCCAATCTAGTCCCGGGCTCGTGGGGACGACCCTATAGTCGTCGGACATGTCGGCGGCTGGGCAACTTTGGCCCGTGTTCGTGGGGACGTCTCTATAGTCGTCGGACAAGTCGGCGGCGGGCCAAACTAGTCCCGGGGTCGTGGAGACGACCCTATAGTCGTCGGACGTGACGGTGGCGGGGCAATCTAGTCCGGGGGTCGTGGGGACGACCCCATAGTCGTCGAACATGTCGGCGGCGGGCCAACCTAGTCCCGTGGTCGTGGGGACGTCTCTATTGTCGTCGGACAAGTCGGCGGCGGGCCAACCTAGTCCCGGGGTCGTGGAGACGACCCTATAGTCGTCGGACATGACGGTGGCGGGCCAATCTTGCTCCGGGGTCGTGAGGACGACCCTATAGTCGTTGGACATGTCGGCGGCTGGCCAACTTTGGACAGTGGTCGTGGGGACTACCCTATAGTCGTCGGACAAGTCGGCGGCTGGCCAACCTACTCCCGGGGTCGTGGGGACGAACCTATATTCGTCGGACATGACGGTGGCGGGCCAATCTTGCCCCGGGGTCGTGGGGACGACCGTATAGACGTCGGACATGTCGGCGGCGGGCCAACCTAGTCCCGGGGTCGTGGGGACGACCCTATAGTCGTCGGACACGTCGGCGGCGGGCCAATCTTGCCCCGGGGTCGTGGGGACGACCGTATAGACGTCGGACATGTCGGCGGCGGGCCAACCTAGTCCCGGGGTCGTGGGGACGACCCTATAGTCGTCGGACATGTCGGCGGCTGGCCATCTTTGGCCCGGGGCGTGGGGACGACCCTATAGTCGTCGGACATGACGGTGGCGGGCCAATCTTGCTCCGGGGTCGTGAGGACGACCCTATAGTCGTTGGACATGTCGGCGGCTGGCCAACTTTGGACAGTGGTCGTGGGGACGACCCTATAGTCGTCGGACAAGTCGGCGGCTGGGCAACTTTGGCCAGTGGTCGTGGGGACGACCCTATAGTCGTGGGACATGTCGGCGGCAGGCCAACGTATGCCCAGGGTCGTAGGGACGAACCTATAGTCGTCGGACAAGTCGGCGGCGGGCCAACCTAGACCCGGGGTCGTGGGGACGACCCTATAGTCGTCGGACATGTCGGCGGCAGGGCAACTTTGGCCCGAGGTCTTGGGGACGACCCTATAGTCGTCGGACAAGTCGGCGGCTGGCCAACCTAGTCCCGGGTTCGTGGGGACGACCCTATAGTCGTCGGACAAATCGGCGGCGGGCCAACCTACTCCCGGGGTCGTGGGGACGACCCTATAGTCGTCGGACAAGTCGGCGGCGGGCCAACCTAGACCCGGGGTCGTGGGGACGACCCTATAGTCGTCGGACATGTCGGCGGCAGGGCAACTTTGGCCCGTGGTCTTGGGGACGACCCTATAGTCGTCGGACAAGTCGGCGGCTGGCCAACCTAGACCCGGGGTGGTGGGGACGACCCTATAGTCGTCGGACATGTCGGCGGCTGGCCAACCTCATCTCGTGGTCGTGGGGACGACCCCATAGTCGTAGGACACGTCGGCGGCGGCCAACCTAGTCCCGGGGTCGTGGGGACGACCCTATAGTCGTCGAACATGTCGGCGGCTGGCCAACCTATTCTCGTGGTCGTGGGGACAACCCCATAGTCGTAGGACACGTCGGCGGCGGGCCAATCTTGCCCCGGGGTCGTGGGGACGACCCTATAGTCGTCGGACATGACGGTGGCGGGCCAATCTAGTCCCGGGGTCGTGGGGACGACCCCATAGTCGTCGGACATGTCGGCTGCTGGCCAACCTAGTCCCGGGGTCGTGGGGACGACCCTATAGTCGTCGGACATTTCGGCGGCAGGGCAAATTTTGGCCCGGGGCGTGGGGACGACCCTATAGTCGTCGGACATGTCGGTGACTGCCCAACCTAGTCCCGGGGTCGTGGGGACGACCCTATAGTCGTCGGACATGTCGGCGGCAGGGCAACTTTGGCCCGTGGTCGTGGGGACGACCCTATAGTCGTCGGACATGTCGGCGGCTGGCCAACCTAGACCCGGGGTGGTGGGGACGACCCTATAGTCGTCGGACATGTCGGCGGCTGGCCAACCTCATCTCGTGGTCGTGGGGACGACCCCATAGTCGTAGGACACGTCGGCGGCGGGCCAATCTAGTCCCGGGGTCGTGGGGACGACCCTATAGTCGTCGGACATGTCGGCGGCTGGCCAACTTTGGCCCGTGGTCTTGGGGACGACCCTATAGTCGTCGGACATGTCGGTGACTGCCCTACCTAGTCCCGGGTTCGTGGGGACGACCCTATAGTCGTCGGACAAGTCGGCCGCAGGCCGATCTAGTCCCGGGGTCGTGGGGACGACCCTATAGTCGTCGGACAAGTCGGCGGCGGGCCAACCTAGACCCGGGGTCGTGGGGACGACCCTATAGTCGTCGGACATGTCGGCGGCAGGGCAACTTTGGCCCGTGGTCTTGGGGACGACCCTATAGTCGTCGGACAAGTCGGCGGCTGGCCAACCTGGACCCGGGGTGGTGGGGACGACCCTATAGTCGTCGGACATGTCGGCGGCTGGCCAACCTCATCTCGTGGTCGTGGGGACGACCCCATAGTCGTAGGACACGTCGGCGGCGGCCAACCTAGTCCCGGGGTCGTGGGGACGACCCTATAGTCGTCGAACATGTCGGCGGCTGGCCAACCTATTCTCGTGGTCGTGGGGACGACCCCATAGTCGTAGGACACGTCGGCGGCGGGCCAATCTTGCCCCGGGGTCGTGGGGACGACCCTATAGTCGTCGGACATGACGGTGGCGGGCCAATCTAGTCCCGGGGTCGTGGGGACGACCCCATAGTCGTCGGACATGTCGGCTGCTGGCCAACCTAGTCCCGGGGTCGTGGGGACGACCCTATAGTCGTCGGACATGTCGGCGGCAGGGCAAATTTTGGCCCGGGGCGTGGGGACGACCCTATAGTCGTCGGACATGTCGGTGACTGGCCAACCTAGTCCCGGGGTCGTGGGGACGACCCTATAGTCGTCGGACATGTCGGCGGCAGGGCAACTTTGGCCCGTGGTCGTGGAGACGACCCTATAGTCGTCGGACATGTCGGCGGCTGGCCAACCTAGACCCGGGGTGGTGGGGACGACCCTATAGTCGTCGGACATATCGGCGGCTGGCCAACCTCATCTCGTGGTCGTGGGGACGACCCCATAGTCGTAGGACACGTCGGCGGCGGGCCAATCTAGTCCCGTGGTCTTGGGGACGACCCTATAGTCGTCGGACATGTCGGTGACTGGCCAACCTAGTCCCGGGTTCGTGGGGACGACCCTATAGTCGTCGGACAAGTCGGCGGCGGGCCAACCTACTCCCGGGGTCGTGGGGACGACCCTATAGTCGTCGGACAAGTCGGCGGCCGGCGAACCTAGTCCCGGGGTCGTGGGGACGACCCTATAGTCGTCGGACATGTCGGCGGCTGGGCAACTTTGGACAGTGGTCGTGGGGACGGCCCTATAGTCGTCGGACATGTCGGTGACTGGGCAAATTTTGGCCCGGGGCGTGGGGACGACCCTATAGTCGTCGGACATGACGGTGCCGGGGCAATCTAGCCCCGGGGTCGTGGGGACGACCCTATAGTCGTCGGACAAGTCGGCGGCGGGCCAACCTAGTCCCGTGGTCGTGGGGACGACCGTATAGTCGTCGGACAAGTCGGCGGCGGGCCAACCTAGTCCCGTGGTCGTGGGGACGTCTCTATAGTCGTCGGACAAGTCGGCGGCGGGCCAACCTAGTCCCGGGGTCGTGGAGACGACCCTATAGTCGTCGGACATGACGGTGGCGGGGCAATCTAGTCCGGGGGTCGTGGGGACGATCCTGTAGTCGTCGGACATGACGGTGGTGGGCCAATCTATTCCTGGGGCCGTGGGGACGACCCTATAGTCGTCGGACATGTCGGCGGCTGGCCAACCTAGTCCCGGGATCGTGGGGACGCCTCTATAGTCGTCGGACAAGTCGGCGGCGGGCCAACCTAGTCCCGGGGTCGTGGGGACGAACCTATAGTCGTCGGACATGACGGTCGGCGGGCCAATCTAGTCCCGGGCTCGTGGGGACGACCCTATAGTCGTCGGACATGTCGGCGGCTGGGCAACTTTGGCCCGTGTTCGTGGGGACGTCTCTATAGTCGTCGGACAAGTCGGCGGCGGGCCAACCTAGTCCCGGGGTCGTGGAGACGACCCTATAGTCGTCGGACGTGACGGTGGCGGGGCAATCTAGTCCGGGGGTCGTGGGGACGACCCCATAGTCGTCGAACATGTCGGCGGCGGGCCAACCTAGTCCCGTGGTCGTGGGGACGTCTCTATAGTCGTCGGACAAGTCGGCGGCGGGCCAACCTAGTCCCGGGGTCGTGGAGACGACCCTATAGTCGTCGGACATGACGGTGGCGGGCCAACATAGTCCCGGGGTCGTGGAGAGGACCCTATAGTCGTCGGACATGACGGTGGCGGGGCAATCTAGTCCCGGGGTCGTGGGGACGAGCCTATAGTCGTCGGACATGTCGGCGGCTGACCAACTTTGGCCCGGGGTCGTGGAGACGACCCTATAGTCGTCGGACATGACGGAGGCGGGGTAATCTACTCCTGGGGTCATGGGGACGACCCCATAGTAGTCGGACAAGTCGGCGGCGGGCCAACCTAGTCCCGGGGTCGTGGGGACAACCCTATAGTCGTCGGACATGTCGGCGGCTGGCCAACCTAGACCCGGGGTGGTGGGGACGACCCTATAGTCGTCGGACATATCGGCGGCTGGCCAACCTCATCTCGTGGTCGTGGGGACGACCCCATAGTCGTAGGTCACGTCGGCGGCGGGCCAATCTAGTCCCGTGGTCTTGGGGACGACCCTATAGTCGTCGGACATGTCGGTGACTGGCCAACCTAGTCCCGGGTTCGTGGGGACGACCCTATAGTCGTCGGACAAGTCGGCGGCGGGCCAACCTACTCCCGGGGTCGTGGGGACGACCCTATAGTCGTCGGACAAGTCGGCGGCCGGCGAACCTAGTCCCGGGGTCGTGGGGACGACCCTATAGTCGTCGGACATGTCGGCGGCTGGGCAACTTTGGACAGTGGTCATGGGGACGGCCCTATAGTCGTCGGACATGTCGGTGACTGGGCAAATTTTGGCCCGGGGCGTGGGGACGACCCTATAGTCGTCGGACATGACGGTGCCGGGGCAATCTAGCCCCGGGGTCGTGGGGACGACCCTATAGTCGTCGGACAAGTCGGCGGCGGGCCAACCTAGTCCCGTGGTCGTGGGGACGACCGTATAGTCGTCGGACAAGTCGGCGGCGGGCCAACCTAGTCCCGTGGTCGTGGGGACGTCTCTATAGTCGTCGGACAAGTCGGCGGCGGGCCAACCTAGTCCCGGGGTCGTGGAGACGACCCTATAGTCGTCGGACATGACGGTGGCGGGGCAATCTAGTCCGGGGGTCGTGGGGACGATCCTGTAGTCGTCGGACATGACGGTGGTGGGCCAATCTATTCCTGGGGCCGTGGGGACGACCCTATAGTCGTCGGACATGTCGGCGGCTGGCCAACCTAGTCCCGGGATCGTGGGGACGCCTCTATAGTCGTCGGACAAGTCGGCGGCGGGCCAACCTAGTCCCGGGGTCGTGGGGACGACCCTATAGTCGTCGGACATGACGGTCGGCGGGCCAATCTAGTCCCGGGCTCGTGGGGACGACCCTATAGTCGTCGGACATGTCGGCGGCTGGGCAACTTTGGCCCGTGTTCGTGGGGACGTCTCTATAGTCGTCGGACAAGTCGGCGGCGGGCCAACCTAGTCCCGGGGTCGTGGAGACGACCCTATAGTCGTCGGACGTGACGGTGGCGGGGCAATCTAGTCCGGGGGTCGTGGGGACGACCCCATAGTCGTCGAACATGTCGGCGGCGGGCCAACCTAGTCCCGTGGTCGTGGGGACGTCTCTATAGTCGTCGGACAAGTCGGCGGCGGGCCAACCTAGTCCCGGGGTCGTGGAGACGACCCTATAGTCGTCGGACATGACGGTGGCGGGCCAACATAGTCCCGGGGTCGTGGAGAGGACCCTATAGTCGTCGGACATGACGGTGGCGGGGCAATCTAGTCCCGGGGTCGTGGGGACGAGCCTATAGTCGTCGGACATGTCGGCGGCTGACCAACTTTGGCCCGGGGTCGTGGAGACGACCCTATAGTCGTCGGACATGACGGAGGCGGGGTAATCTACTCCTGGGGTCATGGGGACGACCCCATAGTAGTCGGACAAGTCGGCGGCGGGCCAACCTAGTCCCGGGGTCGTGGGGACAACCCTATAGTCGTCGGACATGTCGGCGGCTGGCCAACCTAGTCCCAGGGTCGTAGGGACGACCCTATAGTCGTCGGACAAGTCGGCGGCGGGCCAACCTAGTCCCGGGGTCGTGGAGACGACCCTATAGTCGTCGGACATGACGGTGGCGGGGCAATCCAGTCCTGGGGTCGTGGGGACGACCCTATAGTCGTCGGACAAGTCGGCGGCGGGCCAACGTATGCCCAGGGTCGTAGGGACGACCCTATAGTCGTCGGACAAGTCGGCGGCGGGCCAACCTAGTCCCGGGGTCGTGGGGACGATCCTGTAGTCGTCGTACATGACGGTGGTGGGCCAATCTATTCCTGGGGCCGTGGGGACGACCCTATAGTCGTCGGACATGTCGGCGGCGGGCCAACATAGTCCCGGGGTCGTGGAGAGGACCCTATTGTCGTCGGACATGACGGTGGCGGGGCAATCTAGTCCCGGGGTCGTGGGGACGAGCCTATAGTCGTCGGACATGTCGGCGGCTGACCAACTTTGGCCCGGGGTCGTGGAGACGACCCTATAGTCGTCGGACATGACGGAGGCGGGGTAATCTACTCCTGGGGTCATGGGGACGACCCCATAGTAGTCGGACAAGTCGGCGGCGGGCCAACCTAGTCCCGGGGTCGTGGGGACAACCCTATAGTCGTCGGACATGTCGGCGGCTGGCCAACCTAGTCCCGGGGTGTTAGGGACGACCCTGTAGTCGTTGGACAAGTCGGCGGCGGGCCAACCTAGTCCCGGGGTCGTGGGTACGACCCTATAGTCGTCGGACATGTCGGCGGCGGGCCAACGTATGCCCAGGGTCGTAGGGACAACCCTATAGTCGTCGGACAAGTCGGCGGCGGGCCAACCTAGTCCCGGGGTCGTGGAGACGACCCTATAGTCGTCGGACATGACGGTGGCGGGGCAATCCAGTCCTGGGGTCGTGGGGACGACCCTATAGTCGTCGGACAAGTCGGCGGCGGGCCAACGTATGCCCAGGGTCGTAGGGACGAACCGATAGTCGTCGGACATGACGGTGGCTGGCCAATCTAGCCCTGGGGTTGTGGGGACGACCCTATAGTCGTCGGACATGTCGGCGGCTGGCCAACCTAGTCCCGGGGTCGTGGAGACGACCCTATAGTCGTCGGAGAAGTCGGCGGCTGGCCAACCTAGTCCCGGGGTCGTGGAGACGACCCAATTGTCGTCGGACAAGTCGGCGGCGGGCCAACCTAGTCCCGGGGTCGTGGAGACGACCCTATAGTCGTCGGAGAAGTCGGCGGCGGGCCAACGTATGCCCAGGGTCGTAGGGACGAACCGATAGTCGTCGGACATGACGGTGGCTGGCCAATCTAGCCCTGGGGTTGTGGGGACGACCCTATAGTCGTCGGACATGTCGGCGGCTGGCCAACCTAGTCCCGGGGTCGTGGAGACGACCCTATAGTCGTCGGACATGTCGGCGGCTGGCCAACCTAGTCCCGGGGTGTTAGGGACGACCCTGTAGTCGTTGGACAAGTCGGCGGCGGGCCAACCTAGTCCCGGGGTCGTGGGTACGACCCTATAGTCGTCGGACATGTCGGCGGCGGGCCAACGTATGCCCAGGGTCGTAGGGACGAACCGATAGTCGTCGGACATGACGGTGCCGGGGCAATCTAGCCCCGGGGTCGTGGGGACGACCCTATAGACGTCGGACATGTCGGCGGCGGGCCAACCTAGTCCCGGGGTCGTGGAGACGACCCTATAGTCGTCGGACATGACGGTGGCGGGGCAATCCAGTCCTGGGGTCGTGGGGACGACCCTATAGTCGTCGGACAAGTCGGCGGCGGGCCAACGTATGCCCAGGGTCGTAGGGACGAACCGATAGTCGTCGGACATGACGGTGGCTGGCCAATCTAGCCCTGGGGTTGTGGGGACGACCCTATAGTCGTCGGACATGTCGGCGGCTGGCCAACCTAGTCCCGGGGTCGTGGAGACGACCCTATAGTCGTCGGAGAAGTCGGCGGCTGGCCAACCTAGTCCCGGGGTCGTGGAGACGACCCAATTGTCGTCGGACAAGTCGGCGGCGGGCCAACCTAGTCCCGGGGTCGTGGGGACGACCCTATAGTCGTCGGACATGTCGGCGGCAGGGCAACTTTGGCCCGTGGTCGTGGGGACGACCCTATAGTCGTCGGACATGACGGTGCCGGGGCAATCTAGCCCCGGGGTCGTGGGGACGACCCTATAGACGTCGGACATGTCGGCGGCGGGCCAACCTAGTCCCGGGGTCGTGGAGACGACCCTATAGTCGTCGGACACGACGGTGGCGGGGCAATCTAGTCCGGGGGTCGTGGGGACGACCCCATAGTCGTCGAAAATGTCGGCGGCGGGCCAACCTAGTCCCGTGGTCGTGGGGACGTCTCTATAGTCGTCGGACAAGTCGGCGGCGGGCCAACCTAGTCCCGGGGTCGTGGAGACGACCCTATAGTCGTCGGACATGACGGAGGCGGGGTAATCTACTCCTGGGGTCATGGGGACGACCCCATAGTAGTCGGACAAGTCGGCGGCGGGCCAACCTAGTCCCGGGGTCGTGGGGACAACCCTATAGTCGTCGGACATGTCGGCGGCTGGCCAACCTAGTCCCGGGGTGTTAGGGACGACCCTGTAGTCGTTGGACAAGTCGGCGGCGGGCCAACCTAGTCCCGGGGTCGTGGGTACGACCCTATAGTCGTCGGACATGTCGGCGGCGGGCCAACGTATGCCCAGGGTCGTAGGGACAACCCTATAGTCGTCGGACAAGTCGGCGGCGGGCCAACCTAGTCCCGGGGTCGTGGAGACGACCCTATAGTCGTCGGACATGTCGGCGGCGGGCCAACGTATGCCCAGGGTCGTAGGGACAACCCTATAGTCGTCGGACATGTCGGCGGCTGGCCAACCTACTCCCGGGGTCGTGGGGACGAACCTATATTCGTCGGACATGACGGTGGCGGGCCAATCTTGCCCCGGGGTCGTGGGGACGACCGTATAGACGTCGGACATGTCGGCGGCGGGCCAACCTAGTCCCGGGGTCGTGGGGACGACCCTATAGTCGTCGGACACGTCGGCGGCGGGCCAATCTTGCCCCGGGGTCGTGGGGACGACCGTATAGACGTCGGACATGTCGGCGGCGGGCCAACCTAGTCCCGGGGTCGTGGGGACGACCCTATAGTCGTCGGACATGTCGGCGGCTGGCCATCTTTGGCCCGGGGCGTGGGGACGACCCTATAGTCGTCGGACATGACGGTGGCGGGCCAATCTTGCTCCGGGGTCGTGAGGACGACCCTATAGTCGTTGGACATGTCGGCGGCTGGCCAACTTTGGACAGTGGTCGTGGGGACGACCCTATAGTCGTCGGACAAGTCGGCGGCTGGGCAACTTTGGCCAGTGGTCGTGGGGACGACCCTATAGTCGTGGGACATGTCGGCGGCAGGCCAACGTATGCCCAGGGTCGTAGGGACGAACCTATAGTCGTCGGACATGACGGTGGCGGGCCAATCTTGCTCCGGGGTCGTGAGGACGACCCTATAGTCGTTGGACATGTCGGCGGCTGGCCAACTTTGGACAGTGGTCGTGGGGACGACCCTATAGTCGTCGGACAAGTCGGCGGCTGGCCAACCTACTCCCGGGGTCGTGGGGACGAACCTATATTCGTCGGACATGACGGTGGCGGGCCAATCTTGCCCCGGGGTCGTGGGGACGACCGTATAGACGTCGGACATGTCGGCGGCGGGCCAACCTAGTCCCGGGGTCGTGGGGACGACCCTATAGTCGTCGGACATGACGGTGCCGGGCAATCTAGCCCCGGGGTCGTGGGGACGACCCTATAGTCGTCGGACAAGTCGGCGGCGGGCCAACCTAGTCCCGTGGTCGTGGGGACGACCGTATAGTCGTCGGACAAGTCGGCGGCGGGCCAACCTAGACCCGGGGTCGTGGGGACGACCCTATAGTCGTCGGACATGTCGGCGGCAGGGCAACTTTGGCCCGAGGTCTTGGGGACGACCCTATAGTCGTCGGACAAGTCGGCGGCTGGCCAACCTAGTCCCGGGTTCGTGGGGACGACCCTATAGTCGTCGGACAAATCGGCGGCGGGCCAACCTACTCCCGGGGTCGTGGGGACGACCCTATAGTCGTCGGACAAGTCGGCGGCGGGCCAACCTAGACCCGGGGTCGTGGGGACGACCCTATAGTCGTCGGACATGTCGGCGGCAGGGCAACTTTGGCCCGTAGTCTTGGGGACGACCCTATAGTCGTCGGACAAGTCGGCGGCTGGCCAACCTAGACCCGGGGTGGTGGGGACGACCCTATAGTCGTCGGACATGTCGGCGGCTGGCCAACCTCATCTCGTGGTCGTGGGGACGACCCCATAGTCGTAGGACACGTCGGCGGCGGCCAACCTAGTCCCGGGGTCGTGGGGACGACCCTATAGTCGTCGAACATGTCGGCGGCTGGCCAACCTATTCTCGTGGTCGTGGGGACGACCCCATAGTCGTAGGACACGTCGGCGGCGGGCCAATCTTGCCCCGGGGTCGTGGGGACGACCCTATAGTCGTCGGACATGACGGTGGCGGGCCAATCTAGTCCCGGGGTCGTGGGGACGACCCCATAGTCGTCGGACATGTCGGCTGCTGGCCAACCTAGTCCCGGGGTCGTGGGGACGACCCTATAGTCGTCGGACATTTCGGCGGCAGGGCAAATTTTGGCCCGGGGCGTGGGGACGACCCTATAGTCGTCGGACATGTCGGTGACTGCCCAACCTAGTCCCGGGGTCGTGGGGACGACCCTATAGTCGTCGGACTTGTCGGCGGCAGGGCAACTTTGGCCCGTGGTCGTGGGGACGACCCTATAGTCGTCGGACATGTCGGCGGCTGGCCAACCTAGACCCGGGGTGGTGGGGACGACCCTATAGTCGTCGGACATGTCGGCGGCTGGCCAACCTCATCTCGTGGTCGTGGGGACGACCCCATAGTCGTAGGACACGTCGGCGGCGGGCCAATCTAGTCCCGGGGTCGTGGGGACGACCCTATAGTCGTCGGACATGTCGGCGGCTGGCCAACTTTGGCCCGTGGTCTTGGGGACGACCCTATAGTCGTCGGACATGTCGGTGACTGCCCTACCTAGTCCCGGGTTCGTGGGGACGACCCTATAGTCGTCGGACAAGTCGGCCGCAGGCCGATCTAGTCCCGGGGTCGTGGGGACGACCCTATAGTCGTCGGACAAGTCGGCGGCGGGCCAACCTAGACCCGGGGTCGTGGGGACGACCCTATAGTCGTCGGACATGTCGGCGGCAGGGCAACTTTGGCCCGTGGTCTTGGGGACGACCCTATAGTCGTCGGACAAGTCGGCGGCTGGCCAACCTGGACCCGGGGTGGTGGGGACGACCCTATAGTCGTCGGACATGTCGGCGGCTGGCCAACCTCATCTCGTGGTCGTGGGGACGACCCCATAGTCGTAGGACACGTCGGCGGCGGCCAACCTAGTCCCGGGGTCGTGGGGACGACCCTATAGTCGTCGAACATGTCGGCGGCTGGCCAACCTATTCTCGTGGTCGTGGGGACGACCCCATAGTCGTAGGACACGTCGGCGGCGGGCCAATCTTGCCCCGGGGTCGTGGGGACGACCCTATAGTCGTCGGACATGACGGTGGCGGGCCAATCTAGTCCCGGGGTCGTGGGGACGACCCCATAGTCGTCGGACATGTCGGCTGCTGGCCAACCTAGTCCCGGGGTCGTGGGGACGACCCTATAGTCGTCGGACATGTCGGCGGCAGGGCAAATTTTGGCCCGGGGCGTGGGGACGACCCTATAGTCGTCGGACATGTCGGTGACTGGCCAACCTAGTCCCGGGGTCGTGGGGACGACCCTATAGTCGTCGGACATGTCGGCGGCAGGGCAACTTTGGCCCGTGGTCGTGGAGACGACCCTATAGTCGTCGGACATGTCGGCGGCTGGCCAACCTAGACCCGGGGTGGTGGGGACGACCCTATAGTCGTCGGACATATCGGCGGCTGGCCAACCTCATCTCGTGGTCGTGGGGACGACCCCATAGTCGTAGGACACGTCGGCGGCGGGCCAATCTAGTCCCGTGGTCTTGGGGACGACCCTATAGTCGTCGGACATGTCGGTGACTGGCCAACCTAGTCCCGGGTTCGTGGGGACGACCCTATAGTCGTCGGACAAGTCGGCGGCGGGCCAACCTACTCCCGGGGTCGTGGGGACGACCCTATAGTCGTCGGACAAGTCGGCGGCCGGCGAACCTAGTCCCGGGGTCGTGGGGACGACCCTATAGTCGTCGGACATGTCGGCGGCTGGGCAACTTTGGACAGTGGTCGTGGGGACGGCCCTATAGTCGTCGGACATGTCGGTGACTGGGCAAATTTTGGCCCGGGGCGTGGGGACGACCCTATAGTCGTCGGACATGACGGTGCCGGGGCAATCTAGCCCCGGGGTCGTGGGGACGACCCTATAGTCGTCGGACAAGTCGGCGGCGGGCCAACCTAGTCCCGTGGTCGTGGGGACGACCGTATAGTCGTCGGACAAGTCGGCGGCGGGCCAACCTAGTCCCGTGGTCGTGGGGACGTCTCTATAGTCGTCGGACAAGTCGGCGGCGGGCCAACCTAGTCCCGGGGTCGTGGAGACGACCCTATTGTCGTCGGACATGACGGTGGCGGGGCAATCTAGTCCGGGGGTCGTGGGGACGATCCTGTAGTCGTCGGACATGACGGTGGTGGGCCAATCTATTCCTGGGGCCGTGGGGACGACCCTATAGTCGTCGGACATGTCGGCGGCTGGCCAACCTAGTCCCGGGATCGTGGGGACGCCTCTATAGTCGTCGGACAAGTCGGCGGCGGGCCAACCTAGTCCCGGGGTCGTGGGGACGACCCTATAGTCGTCGGACATGACGGTCGGCGGGCCAATCTAGTCCCGGGCTCGTGGGGACGACCCTATAGTCGTCGGACATGTCGGCGGCTGGGCAACTTTGGCCCGTGTTCGTGGGGACGTCTCTATAGTCGTCGGACAAGTCGGCGGCGGGCCAACCTAGTCCCGGGGTCGTGGAGACGACCCTATAGTCGTCGGACGTGACGGTGGCGGGGCAATCTAGTCCGGGGGTCGTGGGGACGACCCCATAGTCGTCGAACATGTCGGCGGCGGGCCAACCTAGTCCCGTGGTCGTGGGGACGTCTCTATAGTCGTCGGACAAGTCGGCGGCGGGCCAACCTAGTCCCGGGGTCGTGGAGACGACCCTATAGTCGTCGGACATGACGGTGGCGGGCCAACATAGTCCCGGGGTCGTGGAGAGGACCCTACAGTCGTCGGACATGACGGTGGCGGGGCAATCTAGTCCCGGGGTCGTGGGGACGAGCCTATAGTCGTCGGACATGTCGGCGGCTGACCAACTTTGGCCCGGGGTCGTGGAGACGACCCTATAGTCGTCGGACATGACGGAGGCGGGGTAATCTACTCCTGGGGTCATGGGGACGACCCCATAGTAGTCGGACAAGTCGGCGGCGGGCCAACCTAGTCCCGGGGTCGTGGGGACAACCCTATAGTCGTCGGACATGTCGGCGGCTGGCCAACCTAGTCCCAGGGTCGTAGGGACGACCCTATAGTCGTCGGACAAGTCGGCGGCGGGCCAACCTAGTCCCGGGGTCGTGGAGACGACCCTATAGTCGTCGGACATGACGGTGGCGGGGCAATCCAGTCCTGGGGTCGTGGGGACGACCCTATAGTCGTCGGACAAGTCGGCGGCGGGCCAACGTATGCCCAGGGTCGTAGGGACGACCCTATAGTCGTCGGACAAGTCGGCGGCGGGCCAACCTAGTCCCGGGGTCGTGGGGACGATCCTGTAGTCGTCGTACATGACGGTGGTGGGCCAATCTATTCCTGGGGCCGTGGGGACGACCCTATAGTCGTCGGACATGTCGGCGGCGGGCCAACATAGTCCCGGGGTCGTGGAGAGGACCCTATTGTCGTCGGACATGACGGTGGCGGGGCAATCTAGTCCCGGGGTCGTGGGGACGAGCCTATAGTCGTCGGACATGTCGGCGGCTGACCAACTTTGGCCCGGGGTCGTGGAGACGACCCTATAGTCGTCGGACATGACGGAGGCGGGGTAATCTACTCCTGGGGTCATGGGGACGACCCCATAGTAGTCGGACAAGTCGGCGGCGGGCCAACCTAGTCCCGGGGTCGTGGGGACAACCCTATAGTCGTCGGACATGTCGGCGGCTGGCCAACCTAGTCCCGGGGTGTTAGGGACGACCCTGTAGTCGTTGGACAAGTCGGCGGCGGGCCAACCTAGTCCCGGGGTCGTGGGTACGACCCTATAGTCGTCGGACATGTCGGCGGCGGGCCAACGTATGCCCAGGGTCGTAGGGACAACCCTATAGTCGTCGGACAAGTCGGCGGCGGGCCAACCTAGTCCCGGGGTCGTGGAGACGACCCTATAGTCGTCGGACATGACGGTGGCGGGGCAATCCAGTCCTGGGGTCGTGGGGACGACCCTATAGTCGTCGGACAAGTCGGCGGCGGGCCAACGTATGCCCAGGGTCGTAGGGACGAACCGATAGTCGTCGGACATGACGGTGGCTGGCCAATCTAGCCCTGGGGTTGTGGGGACGACCCTATAGTCGTCGGACATGTCGGCGGCTGGCCAACCTAGTCCCGGGGTCGTGGAGACGACCCTATAGTCGTCGGAGAAGTCGGCGGCTGGCCAACCTAGTCCCGGGGTCGTGGAGACGACCCAATTGTCGTCGGACAAGTCGGCGGCGGGCCAACCTAGTCCCGGGGTCGTGGGGACGACCCTATAGTCGTCGGACATGTCGGCGGCAGGGCAACTTTGGCCCGTGGTCGTGGGGACGACCCTATAGTCGTCGGACATGACGGTGCCGGGGCAATCTAGCCCCGGGGTCGTGGGGACGACCCTATAGACGTCGGACATGTCGGCGGCGGGCCAACCTAGTCCCGGGGTCGTGGAGACGACCCTATAGTCGTCGGACACGACGGTGGCGGGGCAATCTAGTCCGGGGGTCGTGGGGACGACCCCATAGTCGTCGAAAATGTCGGCGGCGGGCCAACCTAGTCCCGTGGTCGTGGGGACGTCTCTATAGTCGTCGGACAAGTCGGCGGCGGGCCAACCTAGTCCCGGGGTCGTGGAGACGACCCTATAGTCGTCGGACATGACGGTGGCGGGGCAATCTAGTCCGGGGGTCGTGGGGACGATCCTGTAGTCGTCGGACATGACGGTGGTGGGCCAATCTATTCCTGGGGCCGTGGGGACGACCGTATAGTCGTCGGACATGTCGGCGGCTGGCCAACCTAGTCCCGGGATCGTGGGGACGCCTCTATAGTCGTCGGACAAGTCGGCGGCGGGCCAACCTAGTCCCGGGGTCGTGGAGACGACCCTATAGTCGTCGGACATGACGGTGGCGGGGCAATCTAGTCCGGGGGTGGTGGGGACGTCCCTACAGTCGTCGGACATGTCGGCGGCTGGCCAACCTAGTCCCGGGGTCGTGGAGACGACCCTATAGTCGTCGGACATGTCGGCGGCTGACCAACTTTGGCCCGTGGGCGTGGGGACGACCCTATAGTCGTCGGACATGACGGTGGCGGGCCAATCTAGCCCCGCGGTCGTGGGGACGACCCTATAGTCGTCGGACATGACGGTGGCGGGCCAATCTAGTCCCGGGCTCGTGGGGACGACCCTATAGTCGTCGGACATGACGGTGGCGGGCCAATCTAGTCCCGGGGTCGTGGGGACGACCCTGTAGTCGTCGGACAAGTCGGCGGCGGGCCGACATATTCCCGGGGTCGTGGGGACGACCCTATAGTCGTCGGACAAGTCGGCGGCGGACCAACCTAGTCCCGGGGTCGTGGGGCGACCCTATAGTCGTCGGACATGACGTTGGCGGGCCAATCTAGTCCCGGGGTCGTGGGGACGACCCTATAGTCGTCGGACATGTCGGCGGCTGGCCAACTTTGGCCCGTGGTCGTGGGGACAACCCTATAGACCTCCGACATGATGGTGGCGGGCCAATCTAGTCCCGGGGTCGTGGGGACGACACTATAGTCGTCGGACAAGTCGGCGGCGGGCCAACATAGTCCCGGGGTCGTGGGTACGATCCTATAGTCTTCGGACATGTCGGCGGCGGGCCAACGTATGCCCAGGGTCGTAGGGACGACCCTATAGTCGTCGGACAAGTCGGCGGCGGGCCAACCTAGTCCCGGGGTCGTGGAGACGACCCTATAGTCGTCGGACATGACGGCGGCGGGGCAATCCAGTCCTGGGGTCGTGGGGACGACCCTATAGTCGTCGGACAAGTCGGCGGCGGGCCAACGTATGCCCAGGGTCGTAGGGACGAACCGATAGTCGTCGGACATGACGGTGGCGGGCCAATCTAGCCCAGGGGTTGTGGGGACGACCCTATAGTCGTCGGACATGTCGGCGGCTGGCCAACCTAGTCCCGGGGTCGTGGGGACGACCCTATAGTCGTCGGACCAGTCGGCGGCGGGCCAACCTAGTCCCGGGGTCGTGGGGACGACCCTATATTCGTCGGACAAGACGGTGGCTGGGCAACTTTGGCCAGTGGTCGTGGGGACGACCCTATACTCGTCGGACATGTCGGCGGCTGGCCAACCTAGTCCCGTGGTCGTGGGGACGACCCTATACTCGTCGGACATGTCGGCGGCTGGCCAACCTAGTCCCGGGGTCGTGGAGACGACCCTATAGTCGTCGGAGAAGTCGGCGGCTGGCCAACCTAGTCCCGGGGTCGTGGAGACGACCCAATAGTCGTCGGACAAGTCGGCGGCGGGCCAACCTAGTCCCGGGGTCGTGGGGACGACCCTATAGTCGTCGGACATGTCGGCGGCAGGGCAACTTTGGGCCGTGGTCGTGGGGACGACCCTATAGTCGTCGGACATGACGGTGCCGGGGCAATCTAGCCCCGGGGTCGTGGGGACGACCCTATAGACGTCGGACATGTCGGCGGCGGGCCAACCTAGTCCCGGGGTCGTGGGGACGACTTATAGTCGTCGGACATGTCGGCGGCAGGGCAACTTTGGCCCGTGGTCGTGGGGACGACCCTATAGTCGTCGGACATGTCGGCGGCTGGCCAACCTAGTCCCGTGGTCGTGGGGACGACCCTATACTCGTCGGACATGTCGGCGGCTGGCCAACCTAGTCCCGTGGTCGTGGGGACGACCCTATACTCGTCGGACATGTCGGCGGCTGGCCAACCTAGTCCCGGGGTCGTGGAGACGACCCTATAGTCGTCGGACAAGTCGGCGGCGGGCCAACCTAGTCCCGGGGTCGTGGAGACGACCCAATAGTCGTCGGACAAGTCGGCGGCGGGCCAACCTAGTCCCGGGGTCGTGGGGACGACCCTATAGTCGTCGGACATGTCGGCGGCAGGGCAACTTTGGCCCGTGGTCGTGGGGACGACCCTATAGTCGTCGGACATGACGCTGCAGGGGCAATGTAGCCCCGGGGTCGTGGGGACGACGCTATAGACGTCGGACTTGTCGGCGGCGGGCCAACCTAGTCCCGGGGTCGTGGGGACGACCCTATAGTCGTCGGACATGTTGGCGGCAGGGCAACTTTGGCCCGTGGACGTGGGGACGACCCTATAGACGTCGGACATGTCGGCGGCGGGCCAACCTAGTCCCGGGGTCGTGGGGACGACCCTATAGTCGTCGGACATGTCGGCGGCAGGGCAACTTTGGCCCGTGGTCGTGGGGACGACCCTATAATCGCCGGACATGTCGGCGGCGGGCCAACCTAGTCCCGGGGTCGTGGAGACGACCCTATAGTCGTCGGACATGACGGTGGCGGGGCAATCTAGTCCGGGGGTCGTGGGGACTTCCCTATAGTCGTCGGACAAGTCGGCGGCTGGCCAACCTAGTCCCGTGGTCGTGGGGACGACCCTATAGTCGTCGGACATGTCGGCGGCTGGGCAACTTTGGCCCGTGGTCGTGGGGACGTCTCTATAGTCGTCGGACAAGTCGGCGGCGGGCCAACCTAGTCCCGGGGTCGTGGAGACGACCCTATAGTCGTCGGACATGACGGTGGCGGGGCAATCTAGTCCCGGGGTCGTGGGGACGACCCTATAGTCGTCGGACATGACGGTGGCGGGCCAATCTATTCCCGGGGTCGTGGGGACGACCCCATAGTCGTCGGACATGTCGGCGGCTGGGCAACTTTGGCCCGTGGTCGTGGGGACGACCCTATAGTCGTCGGACAAGTCGGCGGCGGGCCAACCTAGTCCCGGGGTCGTGGAGACGACCCTATAGTCGTCGGACATGACGGTGGCGGGGCAATCTAGTCCCGGGGTCGTGGGGACGACCCTATAGTCGTCGGACATGACGGTGGCGGGCCAATCTAGTCCCGGGGTCGTCGGGACGACCCCATAGTCGTCGAACATGTCGGCGGCGGGCCAACCTAGTCCCGTGGTCGTGGGGACGTCTCTATAGTCGTCGGACAAGTCGGCGGCGGGCCAACCTAGTCCCGGGGTCGTGGAGACGACCCTATAGTCGTCGGACATGACGGTGGCGGGGCAATCTAGTCCGGGGGTCGTGGGGACGATCCCGTATTTGTCGGACATAACGGTGGTGGGCCAATCTATTCCTGGGGCCGTGGGGACGACCCTATAGTCGTCGGACATGTCGGCGGCTTGCCAACCTAGTCCCGGGATCGTGGGGACGCCTCTATAGTCGTCGGACAAGTCGGCGGCGGGCCAACCTAGTCCCGGGGTCGTGGGGACGACCTTATAGTCGTCGGACAAGTCGGCGGCGGGCCAACCTAGACCCGGGGTCGTGGGGACGACCCTATAGTCGTCGGACATGACGGTGGCGGGGCAATCTAGTCCGGGGGTCGTGGGGACGACCCCATAGTCGTCGAACATGTCGGCGGCGGGCCAACCTAGTCCCGTGGTCGTGGGGACGTCTCTATAGTCGTCGGACAAGTCGGCGGCGGGCCAACCTAGTCCCGGGGTCGTGGAGACGACCCTATAGTCGTCGGACATGACGGTGGCGGGGCAATCTAGTCCGGGGGTCGTGGGGACGATCCTGTAGTCGTCGGACATGACGGTGGTGGGCCAATCTATTCCTGGGGCCGTGGGGACGACCCTATAGTCGTCGGACATGTCGGCGGCTGGCCAACCTAGTCCCGGGATCGTGGGGACGCCTCTATACTCGTCGGACAAGTCGGCGGCGGGCCAACCTAGTCCCGGGGTCGTGGGGACGACCCTATAGTCGTCGGACATGACGGTCGGCGGGCCAATCTAGTCCCGGGCTCGTGGGGACGACCCTATAGTCGTCGGACATGTCGGCGGCTGGGCAACTTTGGCCCGTGTTCGTGGGGACGTCTCTATAGTCGTCGGACAAGTCGGCGGCGGGCCAACCTAGTCCCGGGGTCGTGGAGACGACCCTATAGTCGTCGGACGTGACGGTGGCGGGGCAATCTAGTCCGGGGGTCGTGGGGACGACCCCATAGTCGTCGAACATGTCGGCGGCGGGCCAACCTAGTCCCGTGGTCGTGGGGACGTCTCTATAGTCGTCGGACAAGTCGGCGGCGGGCCAACCTAGTCCCGGGGTCGTGGAGACGACCCTATAGTCGTCGGACATGACGGTGGCGGGCCAACATAGTCCCGGGGTCGTGGAGAGGACCCTATAGTCGTCGGACATGACGGTGGCGGGGCAATCTAGTCCCGGGGTCGTGGGGACGAGCCTATAGTCGTCGGACATGTCGGCGGCTGACCAACTTTGGCCCGGGGTCGTGGAGACGACCCTATAGTCGTCGGACATGACGGAGGCGGGGTAATCTACTCCTGGGGTCATGGGGACGACCCCATAGTAGTCGGACAAGTCGGCGGCGGGCCAACCTAGTCCCGGGGTCGTGGGGACAACCCTATAGTCGTCGGACATGTCGGCGGCTGGCCAACCTAGTCCCAGGGTCGTAGGGACGACCCTATAGTCGTCGGACAAGTCGGCGGCGGGCCAACCTAGTCCCGGGGTCGTGGAGACGACCCTATAGTCGTCGGACATGACGGTGGCGGGGCAATCCAGTCCTGGGGTCGTGGGGACGACCCTATAGTCGTCGGACAAGTCGGCGGCGGGCCAACGTATGCCCAGGGTCGTAGGGACGACCCTATAGTCGTCGGACAAGTCGGCGGCGGGCCAACCTAGTCCCGGGGTCGTGGGGACGATCCTGTAGTCGTCGTACATGACGGTGGTGGGCCAATCTATTCCTGGGGCCGTGGGGACGACCCTATAGTCGTCGGACATGTCGGCGGCGGGCCAACATAGTCCCGGGGTCGTGGAGAGGACCCTATTGTCGTCGGACATGACGGTGGCGGGGCAATCTAGTCCCGGGGTCGTGGGGACGAGCCTATAGTCGTCGGACATGTCGGCGGCTGACCAACTTTGGCCCGGGGTCGTGGAGACGACCCTATAGTCGTCGGACATGACGGAGGCGGGGTAATCTACTCCTGGGGTCATGGGGACGACCCCATAGAAGTCGGACAAGTCGGCGGCGGGCCAACCTAGTCCCGGGGTCGTGGGGACAACCCTATAGTCGTCGGACATGTCGGCGGCTGGCCAACCTAGTCCCGGGGTGTTAGGGACGACCCTGTAGTCGTTGGACAAGTCGGCGGCGGGCCAACCTAGTCCCGGGGTCGTGGGTACGACCCTATAGTCGTCGGACATGTCGGCGGCGGGCCAACGTATGCCCAGGGTCGTAGGGACGACCCTATAGTCGTCGGACAAGTCGGCGGCGGGCCAACCTAGTCCCGGGGTCGTGGAGACGACCCTATAGTCGTCGGACATGACGGTGGCGGGGCAATCCAGTCCTGGGGTCGTGGGGACGACCCTATAGTCGTCGGACAAGTCGGCGGCGGGCCAACGTATGCCCAGGGTCGTAGGGACGAACCGATAGTCGTCGGACATGACGGTGGCTGGCCAATCTAGCCCTGGGGTTGTGGGGACGACCCTATAGTCGTCGGACATGTCGGCGGCTGGCCAACCTAGTCCCGGGGTCGTGGAGACGACCCTATAGTCGTCGGAGAAGTCGGCGGCTGGCCAACCTAGTCCCGGGGTCGTGGAGACGACCCAATTGTCGTCGGACAAGTCGGCGGCGGGCCAACCTAGTCCCGGGGTCGTGGGGACGACCCTATAGTCGTCGGACATGTCGGCGGCAGGGCAACTTTGGCCCGTGGTCGTGGGGACGACCCTATAGTCGTCGGACATGACGGTGCCGGGGCAATCTAGCCCCGGGGTCGTGGGGACGACCCTATAGACGTCGGACATGTCGGCGGCGGGCCAACCTAGTCCCGGGGTCGTGGGGACGACTTATAGTCGTCGGACATGTCGGCGGCAGGGCAACTTTGGCCCGTGGTCGTGGGGACGACCCTATAGTCGTCGGCCATGTCGGCGGCTGGCCAACCTAGTCCCGTGGTCGTGGGGACGACCCTATACTCGTCGGACATGTCGGCGGCTGGCCAACCTAGTCCCGTGGTCGTGGGGACGACCCTATACTCGTCGGACATGTCGGCGGCTGGCCAACCTAGTCCCGGGGTCGTGGAGACGACCCTATAGTCGTCGGACAAGTCGGCGGCTGGCCAACCTAGTCCCGGGGTCGTGGAGACGACCCTATAGTCGTCGGACATGTCGGCGGCTGGCCAACCTAGTCCCGTGGTCGTGGGGACGACCCTATACTCGTCGGACATGTCGGCGGCTGGCCAACCTAGTCCCGGGGTCGTGGAGACGACCCTATAGTCGTCGGAGAAGTCGGCGGCTGGCCAACCTAGACCCGGGGTGGTGGGGACGACCCTATAGTCGTCGGACATGTCGGCGGCTGGCCAACCTCATCTCGTGGTCGTGGGGACGACCCCATAGTCGTAGGACACGTCGGCGGCGGCCAACCTAGTCCCGGGGTCGTGGGGACGACCCTATAGTCGTCGAACATGTCGGCGGCTGGCCAACCTATTCTCGTGGTCGTGGGGACGACCCCATAGTCGTCGGACAAGTCGGCGGCGGGCCAACCTAGTCCCGGGGTCGTGGGGACGACCCTATAGTCGTCGGACATGTCGGCGGCAGGACAACTTTGGCCCGTGGTCGTGGGGACGACCCTATAGTCGTCGGACATGTCGGCGGCGGGCCAACCTAGTCCCGGGGTCGTGGGGACGACCCTATAGTCGTCGGACACGTCGGCGGCGGGCCAATCTTGCCCCGGGGTCGTGGGGACGACCGTATAGACGTCGGACATGTCGGCGGCGGGCCAACCTAGTCCCGGGGTCGTGGGGACGACCCTATAGTCGTCGGACATGTCGGCGGCTGGCCATCTTTGGCCCGGGGCGTGGGGACGACCCTATAGTCGTCGGACATGACGGTGGCGGGCCAATCTTGCTCCGGGGTCGTGAGGACGACCCTATAGTCGTTGGACATGTCGGCGGCTGGCCAACTTTGGACAGTGGTCGTGGGGACGACCCTATAGTCGTCGGACAAGTCGGCGGCTGGGCAACTTTGGCCAGTGGTCGTGGGGACGACCCTATAGTCGTGGGACATGTCGGCGGCAGGCCAACGTATGCCCAGGGTCGTAGGGACGAACCTATAGTCGTCGGACATGACGGTGGCGGGCCAATCTTGCCCCGGGGTCGTGGGGACGACCGTATAGACGTCGGACATGTCGGCGGCGGGCCAACCTAGTCCCGGGGTCGTGGGGACGACCCTATAGTCGTCGGACATGTCGGCGGCTGGCCATCTTTGGCCCGGGGCGTGGGGACGACCCTATAGTCGTCGGACATGTCGGTGACTGGCCAACCTAGTCCCGGGGTCGGGAGACGACCCTATAGTCGTCGGACATGACGGTGCCGGGGCAATCTAGCCCCGGGGTCGTGGGGACGACCCTATAGTCGTCGGACAAGTCGGCGGCGGGCCAACCTAGTCCCGTGGTCGTGGGGACGACCGTATAGTCGTCGGACAAGTCGGCGGCGGGCCAACCTAGACCCGGGGTCGTGGGGACGACCCTATAGTCGTCGGACATGTCGGCGGCAGGGCAACTTTGGCCCGTGGTCTTGGGGACGACCCTATAGTCGTCGTACAAGTCGGCGGCTGGCCAACCTAGTCCCGGGTTCGTAGGGACGACCCTATAGTCGTCGGACAAATCGGCTGCGGGCCAACCTACTCCCGGGGTCGTGGGGACGACCCTATAGTCGTCGGACAAGTCGGCGGCGGGCCAACCTAGACCCGGGGTCGTGGGGACGACCCTATAGTCGTCGGACATGTCGGCGGCAGGGCAACTTTGGCCCGTGGTCTTGGGGACGACCCTATAGTCGTCGGACAAGTCGGCGGCTGGCCAACCTAGACCCGGGGTGGTGGGGACGACCCTATAGTCGTCGGACATGTCGGCGGCTGGCCAACCTCATCTCGTGGTCGTGGGGACGACCCCATAGTCGTAGGACACGTCGGCGGCGGCCAACCTAGTCCCGGGGTCGTGGGGACGACCCTATAGTCGTCGAACATGTCGGCGGCTGGCCAACCTATTCTCGTGGTCGTGGGGACGACCCCATAGTCGTAGGACACGTCGGCGGCGGGCCAATCTTGCCCCGGGTTCGTGGGGACGACCCTATAGTCGTCGGACATGACGGTGGCGGGCCAATCTAGTCCCGGGGTCGTGGGGACGACCCCATAGTCGTCGGACATGTCGGCTGCTGGCCAACCTAGTCCCGGGGTCGTGGGGACGACCCTATAGTCGTCGGACAAGTCGGCGGCGGGCCAACCTAGTCCCGGGGTCGAGGGGACGAACCTATAGTCGTCGGACATGACGGTGGCGGGCCAATCTTGCGCCGGGGGCCTGGGGACGACCCTATAGTCGTCGGACATTTCGGCGGCTGGCCAACTTTGGCTCGGGGCGTGGGGACGACCCTATAGTCGTCGGACATGTCGGCGGCGGGCCAACCTAGTCCCGGGGTGGTAGGGACGACCCTATAGTCGTCGGACATGTCGGCGGCTGGGCAACTTTGGCCAGTGGTCGTGGGGACGACCCTATAGTCGTGGGACATGTCGGCGGCAGGCCAACGTATGCCCAGGGTCGTAGGGACGAACCTATAGTCGTCGGACATGACGGTGGCGGGCCAATCTTGCTCCGGGGTCGTGAGGACGACCCTATAGTCGTTGGACATGTCGGCGGCTGGCCAACTTTGGACAGTGGTCGTGGGGACTACCCTATAGTCGTCGGACAAGTCGGCGGCTGGCCAACCTACTCCCGGGGTCGTGGGGACGAACCTATATTCGTCGGACATGACGGTGGCGGGCCAATCTTGCCCCGGGGTCGTGGGGACGACCGTATAGACGTCGGACATGTCGGCGGCGGGCCAACCTAGTCCCGGGGTCGTGGGGACGACCCTATAGTCGTCGGACACGTCGGCGGCGGGCCAATCTTGCCCCGGGGTCGTGGGGACGACCGTATAGACGTCGGACATGTCGGCGGCGGGCCAACCTAGTCCCGGGGTCGTGGGGACGACCCTATAGTCGTCGGACATGTCGGCGGCTGGCCATCTTTGGCCCGGGGCGTGGGGACGACCCTATAGTCGTCGGACATGACGGTGGCGGGCCAATCTTGCTCCGGGGTCGTGAGGACGACCCTATAGTCGTTGGACATGTCGGCGGCTGGCCAACTTTGGACAGTGGTCGTGGGGACGACCCTATAGTCGTCGGACAAGTCGGCGGCTGGGCAACTTTGGCCAGTGGTCGTGGGGACGACCCTATAGTCGTGGGACATGTCGGCGGCAGGCCAACGTATGCCCAGGGTCGTAGGGACGAACCTATAGTCGTCGGACATGACGGTGGCGGGCCAATCTTGCTCCGGGGTCGTGAGGACGACCCTATAGTCGTTGGACATGTCGGCGGCTGGCCAACTTTGGACAGTGGTCGTGGGGACGACCCTATAGTCGTCGGACAAGTCGGCGGCTGGCCAACCTACTCCCGGGGTCGTGGGGACGAACCTATATTCGTCGGACATGACGGTGGCGGGCCAATCTTGCCCCGGGGTCGTGGGGACGACCGTATAGACGTCGGACATGTCGGCGGCGGGCCAACCTAGTCCCGGGGTCGTGGGGACGACCCTATAGTCGTCGGACATGACGGTGCCGGGCAATCTAGCCCCGGGGTCGTGGGGACGACCCTATAGTCGTCGGACAAGTCGGCGGCGGGCCAACCTAGTCCCGTGGTCGTGGGGACGACCGTATAGTCGTCGGACAAGTCGGCGGCGGGCCAACCTAGACCCGGGGTCGTGGGGACGACCCTATAGTCGTCGGACATGTCGGCGGCAGGGCAACTTTGGCCCGAGGTCTTGGGGACGACCCTATAGTCGTCGGACAAGTCGGCGGCTGGCCAACCTAGTCCCGGGTTCGTGGGGACGACCCTATAGTCGTCGGACAAATCGGCGGCGGGCCAACCTACTCCCGGGGTCGTGGGGACGACCCTATAGTCGTCGGACAAGTCGGCGGCGGGCCAACCTAGACCCGGGGTCGTGGGGACGACCCTATAGTCGTCGGACATGTCGGCGGCAGGGCAACTTTGGCCCGTGGTCTTGGGGACGACCCTATAGTCGTCGGACAAGTCGGCGGCTGGCCAACCTAGACCCGGGGTGGTGGGGACGACCCTATAGTCGTCGGACATGTCGGCGGCTGGCCAACCTCATCTCGTGGTCGTGGGGACGACCCCATAGTCGTAGGACACGTCGGCGGCGGCCAACCTAGTCCCGGGGTCGTGGGGACGACCCTATAGTCGTCGAACATGTCGGCGGCTGGCCAACCTATTCTCGTGGTCGTGGGGACGACCCCATAGTCGTAGGACACGTCGGCGGCGGGCCAATCTTGCCCCGGGGTCGTGGGGACGACCCTATAGTCGTCGGACATGACGGTGGCGGGCCAATCTAGTCCCGGGGTCGTGGGGACGACCCTATAGTCGTCGAACATGTCGGCGGCTGGCCAACCTATTCTCGTGGTCGTGGGGACGACCCCATAGTCGTCGGACAAGTCGGCGGCGGGCCAACCTAGTCCCGGGGTCGTGGGGACGACCCTATAGTCGTCGGACATGTCGGCGGCAGGACAACTTTGGCCCGTGGTCGTGGGGACGACCCTATAGTCGTCGGACATGTCGGCGGCGGGCCAACCTAGTCCCGGGGTCGTGGGGACGACCCTATAGTCGTCGGACACGTCGGCGGCGGGCCAATCTTGCCCCGGGGTCGTGGGGACGACCGTATAGACGTCGGACATGTCGGCGGCGGGCCAACCTAGTCCCGGGGTCGTGGGGACGACCCTATAGTCGTCGGACATGTCGGCGGCTGGCCATCTTTGGCCCGGGGCGTGGGGACGACCCTATAGTCGTCGGACATGACGGTGGCGGGCCAATCTTGCTCCGGGGTCGTGAGGACGACCCTATAGTCGTTGGACATGTCGGCGGCTGGCCAACTTTGGACAGTGGTCGTGGGGACGACCCTATAGTCGTCGGACAAGTCGGCGGCTGGGCAACTTTGGCCAGTGGTCGTGGGGACGACCCTATAGTCGTGGGACATGTCGGCGGCAGGCCAACGTATGCCCAGGGTCGTAGGGACGAACCTATAGTCGTCGGACATGACGGTGGCGGGCCAATCTTGCCCCGGGGTCGTGGGGACGACCGTATAGACGTCGGACATGTCGGCGGCGGGCCAACCTAGTCCCGGGGTCGTGGGGACGACCCTATAGTCGTCGGACATGTCGGCGGCTGGCCATCTTTGGCCCGGGGCGTGGGGACGACCCTATAGTCGTCGGACATGTCGGTGACTGGCCAACCTAGTCCCGGGGTCGGGAGACGACCCTATAGTCGTCGGACATGACGGTGCCGGGGCAATCTAGCCCCGGGGTCGTGGGGACGACCCTATAGTCGTCGGACAAGTCGGCGGCGGGCCAACCTAGTCCCGTGGTCGTGGGGACGACCGTATAGTCGTCGGACAAGTCGGCGGCGGGCCAACCTAGACCCGGGGTCGTGGGGACGACCCTATAGTCGTCGGACATGTCGGCGGCAGGGCAACTTTGGCCCGTGGTCTTGGGGACGACCCTATAGTCGTCGTACAAGTCGGCGGCTGGCCAACCTAGTCCCGGGTTCGTAGGGACGACCCTATAGTCGTCGGACAAATCGGCTGCGGGCCAACCTACTCCCGGGGTCGTGGGGACGACCCTATAGTCGTCGGACAAGTCGGCGGCGGGCCAACCTAGACCCGGGGTCGTGGGGACGACCCTATAGTCGTCGGACATGTCGGCGGCAGGGCAACTTTGGCCCGTGGTCTTGGGGACGACCCTATAGTCGTCGGACAAGTCGGCGGCTGGCCAACCTAGACCCGGGGTGGTGGGGACGACCCTATAGTCGTCGGACATGTCGGCGGCTGGCCAACCTCATCTCGTGGTCGTGGGGACGACCCCATAGTCGTAGGACACGTCGGCGGCGGCCAACCTAGTCCCGGGGTCGTGGGGACGACCCTATAGTCGTCGAACATGTCGGCGGCTGGCCAACCTATTCTCGTGGTCGTGGGGACGACCCCATAGTCGTAGGACACGTCGGCGGCGGGCCAATCTTGCCCCGGGTTCGTGGGGACGACCCTATAGTCGTCGGACATGACGGTGGCGGGCCAATCTAGTCCCGGGGTCGTGGGGACGACCCCATAGTCGTCGGACATGTCGGCTGCTGGCCAACCTAGTCCCGGGGTCGTGGGGACGACCCTATAGTCGTCGGACAAGTCGGCGGCGGGCCAACCTAGTCCCGGGGTCGAGGGGACGAACCTATAGTCGTCGGACATGACGGTGGCGGGCCAATCTTGCGCCGGGGGCCTGGGGACGACCCTATAGTCGTCGGACATTTCGGCGGCTGGCCAACTTTGGCTCGGGGCGTGGGGACGACCCTATAGTCGTCGGACATGTCGGCGGCGGGCCAACCTAGTCCCGGGGTGGTAGGGACGACCCTATAGTCGTCGGACATGTCGGCGGCTGGGCAACTTTGGCCAGTGGTCGTGGGGACGACCCTATAGTCGTGGGACATGTCGGCGGCAGGCCAACGTATGCCCAGGGTCGTAGGGACGAACCTATAGTCGTCGGACATGACGGTGGCGGGCCAATCTTGCTCCGGGGTCGTGAGGACGACCCTATAGTCGTTGGACATGTCGGCGGCTGGCCAACTTTGGACAGTGGTCGTGGGGACTACCCTATAGTCGTCGGACAAGTCGGCGGCTGGCCAACCTACTCCCGGGGTCGTGGGGACGAACCTATATTCGTCGGACATGACGGTGGCGGGCCAATCTTGCCCCGGGGTCGTGGGGACGACCGTATAGACGTCGGACATGTCGGCGGCGGGCCAACCTAGTCCCGGGGTCGTGGGGACGACCCTATAGTCGTCGGACACGTCGGCGGCGGGCCAATCTTGCCCCGGGGTCGTGGGGACGACCGTATAGACGTCGGACATGTCGGCGGCGGGCCAACCTAGTCCCGGGGTCGTGGGGACGACCCTATAGTCGTCGGACATGTCGGCGGCTGGCCATCTTTGGCCCGGGGCGTGGGGACGACCCTATAGTCGTCGGACATGACGGTGGCGGGCCAATCTTGCTCCGGGGTCGTGAGGACGACCCTATAGTCGTTGGACATGTCGGCGGCTGGCCAACTTTGGACAGTGGTCGTGGGGACGACCCTATAGTCGTCGGACAAGTCGGCGGCTGGGCAACTTTGGCCAGTGGTCGTGGGGACGACCCTATAGTCGTGGGACATGTCGGCGGCAGGCCAACGTATGCCCAGGGTCGTAGGGACGAACCTATAGTCGTCGGACATGACGGTGGCGGGCCAATCTTGCTCCGGGGTCGTGAGGACGACCCTATAGTCGTTGGACATGTCGGCGGCTGGCCAACTTTGGACAGTGGTCGTGGGGACGACCCTATAGTCGTCGGACAAGTCGGCGGCTGGCCAACCTACTCCCGGGGTCGTGGGGACGAACCTATATTCGTCGGACATGACGGTGGCGGGCCAATCTTGCCCCGGGGTCGTGGGGACGACCGTATAGACGTCGGACATGTCGGCGGCGGGCCAACCTAGTCCCGGGGTCGTGGGGACGACCCTATAGTCGTCGGACATGACGGTGCCGGGCAATCTAGCCCCGGGGTCGTGGGGACGACCCTATAGTCGTCGGACAAGTCGGCGGCGGGCCAACCTAGTCCCGTGGTCGTGGGGACGACCGTATAGTCGTCGGACAAGTCGGCGGCGGGCCAACCTAGACCCGGGGTCGTGGGGACGACCCTATAGTCGTCGGACATGTCGGCGGCAGGGCAACTTTGGCCCGAGGTCTTGGGGACGACCCTATAGTCGTCGGACAAGTCGGCGGCTGGCCAACCTAGTCCCGGGTTCGTGGGGACGACCCTATAGTCGTCGGACAAATCGGCGGCGGGCCAACCTACTCCCGGGGTCGTGGGGACGACCCTATAGTCGTCGGACAAGTCGGCGGCGGGCCAACCTAGACCCGGGGTCGTGGGGACGACCCTATAGTCGTCGGACATGTCGGCGGCAGGGCAACTTTGGCCCGTGGTCTTGGGGACGACCCTATAGTCGTCGGACAAGTCGGCGGCTGGCCAACCTAGACCCGGGGTGGTGGGGACGACCCTATAGTCGTCGGACATGTCGGCGGCTGGCCAACCTCATCTCGTGGTCGTGGGGACGACCCCATAGTCGTAGGACACGTCGGCGGCGGCCAACCTAGTCCCGGGGTCGTGGGGACGACCCTATAGTCGTCGAACATGTCGGCGGCTGGCCAACCTATTCTCGTGGTCGTGGGGACGACCCCATAGTCGTAGGACACGTCGGCGGCGGGCCAATCTTGCCCCGGGGTCGTGGGGACGACCCTATAGTCGTCGGACATGACGGTGGCGGGCCAATCTAGTCCCGGGGTCGTGGGGACGACCCCATAGTCGTCGGACATGTCGGCTGCTGGCCAACCTAGTCCCGGGGTCGTGGGGACGACCCTATAGTCGTCGGACATTTCGGCGGCAGGGCAAATTTTGGCCCGGGGCGTGGGGACGACCCTATAGTCGTCGGACATGTCGGTGACTGCCCAACCTAGTCCCGGGGTCGTGGGGACGACCCTATAGTCGTCGGACATGTCGGCGGCAGGGCAACTTTGGCCCGTGGTCGTGGGGACGACCCTATAGTCGTCGGACATGTCGGCGGCTGGCCAACCTAGACCCGGGGTGGTGGGGACGACCCTATAGTCGTCGGACATGTCGGCGGCTGGCCAACCTCATCTCGTGGTCGTGGGGACGACCCCATAGTCGTAGGACACGTCGGCGGCGGGCCAATCTAGTCCCGGGGTCGTGGGGACGACCCTATAGTCGTCGGACATGTCGGCGGCTGGCCAACTTTGGCCCGTGGTCTTGGGGACGACCCTATAGTCGTCGGACATGTCGGTGACTGCCCTACCTAGTCCCGGGTTCGTGGGGACGACCCTATAGTCGTCGGACAAGTCGGCCGCAGGCCGATCTAGTCCCGGGGTCGTGGGGACGACCCTATAGTCGTCGGACAAGTCGGCGGCGGGCCAACCTAGACCCGGGGTCGTGGGGACGACCCTATAGTCGTCGGACATGTCGGCGGCAGGGCAACTTTGGCCCGTGGTCTTGGGGACGACCCTATAGTCGTCGGACAAGTCAGCGGCTGGCCAACCTGGACCCGGGGTGGTGGGGACGACCCTATAGTCGTCGGACATGTCGGCGGCTGGCCAACCTCATCTCGTGGTCGTGGGGACGACCCCATAGTCGTAGGACACGTCGGCGGCGGCCAACCTAGTCCCGGGGTCGTGGGGACGACCCTATAGTCGTCGAACATGTCGGCGGCTGGCCAACCTATTCTCGTGGTCGTGGGGACGACCCCATAGTCGTAGGACACGTCGGCGGCGGGCCAATCTTGCCCCGGGGTCGTGGGGACGACCCTATAGTCGTCGGACATGACGGTGGCGGGCCAATCTAGTCCCGGGGTCGTGGGGACGACCCCATAGTCGTCGGACATGTCGGCTGCTGGCCAACCTAGTCCCGGGGTCGTGGGGACGACCCTATAGTCGTCGGACATGTCGGCGGCAGGGCAAATTTTGGCCCGGGGCGTGGGGACGACCCTATAGTCGTCGGACATGTCGGTGACTGGCCAACCTAGTCCCGGGGTCGTGGGGACGACCCTATAGTCGTCGGACATGTCGGCGGCAGGGCAACTTTGGCCCGTGGTCGTGGAGACGACCCTATAGTCGTCGGACATGTCGGCGGCTGGCCAACCTAGACCCGGGGTGGTGGGGACGACCCTATAGTCGTCGGACATATCGGCGGCTGGCCAACCTCATCTCGTGGTCGTGGGGACGACCCCATAGTCGTAGGACACGTCGGCGGCGGGCCAATCTAGTCCCGTGGTCTTGGGGACGACCCTATAGTCGTCGGACATGTCGGTGACTGGCCAACCTAGTCCCGGGTTCGTGGGGACGACCCTATAGTCGTCGGACAAGTCGGCGGCGGGCCAACCTACTCCCGGGGTCGTGGGGACGACCCTATAGTCGTCGGACAAGTCGGCGGCCGGCGAACCTAGTCCCGGGGTCGTGGGGACGACCCTATAGTCGTCGGACATGTCGGCGGCTGGGCAACTTTGGACAGTGGTCGTGGGGACGGCCCTATAGTCGTCGGACATGTCGGTGACTGGGCAAATTTTGGCCCGGGGCGTGGGGACGACCCTATAGTCGTCGGACATGACGGTGCCGGGGCAATCTAGCCCCGGGGTCGTGGGGACGACCCTATAGTCGTCGGACAAGTCGGCGGCGGGCCAACCTAGTCCCGTGGTCGTGGGGACGACCGTATAGTCGTCGGACAAGTCGGCGGCGGGCCAACCTAGTCCCGTGGTCGTGGGGACGTCTCTATAGTCGTCGGACAAGTCGGCGGCGGGCCAACCTAGTCCCGGGGTCGTGGAGACGACCCTATAGTCGTCGGACATGACGGTGGCGGGGCAATCTAGTCCGGGGGTCGTGGGGACGATCCTGTAGTCGTCGGACATGACGGTGGTGGGCCAATCTATTCCTGGGGCCGTGGGGACGACCCTATAGTCGTCGGACATGTCGGCGGCTGGCCAACCTAGTCCCGGGATCGTGGGGACGCCTCTATAGTCGTCGGACAAGTCGGCGGCGGGCCAACCTAGTCCCGGGGTCGTGGGGACGACCCTATAGTCGTCGGACATGACGGTCGGCGGGCCAATCTAGTCCCGGGCTCGTGGGGACGACCCTATAGTCGTCTGACATGTCGGCGGCTGGGCAACTTTGGCCCGTGTTCGTGGGGACGTCTCTATAGTCGTCGGACAAGTCGGCGGCGGGCCAACCTAGTCCCGGGGTCGTGGAGACGACCCTATAGTCGTCGGACGTGACGGTGGCGGGGCAATCTAGTCCGGGGGTCGTGGGGACGACCCCATAGTCGTCGAACATGTCGGCGGCGGGCCAACCTAGTCCCGTGGTCGTGGGGACGTCTCTATTGTCGTCGGACAAGTCGGCGGCGGGCCAACCTAGTCCCGGGGTCGTGGAGACGACCCTATAGTCGTCGGACATGACGGTGGCGGGCCAATCTTGCTCCGGGGTCGTGAGGACGACCCTATAGTCGTTGGACATGTCGGCGGCTGGCCAACTTTGGACAGTGGTCGTGGGGACTACCCTATAGTCGTCGGACAAGTCGGCGGCTGGCCAACCTACTCCCGGGGTCGTGGGGACGAACCTATATTCGTCGGACATGACGGTGGCGGGCCAATCTTGCCCCGGGGTCGTGGGGACGACCGTATAGACGTCGGACATGTCGGCGGCGGGCCAACCTAGTCCCGGGGTCGTGGGGACGACCCTATAGTCGTCGGACACGTCGGCGGCGGGCCAATCTTGCCCCGGGGTCGTGGGGACGACCGTATAGACGTCGGACATGTCGGCGGCGGGCCAACCTAGTCCCGGGGTCGTGGGGACGACCCTATAGTCGTCGGACATGTCGGCGGCTGGCCATCTTTGGCCCGGGGCGTGGGGACGACCCTATAGTCGTCGGACATGACGGTGGCGGGCCAATCTTGCTCCGGGGTCGTGAGGACGACCCTATAGTCGTTGGACATGTCGGCGGCTGGCCAACTTTGGACAGTGGTCGTGGGGACGACCCTATAGTCGTCGGACAAGTCGGCGGCTGGGCAACTTTGGCCAGTGGTCGTGGGGACGACCCTATAGTCGTGGGACATGTCGGCGGCAGGCCAACGTATGCCCAGGGTCGTAGGGACGAACCTATAGTCGTCGGACATGACGGTGGCGGGCCAATCTTGCTCCGGGGTCGTGAGGACGACCCTATAGTCGTTGGACATGTCGGCGGCTGGCCAACTTTGGACAGTGGTCGTGGGGACGACCCTATAGTCGTCGGACAAGTCGGCGGCTGGCCAACCTACTCCCGGGGTCGTGGGGACGAACCTATATTCGTCGGACATGACGGTGGCGGGCCAATCTTGCCCCGGGGTCGTGGGGACGACCGTATAGACGTCGGACATGTCGGCGGCGGGCCAACCTAGTCCCGGGGTCGTGGGGACGACCCTATAGTCGTCGGACATGACGGTGCCGGGCAATCTAGCCCCGGGGTCGTGGGGACGACCCTATAGTCGTCGGACAAGTCGGCGGCGGGCCAACCTAGTCCCGTGGTCGTGGGGACGACCGTATAGTCGTCGGACAAGTCGGCGGCGGGCCAACCTAGACCCGGGGTCGTGGGGACGACCCTATAGTCGTCGGACATGTCGGCGGCAGGGCAACTTTGGCCCGAGGTCTTGGGGACGACCCTATAGTCGTCGGACAAGTCGGCGGCTGGCCAACCTAGTCCCGGGTTCGTGGGGACGACCCTATAGTCGTCGGACAAATCGGCGGCGGGCCAACCTACTCCCGGGGTCGTGGGGACGACCCTATAGTCGTCGGACAAGTCGGCGGCGGGCCAACCTAGACCCGGGGTCGTGGGGACGACCCTATAGTCGTCGGACATGTCGGCGGCAGGGCAACTTTGGCCCGTGGTCTTGGGGACGACCCTATAGTCGTCGGACAAGTCGGCGGCTGGCCAACCTAGACCCGGGGTGGTGGGGACGACCCTATAGTCGTCGGACATGTCGGCGGCTGGCCAACCTCATCTCGTGGTCGTGGGGACGACCCCATAGTCGTAGGACACGTCGGCGGCGGCCAACCTAGTCCCGGGGTCGTGGGGACGACCCTATAGTCGTCGAACATGTCGGCGGCTGGCCAACCTATTCTCGTGGTCGTGGGGACAACCCCATAGTCGTAGGACACGTCGGCGGCGGGCCAATCTTGCCCCGGGGTCGTGGGGACGACCCTATAGTCGTCGGACATGACGGTGGCGGGCCAATCTAGTCCCGGGGTCGTGGGGACGACCCCATAGTCGTCGGACATGTCGGCTGCTGGCCAACCTAGTCCCGGGGTCGTGGGGACGACCCTATAGTCGTCGGACATTTCGGCGGCAGGGCAAATTTTGGCCCGGGGCGTGGGGACGACCCTATAGTCGTCGGACATGTCGGTGACTGCCCAACCTAGTCCCGGGGTCGTGGGGACGACCCTATAGTCGTCGGACATGTCGGCGGCAGGGCAACTTTGGCCCGTGGTCGTGGGGACGACCCTATAGTCGTCGGACATGTCGGCGGCTGGCCAACCTAGACCCGGGGTGGTGGGGACGACCCTATAGTCGTCGGACATGTCGGCGGCTGGCCAACCTCATCTCGTGGTCGTGGGGACGACCCCATAGTCGTAGGACACGTCGGCGGCGGGCCAATCTAGTCCCGGGGTCGTGGGGACGACCCTATAGTCGTCGGACATGTCGGCGGCTGGCCAACTTTGGCCCGTGGTCTTGGGGACGACCCTATAGTCGTCGGACATGTCGGTGACTGCCCTACCTAGTCCCGGGTTCGTGGGGACGACCCTATAGTCGTCGGACAAGTCGGCCGCAGGCCGATCTAGTCCCGGGGACGTGGGGACGACCCTATAGTCGTCGGACAAGTCGGCGGCGGGCCAACCTAGACCCGGGGTCGTGGGGACGACCCTATAGTCGTCGGACATGTCGGCGGCAGGGCAACTTTGGCCCGTGGTCTTGGGGACGACCCTATAGTCGTCGGACAAGTCGGCGGCTGGCCAACCTGGACCCGGGGTGGTGGGGACGACCCTATAGTCGTCGGACATGTCGGCGGCTGGCCAACCTCATCTCGTGGTCGTGGGGACGACCCCATAGTCGTAGGACACGTCGGCGGCGGCCAACCTAGTCCCGGGGTCGTGGGGACGACCCTATAGTCGTCGAACATGTCGGCGGCTGGCCAACCTATTCTCGTGGTCGTGGGGACGACCCCATAGTCGTAGGACACGTCGGCGGCGGGCCAATCTTGCCCCGGGGTCGTGGGGACGACCCTATAGTCGTCGGACATGACGGTGGCGGGCCAATCTAGTCCCGGGGTCGTGGGGACGACCCCATAGTCGTCGGACATGTCGGCTGCTGGCCAACCTAGTCCCGGGGTCGTGGGGACGACCCTATAGTCGTCGGACATGTCGGCGGCAGGGCAAATTTTGGCCCGGGGCGTGGGGACGACCCTATAGTCGTCGGACATGTCGGTGACTGGCCAACCTAGTCCCGGGGTCGTGGGGACGACCCTATAGTCGTCGGACATGTCGGCGGCAGGGCAACTTTGGCCCGTGGTCGTGGAGACGACCCTATAGTCGTCGGACATGTCGGCGGCTGGCCAACCTAGACCCGGGGTGGTGGGGACGACCCTATAGTCGTCGGACATATCGGCGGCTGGCCAACCTCATCTCGTGGTCGTGGGGACGACCCCATAGTCGTAGGACACGTCGGCGGCGGGCCAATCTAGTCCCGTGGTCTTGGGGACGACCCTATAGTCGTCGGACATGTCGGTGACTGGCCAACCTAGTCCCGGGTTCGTGGGGACGACCCTATAGTCGTCGGACAAGTCGGCGGCGGGCCAACCTACTCCCGGGGTCGTGGGGACGACCCTATAGTCGTCGGACAAGTCGGCGGCCGGCGAACCTAGTCCCGGGGTCGTGGGGACGACCCTATAGTCGTCGGACATGTCGGCGGCTGGGCAACTTTGGACAGTGGTCGTGGGGACGGCCCTATAGTCGTCGGACATGTCGGTGACTGGGCAAATTTTGGCCCGGGGCGTGGGGACGACCCTATAGTCGTCGGACATGACGGTGCCGGGGCAATCTAGCCCCGGGGTCGTGGGGACGACCCTATAGTCGTCGGACAAGTCGGCGGCGGGCCAACCTAGTCCCGTGGTCGTGGGGACGACCGTATAGTCGTCGGACAAGTCGGCGGCGGGCCAACCTAGTCCCGTGGTCGTGGGGACGTCTCTATAGTCGTCGGACAAGTCGGCGGCGGGCCAACCTAGTCCCGGGGTCGTGGAGACGACCCTATAGTCGTCGGACATGACGGTGGCGGGGCAATCTAGTCCGGGGGTCGTGGGGACGATCCTGTAGTCGTCGGACATGACGGTGGTGGGCCAATCTATTCCTGGGGCCGTGGGGACGACCCTATAGTCGTCGGACATGTCGGCGGCTGGCCAACCTAGTCCCGGGATCGTGGGGACGCCTCTATAGTCGTCGGACAAGTCGGCGGCGGGCCAACCTAGTCCCGGGGTCGTGGGGACGACCCTATAGTCGTCGGACATGACGGTCGGCGGGCCAATCTAGTCCCGGGCTCGTGGGGACGACCCTATAGTCGTCGGACATGTCGGCGGCTGGGCAACTTTGGCCCGTGTTCGTGGGGACGTCTCTATAGTCGTCGGACAAGTCGGCGGCGGGCCAACCTAGTCCCGGGGTCGTGGAGACGACCCTATAGTCGTCGGACGTGACGGTGGCGGGGCAATCTAGTCCGGGGGTCGTGGGGACGACCCCATAGTCGTCGAACATGTCGGCGGCGGGCCAACCTAGTCCCGTGGTCGTGGGGACGTCTCTATAGTCGTCGGACAAGTCGGCGGCGGGCCAACCTAGTCCCGGGGTCGTGGAGACGACCCTATAGTCGTCGGACATGACGGTGGCGGGCCAACATAGTCCCGGGGTCGTGGAGAGGACCCTATAGTCGTCGGACATGACGGTGGCGGGGCAATCTAGTCCCGGGGTCGTGGGGACGAGCCTATAGTCGTCGGACATGTCGGCGGCTGACCAACTTTGGCCCGGGGTCGTGGAGACGACCCTATAGTCGTCGGACATGACGGAGGCGGGGTAATCTACTCCTGGGGTCATGGGGACGACCCCATAGTAGTCGGACAAGTCGGCGGCGGGCCAACCTAGTCCCGGGGTCGTGGGGACAACCCTATAGTCGTCGGACATGTCGGCGGCTGGCCAACCTAGACCCGGGGTGGTGGGGACGACCCTATAGTCGTCGGACATATCGGCGGCTGGCCAACCTCATCTCGTGGTCGTGGGGACGACCCCATAGTCGTAGGTCACGTCGGCGGCGGGCCAATCTAGTCCCGTGGTCTTGGGGACGACCCTATAGTCGTCGGACATGTCGGTGACTGGCCAACCTAGTCCCGGGTTCGTGGGGACGACCCTATAGTCGTCGGACAAGTCGGCGGCGGGCCAACCTACTCCCGGGGTCGTGGGGACGACCCTATAGTCGTCGGACAAGTCGGCGGCCGGCGAACCTAGTCCCGGGGTCGTGGGGACGACCCTATAGTCGTCGGACATGTCGGCGGCTGGGCAACTTTGGACAGTGGTCGTGGGGACGGCCCTATAGTCGTCGGACATGTCGGTGACTGGGCAAATTTTGGCCCGGGGCGTGGGGACGACCCTATAGTCGTCGGACATGACGGTGCCGGGGCAATCTAGCCCCGGGGTCGTGGGGACGACCCTATAGTCGTCGGACAAGTCGGCGGCGGGCCAACCTAGTCCCGTGGTCGTGGGGACGACCGTATAGTCGTCGGACAAGTCGGCGGCGGGCCAACCTAGTCCCGTGGTCGTGGGGACGTCTCTATAGTCGTCGGACAAGTCGGCGGCGGGCCAACCTAGTCCCGGGGTCGTGGAGACGACCCTATAGTCGTCGGACATGACGGTGGCGGGGCAATCTAGTCCGGGGGTCGTGGGGACGATCCTGTAGTCGTCGGACATGACGGTGGTGGGCCAATCTATTCCTGGGGCCGTGGGGACGACCCTATAGTCGTCGGACATGTCGGCGGCTGGCCAACCTAGTCCCGGGATCGTGGGGACGCCTCTATAGTCGTCGGACAAGTCGGCGGCGGGCCAACCTAGTCCCGGGGTCGTGGGGACGACCCTATAGTCGTCGGACATGACGGTCGGCGGGCCAATCTAGTCCCGGGCTCGTGGGGACGACCCTATAGTCGTCGGACATGTCGGCGGCTGGGCAACTTTGGCCCGTGTTCGTGGGGACGTCTCTATAGTCGTCGGACAAGTCGGCGGCGGGCCAACCTAGTCCCGGGGTCGTGGAGACGACCCTATAGTCGTCGGACGTGACGGTGGCGGGGCAATCTAGTCCGGGGGTCGTGGGGACGACCCCATAGTCGTCGAACATGTCGGCGGCGGGCCAACCTAGTCCCGTGGTCGTGGGGACGTCTCTATAGTCGTCGGACAAGTCGGCGGCGGGCCAACCTAGTCCCGGGGTCGTGGAGACGACCCTATAGTCGTCGGACATGACGGTGGCGGGCCAACATAGTCCCGGGGTCGTGGAGAGGACCCTATAGTCGTCGGACATGACGGTGGCGGGGCAATCTAGTCCCGGGGTCGTGGGGACGAGCCTATAGTCGTCGGACATGTCGGCGGCTGACCAACTTTGGCCCGGGGTCGTGGAGACGACCCTATAGTCGTCGGACATGACGGAGGCGGGGTAATCTACTCCTGGGGTCATGGGGACGACCCCATAGTAGTCGGACAAGTCGGCGGCGGGCCAACCTAGTCCCGGGGTCGTGGGGACAACCCTATAGTCGTCGGACATGTCGGCGGCTGGCCAACCTAGTCCCAGGGTCGTAGGGACGACCCTATAGTCGTCGGACAAGTCGGCGGCGGGCCAACCTAGTCCCGGGGTCGTGGAGACGACCCTATAGTCGTCGGACATGACGGTGGCGGGGCAATCCAGTCCTGGGGTCGTGGGGACGACCCTATAGTCGTCGGACAAGTCGGCGGCGGGCCAACGTATGCCCAGGGTCGTAGGGACGACCCTATAGTCGTCGGACAAGTCGGCGGCGGGCCAACCTAGTCCCGGGGTCGTGGGGACGATCCTGTAGTCGTCGTACATGACGGTGGTGGGCCAATCTATTCCTGGGGCCGTGGGGACGACCCTATAGTCGTCGGACATGTCGGCGGCGGGCCAACATAGTCCCGGGGTCGTGGAGAGGACCCTATTGTCGTCGGACATGACGGTGGCGGGGCAATCTAGTCCCGGGGTCGTGGGGACGAGCCTATAGTCGTCGGACATGTCGGCGGCTGACCAACTTTGGCCCGGGGTCGTGGAGACGACCCTATAGTCGTCGGACATGACGGAGGCGGGGTAATCTACTCCTGGGGTCATGGGGACGACCCCATAGTAGTCGGACAAGTCGGCGGCGGGCCAACCTAGTCCCGGGGTCGTGGGGACAACCCTATAGTCGTCGGACATGTCGGCGGCTGGCCAACCTAGTCCCGGGGTGTTAGGGACGACCCTGTAGTCGTTGGACAAGTCGGCGGCGGGCCAACCTAGTCCCGGGGTCGTGGGTACGACCCTATAGTCGTCGGACATGTCGGCGGCGGGCCAACGTATGCCCAGGGTCGTAGGGACAACCCTATAGTCGTCGGACAAGTCGGCGGCGGGCCAACCTAGTCCCGGGGTCGTGGAGACGACCCTATAGTCGTCGGACATGACGGTGGCGGGGCAATCCAGTCCTGGGGTCGTGGGGACGACCCTATAGTCGTCGGACAAGTCGGCGGCGGGCCAACGTATGCCCAGGGTCGTAGGGACGAACCGATAGTCGTCGGACATGACGGTGGCTGGCCAATCTAGCCCTGGGGTTGTGGGGACGACCCTATAGTCGTCGGACATGTCGGCGGCTGGCCAACCTAGTCCCGGGGTCGTGGAGACGACCCTATAGTCGTCGGAGAAGTCGGCGGCTGGCCAACCTAGTCCCGGGGTCGTGGAGACGACCCAATTGTCGTCGGACAAGTCGGCGGCGGGCCAACCTAGTCCCGGGGTCGTGGAGACGACCCTATAGTCGTCGGAGAAGTCGGCGGCGGGCCAACGTATGCCCAGGGTCGTAGGGACGAACCGATAGTCGTCGGACATGACGGTGGCTGGCCAATCTAGCCCTGGGGTTGTGGGGACGACCCTATAGTCGTCGGACATGTCGGCGGCTGGCCAACCTAGTCCCGGGGTCGTGGAGACGACCCTATAGTCGTCGGACATGTCGGCGGCTGGCCAACCTAGTCCCGGGGTGTTAGGGACGACCCTGTAGTCGTTGGACAAGTCGGCGGCGGGCCAACCTAGTCCCGGGGTCGTGGGTACGACCCTATAGTCGTCGGACATGTCGGCGGCGGGCCAACGTATGCCCAGGGTCGTAGGGACGAACCGATAGTCGTCGGACATGACGGTGCCGGGGCAATCTAGCCCCGGGGTCGTGGGGACGACCCTATAGACGTCGGACATGTCGGCGGCGGGCCAACCTAGTCCCGGGGTCGTGGAGACGACCCTATAGTCGTCGGACATGACGGTGGCGGGGCAATCCAGTCCTGGGGTCGTGGGGACGACCCTATAGTCGTCGGACAAGTCGGCGGCGGGCCAACGTATGCCCAGGGTCGTAGGGACGAACCGATAGTCGTCGGACATGACGGTGGCTGGCCAATCTAGCCCTGGGGTTGTGGGGACGACCCTATAGTCGTCGGACATGTCGGCGGCTGGCCAACCTAGTCCCGGGGTCGTGGAGACGACCCTATAGTCGTCGGAGAAGTCGGCGGCTGGCCAACCTAGTCCCGGGGTCGTGGAGACGACCCAATTGTCGTCGGACAAGTCGGCGGCGGGCCAACCTAGTCCCGGGGTCGTGGGGACGACCCTATAGTCGTCGGACATGTCGGCGGCAGGGCAACTTTGGCCCGTGGTCGTGGGGACGACCCTATAGTCGTCGGACATGACGGTGCCGGGGCAATCTAGCCCCGGGGTCGTGGGGACGACCCTATAGACGTCGGACATGTCGGCGGCGGGCCAACCTAGTCCCGGGGTCGTGGAGACGACCCTATAGTCGTCGGACACGACGGTGGCGGGGCAATCTAGTCCGGGGGTCGTGGGGACGACCCCATAGTCGTCGAAAATGTCGGCGGCGGGCCAACCTAGTCCCGTGGTCGTGGGGACGTCTCTATAGTCGTCGGACAAGTCGGCGGCGGGCCAACCTAGTCCCGGGGTCGTGGAGACGACCCTATAGTCGTCGGACATGACGGAGGCGGGGTAATCTACTCCTGGGGTCATGGGGACGACCCCATAGTAGTCGGACAAGTCGGCGGCGGGCCAACCTAGTCCCGGGGTCGTGGGGACAACCCTATAGTCGTCGGACATGTCGGCGGCTGGCCAACCTAGTCCCGGGGTGTTAGGGACGACCCTGTAGTCGTTGGACAAGTCGGCGGCGGGCCAACCTAGTCCCGGGGTCGTGGGTACGACCCTATAGTCGTCGGACATGTCGGCGGCGGGCCAACGTATGCCCAGGGTCGTAGGGACAACCCTATAGTCGTCGGACAAGTCGGCGGCGGGCCAACCTAGTCCCGGGGTCGTGGAGACGACCCTATAGTCGTCGGACATGTCGGCGGCGGGCCAACGTATGCCCAGGGTCGTAGGGACAACCCTATAGTCGTCGGACATGTCGGCGGCTGGCCAACCTACTCCCGGGGTCGTGGGGACGAACCTATATTCGTCGGACATGACGGTGGCGGGCCAATCTTGCCCCGGGGTCGTGGGGACGACCGTATAGACGTCGGACATGTCGGCGGCGGGCCAACCTAGTCCCGGGGTCGTGGGGACGACCCTATAGTCGTCGGACACGTCGGCGGCGGGCCAATCTTGCCCCGGGGTCGTGGGGACGACCGTATAGACGTCGGACATGTCGGCGGCGGGCCAACCTAGTCCCGGGGTCGTGGGGACGACCCTATAGTCGTCGGACATGTCGGCGGCTGGCCATCTTTGGCCCGGGGCGTGGGGACGACCCTATAGTCGTCGGACATGACGGTGGCGGGCCAATCTTGCTCCGGGGTCGTGAGGACGACCCTATAGTCGTTGGACATGTCGGCGGCTGGCCAACTTTGGACAGTGGTCGTGGGGACGACCCTATAGTCGTCGGACAAGTCGGCGGCTGGGCAACTTTGGCCAGTGGTCGTGGGGACGACCCTATAGTCGTGGGACATGTCGGCGGCAGGCCAACGTATGCCCAGGGTCGTAGGGACGAACCTATAGTCGTCGGACATGACGGTGGCGGGCCAATCTTGCTCCGGGGTCGTGAGGACGACCCTATAGTCGTCGGACATGACGGTGGCGGGCCAATCTTGCTCCGGGGTCGTGAGGACGACCCTATAGTCGTTGGACATGTCGGCGGCTGGCCAACTTTGGACAGTGGTCGTGGGGACGACCCTATAGTCGTCGGACAAGTCGGCGGCTGGCCAACCTACTCCCGGGGTCGTGGGGACGAACCTATATTCGTCGGACATGACGGTGGCGGGCCAATCTTGCCCCGGGGTCGTGGGGACGACCGTATAGACGTCGGACATGTCGGCGGCGGGCCAACCTAGTCCCGGGGTCGTGGGGACGACCCTATAGTCGTCGGACATGACGGTGCCGGGCAATCTAGCCCCGGGGTCGTGGGGACGACCCTATAGTCGTCGGACAAGTCGGCGGCGGGCCAACCTAGTCCCGTGGTCGTGGGGACGACCGTATAGTCGTCGGACAAGTCGGCGGCGGGCCAACCTAGACCCGGGGTCGTGGGGACGACCCTATAGTCGTCGGACATGTCGGCGGCAGGGCAACTTTGGCCCGAGGTCTTGGGGACGACCCTATAGTCGTCGGACAAGTCGGCGGCTGGCCAACCTAGTCCCGGGTTCGTGGGGACGACCCTATAGTCGTCGGACAAATCGGCGGCGGGCCAACCTACTCCCGGGGTCGTGGGGACGACCCTATAGTCGTCGGACAAGTCGGCGGCGGGCCAACCTAGACCCGGGGTCGTGGGGACGACCCTATAGTCGTCGGACATGTCGGCGGCAGGGCAACTTTGGCCCGTAGTCTTGGGGACGACCCTATAGTCGTCGGACAAGTCGGCGGCTGGCCAACCTAGACCCGGGGTGGTGGGGACGACCCTATAGTCGTCGGACATGTCGGCGGCTGGCCAACCTCATCTCGTGGTCGTGGGGACGACCCCATAGTCGTAGGACACGTCGGCGGCGGCCAACCTAGTCCCGGGGTCGTGGGGACGACCCTATAGTCGTCGAACATGTCGGCGGCTGGCCAACCTATTCTCGTGATCGTGGGGACGACCCCATAGTCGTAGGACACGTCGGCGGCGGGCCAATCTTGCCCCGGGGTCGTGGGGACGACCCTATAGTCGTCGGACATGACGGTGGCGGGCCAATCTAGTCCCGGGGTCGTGGGGACGACCCCATAGTCGTCGGACATGTCGGCTGCTGGCCAACCTAGTCCCGGGGTCGTGGGGACGACCCTATAGTCGTCGGACATTTCGGCGGCAGGGCAAATTTTGGCCCGGGGCGTGGGGACGACCCTATAGTCGTCGGACATGTCGGTGACTGCCCAACCTAGTCCCGGGGTCGTGGGGACGACCCTATAGTCGTCGGACTTGTCGGCGGCAGGGCAACTTTGGCCCGTGGTCGTGGGGACGACCCTATAGTCGTCGGACATGTCGGCGGCTGGCCAACCTAGACCCGGGGTGGTGGGGACGACCCTATAGTCGTCGGACATGTCGGCGGCTGGCCAACCTCATCTCGTGGTCGTGGGGACGACCCCATAGTCGTAGGACACGTCGGCGGCGGGCCAATCTAGTCCCGGGGTCGTGGGGACGACCCTATAGTCGTCGGACATGTCGGCGGCTGGCCAACTTTGGCCCGTGGTCTTGGGGACGACCCTATAGTCGTCGGACATGTCGGTGACTGCCCTACCTAGTCCCGGGTTCGTGGGGACGACCCTATAGTCGTCGGACAAGTCGGCCGCAGGCCGATCTAGTCCCGGGGTCGTGGGGACGACCCTATAGTCGTCGGACAAGTCGGCGGCGGGCCAACCTAGACCCGGGGTCGTGGGGACGACCCTATAGTCGTCGGACATGTCGGCGGCAGGGCAACTTTGGCCCGTGGTCTTGGGGACGACCCTATAGTCGTCGGACAAGTCGGCGGCTGGCCAACCTGGACCCGGGGTGGTGGGGACGACCCTATAGTCGTCGGACATGTCGGCGGCTGGCCAACCTCATCTCGTGGTCGTGGGGACGACCCCATAGTCGTAGGACACGTCGGCGGCGGCCAACCTAGTCCCGGGGTCGTGGGGACGACCCTATAGTCGTCGAACATGTCGGCGGCTGGCCAACCTATTCTCGTGGTCGTGGGGACGACCCCATAGTCGTAGGACACGTCGGCGGCGGGCCAATCTTGCCCCGGGGTCGTGGGGACGACCCTATAGTCGTCGGACATGACGGTGGCGGGCCAATCTAGTCCCGGGGTCGTGGGGACGACCCCATAGTCGTCGGACATGTCGGCTGCTGGCCAACCTAGTCCCGGGGTCGTGGGGACGACCCTATAGTCGTCGGACAAGTCGGCGGCGGGCCAACCTAGTCCCGTGGTCGTGGGGACGTCTCTATAGTCGTCGGACAAGTCGGCGGCGGGCCAACCTAGTCCCGGGGTCGTGAAGACGACCCTATAGTCGTCGGACATGACGGTGGCGGGGCAATCTAGTCCGGGGGTCGTGGGGACGATCCTGTAGTCGTCGGACATGACGGTGGTGGGCCAATCTATTCCTGGGGCCGTGGGGACGACCCTATAGTCGTCGGACATGTCGGCGGCTGGCCAACCTAGTCCCGGGATCGTGGGGACGCCTCTATAGTCGTCGGACAAGTCGGCGGCGGGCCAACCTAGTCCCGGGGTCGTGGGGACGACCCTATAGTCGTCGGACATGACGGTCGGCGGGCCAATCTAGTCCCGGGCTCGTGGGGACGACCCTATAGTCGTCGGACATGTCGGCGGCTGGGCAACTTTGGCCCGTGTTCGTGGGGACGTCTCTATAGTCGTCGGACAAGTCGGCGGCGGGCCAACCTAGTCCCGGGGTCGTGGAGACGACCCTATAGTCGTCGGACGTGACGGTGGCGGGGCAATCTAGTCCGGGGGTCGTGGGGACGACCCCATAGTCGTCGAACATGTCGGCGGCGGGCCAACCTAGTCCCGTGGTCGTGGGGACGTCTCTATAGTCGTCGGACAAGTCGGCGGCGGGCCAACCTAGTCCCGGGGTCGTGGAGACGACCCTATAGTCGTCGGACATGACGGTGGCGGGCCAACATAGTCCCGGGGTCGTGGAGAGGACCCTACAGTCGTCGGACATGACGGTGGCGGGGCAATCTAGTCCCGGGGTCGTGGGGACGAGCCTATAGTCGTCGGACATGTCGGCGGCTGACCAACTTTGGCCCGGGGTCGTGGAGACGACCCTATAGTCGTCGGACATGACGGAGGCGGGGTAATCTACTCCTGGGGTCATGGGGACGACCCCATAGTAGTCGGACAAGTCGGCGGCGGGCCAACCTAGTCCCGGGGTCGTGGGGACAACCCTATAGTCGTCGGACATGTCGGCGGCTGGCCAACCTAGTCCCAGGGTCGTAGGGACGACCCTATAGTCGTCGGACAAGTCGGCGGCGGGCCAACCTAGTCCCGGGGTCGTGGAGACGACCCTATAGTCGTCGGACATGACGGTGGCGGGGCAATCCAGTCCTGGGGTCGTGGGGACGACCCTATAGTCGTCGGACAAGTCGGCGGCGGGCCAACGTATGCCCAGGGTCGTAGGGACGACCCTATAGTCGTCGGACAAGTCGGCGGCGGGCCAACCTAGTCCCGGGGTCGTGGGGACGATCCTGTAGTCGTCGTACATGACGGTGGTGGGCCAATCTATTCCTGGGGCCGTGGGGACGACCCTATAGTCGTCGGACATGTCGGCGGCGGGCCAACATAGTCCCGGGGTCGTGGAGAGGACCCTATTGTCGTCGGACATGACGGTGGCGGGGCAATCTAGTCCCGGGGTCGTGGGGACGAGCCTATAGTCGTCGGACATGTCGGCGGCTGACCAACTTTGGCCCGGGGTCGTGGAGACGACCCTATAGTCGTCGGACATGACGGAGGCGGGGTAATCTACTCCTGGGGTCATGGGGACGACCCCATAGTAGTCGGACAAGTCGGCGGCGGGCCAACCTAGTCCCGGGGTCGTGGGGACAACCCTATAGTCGTCGGACATGTCGGCGGCTGGCCAACCTAGTCCCGGGGTGTTAGGGACGACCCTGTAGTCGTTGGACAAGTCGGCGGCGGGCCAACCTAGTCCCGGGGTCGTGGGTACGACCCTATAGTCGTCGGACATGTCGGCGGCGGGCCAACGTATGCCCAGGGTCGTAGGGACAACCCTATAGTCGTCGGACAAGTCGGCGGCGGGCCAACCTAGTCCCGGGGTCGTGGAGACGACCCTATAGTCGTCGGACATGACGGTGGCGGGGCAATCCAGTCCTGGGGTCGTGGGGACGACCCTATAGTCGTCGGACAAGTCGGCGGCGGGCCAACGTATGCCCAGGGTCGTAGGGACGAACCGATAGTCGTCGGACATGACGGTGGCTGGCCAATCTAGCCCTGGGGTTGTGGGGACGACCCTATAGTCGTCGGACATGTCGGCGGCTGGCCAACCTAGTCCCGGGGTCGTGGAGACGACCCTATAGTCGTCGGAGAAGTCGGCGGCTGGCCAACCTAGTCCCGGGGTCGTGGAGACGACCCAATTGTCGTCGGACAAGTCGGCGGCGGGCCAACCTAGTCCCGGGGTCGTGGGGACGACCCTATAGTCGTCGGACATGTCGGCGGCAGGGCAACTTTGGCCCGTGGTCGTGGGGACGACCCTATAGTCGTCGGACATGACGGTGCCGGGGCAATCTAGCCCCGGGGTCGTGGGGACGACCCTATAGACGTCGGACATGTCGGCGGCGGGCCAACCTAGTCCCGGGGTCGTGGAGACGACCCTATAGTCGTCGGACACGACGGTGGCGGGGCAATCTAGTCCGGGGGTCGTGGGGACGACCCCATAGTCGTCGAAAATGTCGGCGGCGGGCCAACCTAGTCCCGTGGTCGTGGGGACGTCTCTATAGTCGTCGGACAAGTCGGCGGCGGGCCAACCTAGTCCCGGGGTCGTGGAGACGACCCTATAGTCGTCGGACATGACGGTGGCGGGGCAATCTAGTCCGGGGGTCGTGGGGACGATCCTGTAGTCGTCGGACATGACGGTGGTGGGCCAATCTATTCCTGGGGCCGTGGGGACGACCGTATAGTCGTCGGACATGTCGGCGGCTGGCCAACCTAGTCCCGGGATCGTGGGGACGCCTCTATAGTCGTCGGACAAGTCGGCGGCGGGCCAACCTAGTCCCGGGGTCGTGGAGACGACCCTATAGTCGTCGGACATGACGGTGGCGGGGCAATCTAGTCCGGGGGTGGTGGGGACGTCCCTACAGTCGTCGGACATGTCGGCGGCTGGCCAACCTAGTCCCGGGGTCGTGGAGACGACCCTATAGTCGTCGGACATGTCGGCGGCTGACCAACTTTGGCCCGTGGTCGTGGGGACGACCCTATAGTCGTCGGACATGACGGTGGCGGGCCAATCTAGCCCCGCGGTCGTGGGGACGACCCTATAGTCGTCGGACATGACGGTGGCGGGCCAATCTAGTCCCGGGCTCGTGGGGACGACCCTATAGTCGTCGGACATGACGGTGGCGGGCCAATCTAGTCCCGGGGTCGTGGGGACGACCCTGTAGTCGTCGGACAAGTCGGCGGCGGGCCGACATATTCCCGGGGTCGTGGGGACGACCCTATAGTCGTCGGACAAGTCGGCGGCGGACCAACCTAGTCCCGGGGTCGTGGGGCGACCCTATAGTCGTCGGACATGACGTTGGCGGGCCAATCTAGTCCCGGGGTCGTGGGGACGACCCTATAGTCGTCGGACATGTCGGCGGCTGGCCAACTTTGGCCCGTGGTCGTGGGGACAACCCTATAGACCTCCGACATGATGGTGGCGGGCCAATCTAGTCCCGGGGTCGTGGGGACGACCCTATAGTCGTCGGACAAGTCGGCGGCGGGCCAACATAGTCCCGGGGTCGTGGGTACGATCCTATAGTCTTCGGACATGTCGGCGGCGGGCCAACGTATGCCCAGGGTCGTAGGGACGACCCTATAGTCGTCGGACAAGTCGGCGGCGGGCCAACCTAGTCCCGGGGTCGTGGAGACGACCCTATAGTCGTCGGACATGACGGCGGCGGGGCAATCCAGTCCTGGGGTCGTGGGGACGACCCTATAGTCGTCGGACAAGTCGGCGGCGGGCCAACGTATGCCCAGGGTCGTAGGGACGAACCGATAGTCGTCGGACATGACGGTGGCGGGCCAATCTAGCCCAGGGGTTGTGGGGACGACCCTATAGTCGTCGGACATGTCGGCGGCTGGCCAACCTAGTCCCGGGGTCGTGGGGACGACCCTATAGTCGTCGGACCAGTCGGCGGCGGGCCAACCTAGTCCCGGGGTCGTGGGGACGACCCTATATTCGTCGGACAAGACGGTGGCTGGGCAACTTTGGCCAGTGGTCGTGGGGACGACCCTATACTCGTCGGACATGTCGGCGGCTGGCCAACCTAGTCCCGTGGTCGTGGGGACGACCCTATACTCGTCGGACATGTCGGCGGCTGGCCAACCTAGTCCCGGGGTCGTGGAGACGACCCTATAGTCGTCGGAGAAGTCGGCGGCTGGCCAACCTAGTCCCGGGGTCGTGGAGACGACCCAATAGTCGTCGGACAAGTCGGCGGCGGGCCAACCTAGTCCCGGGGTCGTGGGGACGACCCTATAGTCGTCGGACATGTCGGCGGCAGGGCAACTTTGGGCCGTGGTCGTGGGGACGACCCTATAGTCGTCGGACATGACGGTGCCGGGGCAATCTAGCCCCGGGGTCGTGGGGACGACCCTATAGACGTCGGACATGTCGGCGGCGGGCCAACCTAGTCCCGGGGTCGTGGGGACGACTTATAGTCGTCGGACATGTCGGCGGCAGGGCAACTTTGGCCCGTGGTCGTGGGGACGACCCTATAGTCGTCGGACATGTCGGCGGCTGGCCAACCTAGTCCCGTGGTCGTGGGGACGACCCTATACTCGTCGGACATGTCGGCGGCTGGCCAACCTAGTCCCGTGGTCGTGGGGACGACCCTATACTCGTCGGACATGTCGGCGGCTGGTCAACCTAGTCCCGGGGTCGTGGAGACGACCCTATAGTCGTCGGACAAGTCGGCGGCGGGCCAACCTAGTCCCGGGGTCGTGGAGACGACCCAATAGTCGTCGGACAAGTCGGCGGCGGGCCAACCTAGTCCCGGGGTCGTGGGGACGACCCTATAGTCGTCGGACATGTCGGCGGCAGGGCAACTTTGGCCCGTGGTCGTGGGGACGACCCTATAGTCGTCGGACATGACGCTGCAGGGGCAATGTAGCCCCGGGGTCGTGGGGACGACGCTATAGACGTCGGACTTGTCGGCGGCGGGCCAACCTAGTCCCGGGGTCGTGGGGACGACCCTATAGTCGTCGGACATGTTGGCGGCAGGGCAACTTTGGCCCGTGGACGTGGGGACGACCCTATAGACGTCGGACATGTCGGCGGCGGGCCAACCTAGTCCCGGGGTCGTGGGGACGACCCTATAGTCGTCGGACATGTCGGCGGCAGGGCAACTTTGGCCCGTGGTCGTGGGGACGACCCTATAATCGCCGGACATGTCGGCGGCGGGCCAACCTAGTCCCGGGGTCGTGGAGACGACCCTATAGTCGTCGGACATGACGGTGGCGGGGCAATCTAGTCCGGGGGTCGTGGGGACTTCCCTATAGTCGTCGGACAAGTCAACGGCTGGCCAACCTAGTCCCGTGGTCGTGGGGACGACCCTATAGTCGTCGGACATGTCGGCGGCTGGGCAACTTTGGCCCGTGGTCGTGGGGACGTCTCTATAGTCGTCGGACAAGTCGGCGGCGGGCCAACCTAGTCCCGGGGTCGTGGAGACGACCCTATAGTCGTCGGACATGACGGTGGCGGGGCAATCTAGTCCCGGGGTCGTGGGGACGACCCTATAGTCGTCGGACATGACGGTGGCGGGCCAATCTAGTCCCGGGGTCGTGGGGACGACCCCATAGTCGTCGGACATGTCGGCGGCTGGGCAACTTTGGCCCGTGGTCGTGGGGACGACCCTATAGTCGTCGGACAAGTCGGCGGCGGGCCAACCTAGTCCCGGGGTCGTGGAGACGACCCTATAGTCGTCGGACATGACGGTGGCGGGGCAATCTAGTCCCGGGGTCGTGGGGACGACCCTATAGTCGTCGGACATGACGGTGGCGGGCCAATCTAGTCCCGGGGTCGTCGGGACGACCCCATAGTCGTCGAACATGTCGGCGGCGGGCCAACCTAGTCCCGTGGTCGTGGGGACGTCTCTATAGTCGTCGGACAAGTCGGCGGCGGGCCAACCTAGTCCCGGGGTCGTGGAGACGACCCTATAGTCGTCGGACATGACGGTGGCGGGGCAATCTAGTCCGGGGGTCGTGGGGACGATCCCGTATTTGTCGGACATAACGGTGGTGGGCCAATCTATTCCTGGGGCCGTGGGCACGACCCTATAGTCGTCGGACATGTCGGCGGCTTGCCAACCTAGTCCCGGGATCGTGGGGACGCCTCTATAGTCGTCGGACAAGTCGGCGGCGGGCCAACCTAGTCCCGGGGTCGTGGGGACGACCTTATAGTCGTCGGACAAGTCGGCGGCGGGCCAACCTAGACCCGGGGTCGTGGGGACGACCCTATAGTCGTCGGACATGACGGTGGCGGGGCAATCTAGTCCGGGGGTCGTGGGGACGACCCCATAGTCGTCGAACATGTCGGCGGCGGGCCAACCTAGTCCCGTGGTCGTGGGGACGTCTCTATAGTCGTCGGACAAGTCGGCGGCGGGCCAACCTAGTCCCGGGGTCGTGGAGACGACCCTATAGTCGTCGGACATGACGGTGGCGGGGCAATCTAGTCCGGGGGTCGTGGGGACGATCCTGTAGTCGTCGGACATGACGGTGGTGGGCCAATCTATTCCTGGGGCCGTGGGGACGACCCTATAGTCGTCGGACATGTCGGCGGCTGGCCAACCTAGTCCCGGGATCGTGGGGACGCCTCTATAGTCGTCGGACAAGTCGGCGGCGGGCCAACCTAGTCCCGGGGTCGTGGGGACGACCCTATAGTCGTCGGACATGACGGTCGGCGGGCCAATCTAGTCCCGGGCTCGTGGGGACGACCCTATAGTCGTCGGACATGTCGGCGGCTGGGCAACTTTGGCCCGTGTTCGTGGGGACGTCTCTATAGTCGTCGGACAAGTCGGCGGCGGGCCAACCTAGTCCCGGGGTCGTGGAGACGACCCTATAGTCGTCGGACGTGACGGTGGCGGGGCAATCTAGTCCGGGGGTCGTGGGGACGACCCCATAGTCGTCGAACATGTCGGCGGCGGGCCAACCTAGTCCCGTGGTCGTGGGGACGTCTCTATAGTCGTCGGACAAGTCGGCGGCGGGCCAACCTAGTCCCGGGGTCGTGGAGACGACCCTATAGTCGTCGGACATGACGGTGGCGGGCCAACATAGTCCCGGGGTCGTGGAGAGGACCCTATAGTCGTCGGACATGACGGTGGCGGGGCAATCTAGTCCCGGGGTCGTGGGGACGAGCCTATAGTCGTCGGACATGTCGGCGGCTGACCAACTTTGGCCCGGGGTCGTGGAGACGACCCTATAGTCGTCGGACATGACGGAGGCGGGGTAATCTACTCCTGGGGTCATGGGGACGACCCCATAGTAGTCGGACAAGTCGGCGGCGGGCCAACCTAGTCCCGGGGTCGTGGGGACAACCCTATAGTCGTCGGACATGTCGGCGGCTGGCCAACCTAGTCCCAGGGTCGTAGGGACGACCCTATAGTCGTCGGACAAGTCGGCGGCGGGCCAACCTAGTCCCGGGGTCGTGGAGACGACCCTATAGTCGTCGGACATGACGGTGGCGGGGTAATCCAGTCCTGGGGTCGTGGGGACGACCCTATAGTCGTCGGACAAGTCGGCGGCGGGCCAACGTATGCCCAGGGTCGTAGGGACGACCCTATAGTCGTCGGACAAGTCGGCGGCGGGCCAACCTAGTCCCGGGGTCGTGGGGACGATCCTGTAGTCGTCGTACATGACGGTGGTGGGCCAATCTATTCCTGGGGCCGTGGGGACGACCCTATAGTCGTCGGACATGTCGGCGGCGGGCCAACATAGTCCCGGGGTCGTGGAGAGGACCCTATTGTCGTCGGACATGACGGTGGCGGGGCAATCTAGTCCCGGGGTCGTGGGGACGAGCCTATAGTCGTCGGACATGTCGGCGGCTGACCAACTTTGGCCCGGGGTCGTGGAGACGACCCTATAGTCGTCGGACATGACGGAGGCGGGGTAATCTACTCCTGGGGTCATGGGGACGACCCCATAGAAGTCGGACAAGTCGGCGGCGGGCCAACCTAGTCCCGGGGTCGTGGGGACAACCCTATAGTCGTCGGACATGTCGGCGGCTGGCCAACCTAGTCCCGGGGTGTTAGGGACGACCCTGTAGTCGTTGGACAAGTCGGCGGCGGGCCAACCTAGTCCCGGGGTCGTGGGTACGACCCTATAGTCGTCGGACATGTCGGCGGCGGGCCAACGTATGCCCAGGGTCGTAGGGACGACCCTATAGTCGTCGGACAAGTCGGCGGCGGGCCAACCTAGTCCCGGGGTCGTGGAGACGACCCTATAGTCGTCGGACATGACGGTGGCGGGGCAATCCAGTCCTGGGGTCGTGGGGACGACCCTATAGTCGTCGGACAAGTCGGCGGCGGGCCAACGTATGCCCAGGGTCGTAGGGACGAACCGATAGTCGTCGGACATGACGGTGGCTGGCCAATCTAGCCCTGGGGTTGTGGGGACGACCCTATAGTCGTCGGACATGTCGGCGGCTGGCCAACCTAGTCCCGGGGTCGTGGAGACGACCCTATAGTCGTCGGAGAAGTCGGCGGCTGGCCAACCTAGTCCCGGGGTCGTGGAGACGACCCAATTGTCGTCGGACAAGTCGGCGGCGGGCCAACCTAGTCCCGGGGTCGTGGGGACGACCCTATAGTCGTCGGACATGTCGGCGGCAGGGCAACTTTGGCCCGTGGTCGTGGGGACGACCCTATAGTCGTCGGACATGACGGTGCCGGGGCAATCTAGCCCCGGGGTCGTGGGGACGACCCTATAGACGTCGGACATGTCGGCGGCGGGCCAACCTAGTCCCGGGGTCGTGGGGACGACTTATAGTCGTCGGACATGTCGGCGGCAGGGCAACTTTGGCCCGTGGTCGTGGGGACGACCCTATAGTCGTCGGCCATGTCGGCGGCTGGCCAACCTAGTCCCGTGGTCGTGGGGACGACCCTATACTCGTCGGACATGTCGGCGGCTGGCCAACCTAGTCCCGTGGTCGTGGGGACGACCCTATACTCGTCGGACATGTCGGCGGCTGGCCAACCTAGTCCCGGGGTCGTGGAGACGACCCTATAGTCGTCGGACAAGTCGGCGGCTGGCCAACCTAGTCCCGGGGTCGTGGAGACGACCCAATAGTCGTCGGACAAGTCGGCGGCGGGCCAACCTAGTCCCGGGGTCGTGGGGACGACCCTATAGTCGTCGGACATGTCGGCGGCAGGACAACTTTGGCCCGTGGTCGTGGGGACGACCCTATAGTCGTCGGACATGTCGGCGGCGGGCCAACCTAGTCCCGGGGTCGTGGGGACGACCCTATAGTCGTCGGACACGTCGGCGGCGGGCCAATCTTGCCCCGGGGTCGTGGGGACGACCGTATAGACGTCGGACATGTCGGCGGCGGGCCAACCTAGTCCCGGGGTCGTGGGGACGACCCTATAGTCGTCGGACATGTCGGCGGCTGGCCATCTTTGGCCCGGGGCGTGGGGACGACCCTATAGTCGTCGGACATGACGGTGGCGGGCCAATCTTGCTCCGGGGTCGTGAGGACGACCCTATAGTCGTTGGACATGTCGGCGGCTGGCCAACTTTGGACAGTGGTCGTGGGGACGACCCTATAGTCGTCGGACAAGTCGGCGGCTGGGCAACTTTGGCCAGTGGTCGTGGGGACGACCCTATAGTCGTGGGACATGTCGGCGGCAGGCCAACGTATGCCCAGGGTCGTAGGGACGAACCTATAGTCGTCGGACATGACGGTGGCGGGCCAATCTTGCTCCGGGGTCGTGAGGACGACCCTATAGTCGTTGGACATGTCGGCGGCTGGCCAACTTTGGACAGTGGTCGTGGGGACGACCCTATAGTCGTCGGACAAGTCGGCGGCTGGCCAACCTACTCCCGGGGTCGTGGGGACGAACCTATATTCGTCGGGCATGACGGTGGCGGGCCAATCTTGCCCCGGGGTCGTGGGGACGACCGTATAGACGTCGGACATGTCGGCGGCGGGCCAACCTAGTCCCGGGGTCGTGGGGACGACCCTATAGTCGTCGGACATGACGGTGCCGGGCAATCTAGCCCCGGGGTCGTGGGGACGACCCTATAGTCGTCGGACAAGTCGGCGGCGGGCCAACCTAGTCCCGTGGTCGTGGGGACGACCGTATAGTCGTCGGACAAGTCGGCGGCGGGCCAACCTAGACCCGGGGTCGTGGGGACGACCCTATAGTCGTCGGACATGTCGGCGGCAGGGCAACTTTGGCCCGAGGTCTTGGGGACGACCCTATAGTCGTCGGACAAGTCGGCGGCTGGCCAACCTAGTCCCGGGTTCGTGGGGACGACCCTATAGTCGTCGGACAAATCGGCGGCGGGCCAACCTACTCCCGGGGTCGTGGGGACGACCCTATAGTCGTCGGACAAGTCGGCGGCGGGCCAACCTAGACCCGGGGTCGTGGGGACGACCCTATAGTCGTCGGACATGTCGGCGGCAGGGCAACTTTGGCCCGTGGTCTTGGGGACGACCCTATAGTCGTCGGACAAGTCGGCGGCTGGCCAACCTAGACCCGGGGTGGTGGGGACGACCCTATAGTCGTCGGACATGTCGGCGGCTGGCCAACCTCATCTCGTGGTCGTGGGGACGACCCCATAGTCGTAGGACACGTCGGCGGCGGCCAACCTAGTCCCGGGGTCGTGGGGACGACCCTATAGTCGTCGAACATGTCGGCGGCTGGCCAACCTATTCTCGTGGTCGTGGGGACGACCCCATAGTCGTAGGACACGTCGGCGGCGGGCCAATCTTGCCCCGGGGTCGTGGGGACGACCCTATAGTCGTCGGACATGACGGTGGCGGGCCAATCTAGTCCCGGGGTCGTGGGGACGACCCCATAGTCGTCGGACATGTCGGCTGCTGGCCAACCTAGTCCCGGGGTCGTGGGGACGACCCTATAGTCGTCGGACATTCCGGCGGCAGGGCAAATTTTGGCCCGGGGCGTGGGGACGACCCTATAGTCGTCGGACATGTCGGTGACTGCCCAACCTAGTCCCGGGGTCGTGGGGACGACCCTATAGTCGTCGGACATGTCGGCGGCAGGGCAACTTTGGCCCGTGGTCGTGGGGGCGACCCTATAGTCGTCGGACATGTCGGCGGCTGGCCAACCTAGACCCGGGGTGGTGGGGACGACCCTATAGTCGTCGGACATGTCGGCGGCTGGCCAACCTCATCTCGTGGTCGTGGGGACGACCCCATAGTCGTAGGACACGTCGGCGGCGGGCCAATCTAGTCCCGGGGTCGTGGGGACGACCCTATAGTCGTCGGACATGTCGGCGGCTGGCCAACTTTGGCCCGTGGTCTTGGGGACGACCCTATAGTCGTCGGACATGTCGGTGACTGCCCTACCTAGTCCCGGGTTCGTGGGGACGACCCTATAGTCGTCGGACAAGTCGGCCGCAGGCCGATCTAGTCCCGGGGTCGTGGGGACGACCCTATAGTCGTCGGACAAGTCGGCGGCGGGCCAACCTAGACCCGGGGTCGTGGGGACGACCCTATAGTCGTCGGACATGTCGGCGGCAGGGCAACTTTGGCCCGTGGTCTTGGGGACGACCCTATAGTCGTCGGACAAGTCGGCGGCTGGCCAACCTGGACCCGGGGTGGTGGGGACGACCCTATAGTCGTCGGACATGTCGGCGGCTGGCCAACCTCATCTCGTGGTCGTGGGGACGACCCCATAGTCGTAGGACACGTCGGCGGCGGCCAACCTAGTCCCGGGGTCGTGGGGACGACCCTATAGTCGTCGAACATGTCGGCGGCTGGCCAACCTATTCTCGTGGTCGTGGGGACGACCCCATAGTCGTAGGACACGTCGGCGGCGGGCCAATCGTGCCCCGGGGTCGTGGGGACGACCCTATAGTCGTCGGACATGACGGTGGCGGGCCAATCTAGTCCCGGGGTCGTGGGGACGACCCCATAGTCGTCGGACATGTCGGCTGCTGGCCAACCTAGTCCCGGGGTCGTGGGGACGACCCTATAGTCGTCGGACATGTCGGCGGCAGGGCAAATTTTGGCCCGGGGCGTGGGGACGACCCTATAGTCGTCGGACATGTCGGTGACTGGCCAACCTAGTCCCGGGGTCGTGGGGACGACCCTATAGTCGTCGGACATGTCGGCGGCAGGGCAACTTTGGCCCGTGGTCGTGGAGACGACCCTATAGTCGTCGGACATGTCGGCGGCTGGCCAACCTAGACCCGGGGTGGTGGGGACGACCCTATAGTCGTCGGACATATCGGCGGCTGGCCAACCTCATCTCGTGGTCGTGGGGACGACCCCATAGTCGTAGGACACGTCGGCGGCGGGCCAATCTAGTCCCGTGGTCTTGGGGACGACCCTATAGTCGTCGGACATGTCGGTGACTGGCCAACCTAGTCCCGGGTTCGTGGGGACGACCCTATAGTCGTCGGACAAGTCGGCGGCGGGCCAACCTACTCCCGGGGTCGTGGGGACGACCCTATAGTCGTCGGACAAGTCGGCGGCCGGCGAACCTAGTCCCGGGGTCGTGGGGACGACCCTATAGTCGTCGGACATGTCGGCGGCTGGGCAACTTTGGACAGTGGTCGTGGGGACGGCCCTATAGTCGTCGGACATGTCGGTGACTGGGCAAATTTTGGCCCGGGGCGTGGGGACGACCCTATAGTCGTCGGACATGACGGTGCCGGGGCAATCTAGCCCCGGGGTCGTGGGGACGACCCTATAGTCGTCGGACAAGTCGGCGGCGGGCCAACCTAGTCCCGTGGTCGTGGGGACGACCGTATAGTCGTCGGACAAGTCGGCGGCGGGCCAACCTAGTCCCGTGGTCGTGGGGACGTCTCTATAGTCGTCGGACAAGTCGGCGGCGGGCCAACCTAGTCCCGGGGTCGTGGAGACGACCCTATAGTCGTCGGACATGACGGTGGCGGGGCAATCTAGTCCGGGGGTCGTGGGGACGATCCTGTAGTCGTCGGACATGACGGTGGTGGGCCAATCTATTCCTGGGGCCGTGGGGACGACCCTATAGTCGTCGGACATGTCGGCGGCTGGCCAACCTAGTCCCGGGATCGTGGGGACGCCTCTATAGTCGTCGGACAAGTCGGCGGCGGGCCAACCTAGTCCCGGGGTCGTGGGGACGACCCTATAGTCGTCGGACATGACGGTCGGCGGGCCAATCTAGTCCCGGGCTCGTGGGGACGACCCTATAGTCGTCGGACATGTCGGCGGCTGGGCAACTTTGGCCCGTGTTCGTGGGGACGTCTCTATAGTCGTCGGACAAGTCGGCGGCGGGCCAACCTAGTCCCGGGGTCGTGGAGACGACCCTATAGTCGTCGGACGTGACGGTGGCGGGGCAATCTAGTCCGGGGGTCGTGGGGACGACCCCATAGTCGTCGAACATGTCGGCGGCGGGCCAACCTAGTCCCGTGGTCGTGGGGACGTCTCTATAGTCGTCGGACAAGTCGGCGGCGGGCCAACCTAGTCCCGGGGTCGTGGAGACGACCCTATAGTCGTCGGACATGACGGTGGCGGGCCAACATAGTCCTGGGGTCGTGGAGAGGACCCTATAGTCGTCGGACATGACGGTGGCGGGGCAATCTAGTCCCGGGGTCGTGGGGACGAGCCTATAGTCGTCGGACATGTCGGCGGCTGACCAACTTTGGCCCGGGGTCGTGGAGACGACCCTATAGTCGTCGGACATGACGGAGGCGGGGTAATCTACTCCTGGGGTCATGGGGACGACCCCATAGTAGTCGGACAAGTCGGCGGCGGGCCAACCTAGTCCCGGGGTCGTGGGGACAACCCTATAGTCGTCGGACATGTCGGCGGCTGGCCAACCTAGTCCCAGGGTCGTAGGGACGACCCTATAGTCGTCGGACAAGTCGGCGGCGGGCCAACCTAGTCCCGGGGTCGTGGAGACGACCCTATAGTCGTCGGACATGACGGTGGCGGGGCAATCCAGTCCTGGGGTCGTGGGGACGACCCTATAGTCGTCGGACAAGTCGGCGGCGGGCCAACGTATGCCCAGGGTCGTAGGGACGACCCTATAGTCGTCGGACAAGTCGGCGGCGGGCCAACCTAGTCCCGGGGTCGTGGGGACGATCCTGTAGTCGTCGTACATGACGGTGGTGGGCCAATCTATTCCTGGGGCCGTGGGGACGACCCTATAGTCGTCGGACATGTCGGCGGCGGGCCAACATAGTCCCGGGGTCGTGGAGAGGACCCTATTGTCGTCGGACATGACGGTGGCGGGGCAATCTAGTCCCGGGGTCGTGGGGACGAGCCTATAGTCGTCGGACATGTCGGCGGCTGACCAACTTTGGCCCGGGGTCGTGGAGACGACCCTATAGTCGTCGGACATGACGGAGGCGGGGTAATCTACTCCTGGGGTCATGGGGACGACCCCATAGTAGTCGGACAAGTCGGCGGCGGGCCAACCTAGTCCCGGGGTCGTGGGGACAACCCTATAGTCGTCGGACATGTCGGCGGCTGGCCAACCTAGTCCCGGGGTGTTAGGGACGACCCTGTAGTCGTTGGACAAGTCGGCGGCGGGCCAACCTAGTCCCGGGGTCGTGGGTACGACCCTATAGTCGTCGGACATGTCGGCGGCGGGCCAACGTATGCCCAGGGTCGTAGGGACAACCCTATAGTCGTCGGACAAGTCGGCGGCGGGCCAACCTAGTCCCGGGGTCGTGGAGACGACCCTATAGTCGTCGGACATGACGGTGGCGGGGCAATCCAGTCCTGGGGTCGTGGGGACGACCCTATAGTCGTCGGACAAGTCGGCGGCGGGCCAACGTATGCCCAGGGTCGTAGGGACGAACCGATAGTCGTCGGACATGACGGTGGCTGGCCAATCTAGCCCTGGGGTTGTGGGGACGACCCTATAGTCGTCGGACATGTCGGCGGCTGGCCAACCTAGTCCCGGGGTCGTGGAGACGACCCTATAGTCGTCGGAGAAGTCGGCGGCTGGCCAACCTAGTCCCGGGGTCGTGGAGACGACCCAATTGTCGTCGGACAAGTCGGCGGCGGGCCAACCTAGTCCCGGGGTCGTGGGGACGACCCTATAGTCGTCGGACATGTCGGCGGCAGGGCAACTTTGGCCCGTGGTCGTGGGGACGACCCTATAGTCGTCGGACATGACGGTGCCGGGGCAATCTAGCCCCGGGGTCGTGGGGACGACCCTATAGACGTCGGACATGTCGGCGGCGGGCCAACCTAGTCCCGGGGTCGTGGGGACGACTTATAGTCGTCGGACATGTCGGCGGCAGGGCAACTTTGGCCCGTGGTCGTGGGGACGACCCTATAGTCGTCGGACATGTCGGCGGCTGGCCAACCTAGTCCCGTGGTCGTGGGGACGACCCTATACTCGTCGGACATGTCGGCGGCTGGCCAACCTAGTCCCGTGGTCGTGGGGACGACCCTATACTCGTCGGACATGTCGGCGGCTGGCCAACCTAGTCCCGGGGTCGTGGAGACGACCCTATAGTCGTCGGACAAATCGGCGGCTGGCCAACCTAGTCCCGGGGTCGTGGAGACGACCCAATAGTCGTCGGACAAGTCGGCGGCGGGCCAACCTAGTCCCGGGGTCGTGGGGACGACCCTATAGTCGTCGGACATGTCGGCGGCAGGGCAACTTTGGCCCGTGGTCGTGGGGACGACCCTATAGTCGTCGGACATGACGCTGCAGGGGCAATGTAGCCCCGGGGTCGTGGGGACGACCCTATAGACGTCGGACTTGTCGGCGGCGGGCCAACCTAGTCCCGGGGTCGTGGGGACGACCCTATAGTCGTCGGACATGTTGGCGGCAGGGCAACTTTGGCCCGTGGACGTGGGGACGACCCTATAGACGTCGGACATGTCGGGGGCGGGCCAACCTAGTCCCGGGGTCGTGGGGACGACCCTATAGTCGTCGGACATGTCGGCGGCAGGGCAACTTTGGCCCGTGGTCGTGGGGACGACCCTATAGTCGTCGGACATGTCGGCGGCGGGCCAACCTAGTCCCGGGGTCGTGGAGACGACCCTATAGTCGTCGGACATGACGGTGGCGGGGCAATCTAGTCCCGGGGTCGTGGGGACGACCCTATAGTCGTCGGACATGACGGTGGCGGGCCAATCTAGTCCCGGGGTCGTGGGGACGACCCCATAGTCGTCGAACATGTCGGCGGCGGGCCAACCTAGTCCCGTGGTCGTGGGGACGTCTCTATAGTCGTCGGACAAGTCGGCGGCGGGCCAACCTAGTCCCGGGGTCGTGGAGACGACCCTATAGTCGTCGGACATGACGGTGGCGGGGCAATCTAGTCCGGGGGTCGTGGGGACGATCCTGTATTCGTCGGACATAACGGTGGTGGGCCAATCTATTCCTGGGGCCGTGGGGACGACCCTATAGTCGTCGGACATGTCGGCGGCTGGCCAACCTAGTCCCGGGATCGTGGGGACGCCTCTATAGTCGTCGGACAAGTCGGCGGCGGGCCAACCTAGTCCCGGGGTCGTGGAGACGACCCTACAGTCGTCGGACACGACGGTGGCGGGGCAATCTAGTCCGGGGGTCGTGGGGACGACCCCATAGTCGTCGAAAATGTCGGCGGCGGGCCAACCTAGTCCCGTGGTCGTGGGGACGTCTCTATAGTCGTCGGACAAGTCGGCGGCGGGCCAACCTAGTCCCGGGGTCGTGGAGACGACCCTATAGTCGTCGGACATGACGGTGGCGGGGCAATCTAGTCCGGGGGTCGTGGGGACGATCCTGTAGTCGTCGGACATGACGGTGGTGGGCCAATCTATTCCTGGGGCCGTGGGGACGACCGTATAGTCGTCGGACATGTCGGCGGCTGGCCAACCTAGTCCCGGGATCGTGGGGACGCCTCTATAGTCGTCGGACAAGTCGGCGGCGGGCCAACCTAGTCCCGGGGTCGTGGAGACGACCCTATAGTCGTCGGACATGACGGTGGCGGGGCAATCTAGTCCGGGGGTGGTGGGGACGTCCCTACAGTCGTCGGACATGTCGGCGGCTGGCCAACCTAGTCCCGGGGTCGTGGAGACGACCCTATAGTCGTCGGACATGTCGGCGGCTGACCAACTTTGGCCCGTGGTCGTGGGGACGACCCTATAGTCGTCGGACATGACGGTGGCGGGCCAATCTAGCCCCGCGGTCGTGGGGACGACCCTATAGTCGTCGGACATGACGGTGGCGGGCCAATCTAGTCCCGGGCTCGTGGGGACGACCCTATAGTCGTCGGACATGACGGTGGCGGGCCAATCTAGTCCCGGGGTCGTGGGGACGACCCTGTAGTCGTCGGACAAGTCGGCGGCGGGCCGACATATTCCCGGGGTCGTGGGGACGACCCTATAGTCGTCGGACAAGTCGGCGGCGGACCAACCTAGTCCCGGGGTCGTGGGGCGACCCTATAGTCGTCGGAGAAGTCGGCGGCTGGCCAACCTAGTCCCGGGGTCGTGGAGACGACCCAATAGTCGTCGGACAAGTCGGCGGCGGGCCAACCTAGTCCCGGGGTCGTGGGGACGACCCTATAGTCGTCGGACCAGTCGGCGGCGGGCCAACCTAGTCCCGGGGTCGTGGGGACGACCCTATATTCGTCGGACAAGACGGTGGCTGGGCAACTTTGGCCAGTGGTCGTGGGGACGACCCTATACTCGTCGGACATGTCGGCGGCTGGCCAACCTAGTCCCGTGGTCGTGGGGACGACCCTATACTCGTCGGACATGTCGGCGGCTGGCCAACCTAGTCCCGGGGTCGTGGAGACGACCCTATAGTCGTCGGAGAAGTCGGCGGCTGGCCAACCTAGTCCCGGGGTCGTGGAGACGACCCAATAGTCGTCGGACAAGTCGGCGGCGGGCCAACCTAGTCCCGGGGTCGTGGGGACGACCCTATAGTCGTCGGACATGTCGGCGGCAGGGCAACTTTGGGCCGTGGTCGTGGGGACGACCCTATAGTCGTCGGACATGACGGTGCCGGGGCAATCTAGCCCCGGGGTCGTGGGGACGACCCTATAGACGTCGGACATGTCGGCGGCGGGCCAACCTAGTCCCGGGGTCGTGGGGACGACTTATAGTCGTCGGACATGTCGGCGGCAGGGCAACTTTGGCCCGTGGTCGTGGGGACGACCCTATAGTCGTCGGACATGTCGGCGGCTGGCCAACCTAGTCCCGTGGTCGTGGGGACGACCCTATACTCGTCGGACATGTCGGCGGCTGGCCAACCTAGTCCCGTGGTCGTGGGGACGACCCTATACTCGTCGGACATGTCGGCGGCTGGCCAACCTAGTCCCGGGGTCGTGGAGACGACCCTATAGTCGTCGGACAAGTCGGCGGCGGGCCAACCTAGTCCCGGGGTCGTGGAGACGACCCAATAGTCGTCGGACAAGTCGGCGGCGGGCCAACCTAGTCCCGGGGTCGTGGGGACGACCCTATAGTCGTCGGACATGTCGGCGGCAGGGCAACTTTGGCCCGTGGTCGTGGGGACGACCCTATAGTCGTCGGACATGACGCTGCAGGGGCAATGTAGCCCCGGGGTCGTGGGGACGACCCTATAGACGTCGGACTTGTCGGCGGCGGGCCAACCTAGTCCCGGGGTCGTGGGGACGACCCTATAGTCGTCGGACATGTTGGCGGCAGGGCAACTTTGGCCCGTGGACGTGGGGACGACCCTATAGACGTCGGACATGTCGGCGGCGGGCCAACCTAGTCCCGGGGTCGTGGGGACGACCCTATAGTCGTCGGACATGTCGGCGGCAGGGCAACTTTGGCCCGTGGTCGTGGGGACGACCCTATAATCGCCGGACATGTCGGCGGCGGGCCAACCTAGTCCCGGGGTCGTGGAGACGACCCTATAGTCGTCGGACATGACGGTGGCGGGGCAATCTAGTCCGGGGGTCGTGGGGACTTCCCTATAGTCGTCGGACAAGTCGGCGGCTGGCCAACCTAGTCCCGTGGTCGTGGGGACGACCCTATAGTCGTCGGACATGTCGGCGGCTGGGCAACTTTGGCCCGTGGTCGTGGGGACGTCTCTATAGTCGTCGGACAAGTCGGCGGCGGGCCAACCTAGTCCCGGGGTCGTGGAGACGACCCTATAGTCGTCGGACATGACGGTGGCGGGGCAATCTAGTCCCGGGGTCGTGGGGACGACCCTATAGTCGTCGGACATGACGGTGGCGGGCCAATCTAGTCCCGGGGTCGTGGGGACGACCCCATAGTCGTCGGACATGTCGGCGGCTGGGCAACTTTGGCCCGTGGTCGTGGGGACGACCCTATAGTCGTCGGACAAGTCGGCGGCGGGCCAACCTAGTCCCGGGGTCGTGGAGACGACCCTATAGTCGTCGGACATGACGGTGGCGGGGCAATCTAGTCCCGGGGTCGTGGGGACGACCCTATAGTCGTCGGACATGACGGTGGCGGGCCAATCTAGTCCCGGGGTCGTCGGGACGACCCCATAGTCGTCGAACATGTCGGCGGCGGGCCAACCTAGTCCCGTGGTCGTGGGGACGTCTCTATAGTCGTCGGACAAGTCGGCGGCGGGCCAACCTAGTCCCGGGGTCGTGGAGACGACCCTATAGTCGTCGGACATGACGGTGGCGGGGCAATCTAGTCCGGGGGTCGTGGGGACGATCCCGTATTTGTCGGACATAACGGTGGTGGGCCAATCTATTCCTGGGGCCGTGGGGACGACCCTATAGTCGTCGGACATGTCGGCGGCTGGCCAACCTAGTCCCGGGATCGTGGGGACGCCTCTATAGTCGTCGGACAAGTCGGCGGCGGGCCAACCTAGTCCCGGGGTCGTGGGGACGACCTTATAGTCGTCGGACAAGTCGGCGGCGGGCCAACCTAGACCCGGGGTCGTGGGGACGACCCTATAGTCGTCGGACATGTCGGCGGCAGGGCAACTTTGGCCCGTGGTCTTGGGGACGACCCTATAGTCGTCGGACAAGTCGGCGGCGGGCCAACATAGTCCCGGGGTCGTGGAGAGGACCCTATAGTCGTCGGACATGACGGTGGCGGGGCAATCTAGTCCGGGGGTCGTGCGGACGACCCCATAGTCGTCGAACATGTCGGCGGCGGGCCAACCTAGTCCCGTGGTCGTGGGGACGTCTCTATAGTCGTCGGACAAGTCGGCGGCGGGCCAACCTAGTCCCGGGGTCGTGGAGACGACCCTATAGTCGTCGGACATGACGGTGGCGGGGCAATCTAGTCCGGGGGTCGTGGGGACGATCCTGTAGTCGTCGGACATGACGGTGGTGGGCCAATCTATTCCTGGGGCCGTGGGGACGACCCTATAGTCGTCGGACATGTCGGCGGCTGGCCAACCTAGTCCCGGGATCGTGGGGACGCCTCTATAGTCGTCGGACAAGTCGGCGGCGGGCCAACCTAGTCCCGGGGTCGTGGGGACGACCCTATAGTCGTCGGACATGACGGTCGGCGGGCCAATCTAGTCCCGGGCTCGTGGGGACGACCCTATAGTCGTCGGACATGTCGGCGGCTGGGCAACTTTGGCCCGTGTTCGTGGGGACGTCTCTATAGTCGTCGGACAAGTCGGCGGCGGGCCAACCTAGTCCCGGGGTCGTGGAGACGACCCTATAGTCGTCGGACGTGACGGTGGCGGGGCAATCTAGTCCGGGGGTCGTGGGGACGACCCCATAGTCGTCGAACATGTCGGCGGCGGGCCAACCTAGTCCCGTGGTCGTGGGGACGTCTCTATAGTCGTCGGACAAGTCGGCGGCGGGCCAACCTAGTCCCGGGGTCGTGGAGACGACCCTATAGTCGTCGGACATGACGGTGGCGGGCCAACATAGTCCCGGGGTCGTGGAGAGGACCCTATAGTCGTCGGACATGACGGTGGCGGGGCAATCTAGTCCCGGGGTCGTGGGGACGAGCCTATAGTCGTCGGACATGTCGGCGGCTGACCAACTTTGGCCCGGGGTCGTGGAGACGACCCTATAGTCGTCGGACATGACGGAGGCGGGGTAATCTACTCCTGGGGTCATGGGGACGACCCCATAGTAGTCGGACAAGTCGGCGGCGGGCCAACCTAGTCCCGGGGTCGTGGGGACAACCCTATAGTCGTCGGACATGTCGGCGGCTGGCCAACCTAGTCCCAGGGTCGTAGGGACGACCCTATAGTCGTCGGACAAGTCGGCGGCGGGCCAACCTAGTCCCGGGGTCGTGGGGACGATCCTGTAGTCGTCGTACATGACGGTGGTGGGCCAATCTATTCCTGGGGCCGTGGGGACGACCCTATAGTCGTCGGACATGTCGGCGGCGGGCCAACATAGTCCCGGGGTCGTGGAGAGGACCCTATTGTCGTCGGACATGACGGTGGCGGGGCAATCTAGTCCCGGGGTCGTGGGGACGAGCCTATAGTCGTCGGACATGTCGGCGGCTGACCAACTTTGGCCCGGGGTCGTGGAGACGACCCTATAGTCGTCGGACATGACGGAGGCGGGGTAATCTACTCCTGGGGTCATGGGGACGACCCCATAGAAGTCGGACAAGTCGGCGGCGGGCCAACCTAGTCCCGGGGTCGTGGGGACAACCCTATAGTCGTCGGACATGTCGGCGGCTGGCCAACCTAGTCCCGGGGTGTTAGGGACGACCCTGTAGTCGTTGGACAAGTCGGCGGCGGGCCAACCTAGTCCCGGGGTCGTGGGTACGACCCTATAGTCGTCGGACATGTCGGCGGCGGGCCAACGTATGCCCAGGGTCGTAGGGACGACCCTATAGTCGTCGGACAAGTCGGCGGCGGGCCAACCTAGTCCCGGGGTCGTGGAGACGACCCTATAGTCGTCGGACATGACGGTGGCGGGGCAATCCAGTCCTGGGGTCGTGGGGACGACCCTATAGTCGTCGGACAAGTCGGCGGCGGGCCAACGTATGCCCAGGGTCGTAGGGACGAACCGATAGTCGTCGGACATGACGGTGGCTGGCCAATCTAGCCCTGGGGTTGTGGGGACGACCCTATAGTCGTCGGACATGTCGGCGGCTGGCCAACCTAGTCCCGGGGTCGTGGAGACGACCCTATAGTCGTCGGAGAAGTCGGCGGCTGGCCAACCTAGTCCCGGGGTCGTGGAGACGACCCAATTGTCGTCGGACAAGTCGGCGGCGGGCCAACCTAGTCCCGGGGTCGTGGGGACGACCCTATAGTCGTCGGACATGTCGGCGGCAGGGCAACTTTGGCCCGTGGTCGTGGGGACGACCCTATAGTCGTCGGACATGACGGTGCCGGGGCAATCTAGCCCCGGGGTCGTGGGGACGACCCTATAGACGTCGGACATGTCGGCGGCGGGCCAACCTAGTCCCGGGGTCGTGGGGACGACTTATAGTCGTCGGACATGTCGGCGGCAGGGCAACTTTGGCCCGTGGTCGTGGGGACGACCCTATAGTCGTCGGACATGTCGGCGGCTGGCCAACCTAGTCCCGTGGTCGTGGGGACGACCCTATACTCGTCGGACATGTCGGCGGCTGGCCAACCTAGTCCCGTGGTCGTGGGGACGACCCTATACTCGTCGGACATGTCGGCGGCTGGCCAACCTAGTCCCGGGGTCGTGGAGACGACCCTATAGTCGTCGGACAAGTCGGCGGCTGGCCAACCTAGTCCCGGGGTCGTGGAGACGACCCAATAGTCGTCGGACAAGTCGGCGGCGGGCCAACCTAGTCCCGGGGTCGTGGGGACGACCCTATAGTCGTCGGACATGTCGGCGGCAGGACAACTTTGGCCCGTGGTCGTGGGGACGACCCTATAGTCGTCGGACATGTCGGCGGCGGGCCAACCTAGTCCCGGGGTCGTGGAGACGACCCTATAGTCGTCGGACATGACGGTGGCGGGGCAATCTAATCCCGGGGTCGTGGGGACGACCCTATAGTCGTCGGACATGACGGTGGCGGGCCAATCTAGTCCCGGGGTCGTGGGGACGACCCCATAGTCGTCGAACATGTCGGCGGCGGGCCAACCTAGTCCCGTGGTCGTGGGGACGTCTCTATAGTCGTCGGACAAGTCGGCGGCGGGCCAACCTAGTCCCGGGGTCGTGGAGACGACCCTATAGTCGTCGGACATGACGGTGGCGGGGCAATCTAGTCCGGGGGTCGTGGGGACGATCCTGTATTCGTCGGACATAACGGTGGTGGGCCAATCTATTCCTGGGGCCGTGGGGACGACCCTATAGTCGTCGGACATGTCGGCGGCTGGCCAACCTAGTCCCGGGATCGTGGGGACGCCTCTATAGTCGTCGGACAAGTCGGCGGCGGCCCAACCTAGTCCCGGGGTCGTGGAGACGACCCTATAGTCGTCGGACACGACGGTGGCGGGGCAATCTAGTCCGGGGGTCGTGGGGACGACCCCATAGTCGTCGAACATGTCGGCGGCGGGCCAACCTAGTCCCGTGGTCGTGGGGACGTCTCTATAGTCGTCGGACAAGTCGGCGGCGGGCCAACCTAGTCCCGGGGTCGTGGAGACGACCCTATAGTCGTCGGACATGACGGTGGCGGGGCAATCTAGTCCGGGGGTCGTGGGGACGATCCTGTAGTCGTCGGACATGACGGTGGTGGGCCAATCTATTCCTGGGGCCGTGGGGACGACCGTATAGTCGTCGGACATGTCGGCGGCTGGCCAACCTAGTCCCGGGATCGTGGGGACGCCTCTATAGTCGTCGGACAAGTCGGCGGCGGGCCAACCTAGTCCCGGGGTCGTGGAGACGACCCTATAGTCGTCGGACATGACGGTGGCGGGGCAATCTAGTCCGGGGGTGGCGGGGACGTCCCTACAGTCGTCGGACATGTCGGCGGCTGGCCAACCTAGTCCCGGGGTCGTGGAGACGACCCTATAGTCGTCGGACATGTCGGCGGCTGACCAACTTTGGCCCGTGGTCGTGGGGACGACCCTATAGTCGTCGGACATGACGGTGGCGGGCCAATCTAGCCCCGCGGTCGTGGGGACGACCCTATAGTCGTCGGACATGACGGTGGCGGGCCAATCTAGTCCCGGGCTCGTGGGGACGACCCTATAGTCGTCGGACATGACGGTGGCGGGCCAATCTAGTCCCGGGGTCGTGGGGACGACCCTGTAGTCGTCGGACAAGTCGGCGGCGGGCCGACATATTCCCGGGGTCGTGGGGACGACCCTATAGTCGTCGGACAAGTCGGCGGCGGACCAACCTAGTCCCGGGGTCGTGGGGCGACCCTATAGTCGTCGGACATGACGTTGGCGGGCCAATCTAGTCCCGGGGTCGTGGGGACGACCCTATAGTCGTCGGACATGTCGGCGGCTGGCCAACTTTGGCCCGTGGTCGTGGGGACAACCCTATAGACCTCCGACATGATGGTGGCGGGCCAATCTAGTCCCGGGGTCGTGGGGACGACCCTATAGTCGTCGGACAAGTCGGCGGCGGGCCAACATAGTCCCGGGGTCGTGGGTACGATCCTATAGTCTTCGGACATGTCGGCGGCGGGCCAATGTATGCCCAGGGTCGTAGGGACGACCCTATAGTCGTCGGACAAGTCGGCGGCGGGCCAACCTAGTCCCGGGGTCGTGGAGACGACCCTATAGTCGTCGGACATGACGGCGGCGGGGCAATCCAGTCCTGGGGTCGTGGGGACGACCCTATAGTCGTCGGACAAGTCGGCGGCGGGCCAACGTATGCCCAGGGTCGTAGGGACGAACCGATAGTCGTCGGACATGACGGTGGCGGGCCAATCTAGCCCAGGGGTTGTGGGGACGACCCTATAGTCGTCGGACATGTCGGCGGCTGGCCAACCTAGTCCCGGGGTCGTGGGGACGACCCTATAGTCGTCGGACCAGTCGGCGGCGGGCCAACCTAGTCCCGGGATCGTGGGGACGACCCTATATTCGTCGGACAAGACGGTGGCTGGGCAACTTTGGCCAGTGGTCGTGGGGACGACCCTATACTCGTCGGACATGTCGGCGGCTGGCCAACCTAGTCCCGTGGTCGTGGGGACGACCCTATACTCGTCGGACATGTCGGCGGCTGGCCAACCTAGTCCCGGGGTCGTGGGGACGACCCTATAGTCGTCGGACATGTCGGCGGCAGGGCAACTTTGGCCCGTGGTCGTGGGGACGACCCTATAGTCGTCGGACATGACGCTGCAGGGGCAATGTAGCCCCGGGGTCGTGGGGACGACCCTATAGACGTCGGACTTGTCGGCGGCGGGCCAACCTAGTCCCGGGGTCGTGGGGACGACCCTATAGTCGTCGGACATGTTGGCGGCAGGGCAACTTTGGCCCGTGGACGTGGGGACGACCCTATAGACGTCGGACATGTCGGCGGCGGGCCAACCTAGTCCCGGGGTCGTGGGGACGACCCTATAGTCGTCGGACATGTCGGCGGCAGGGCAACTTTGGCCCGTGGTCGTGGGGACGACCCTATAATCGCCGGACATGTCGGCGGCGGGCCAACCTAGTCCCGGGGTCGTGGAGACGACCCTATAGTCGTCGGACATGACGGTGGCGGGGCAATCTAGTCCGGGGGTCGTGGGGACTTCCCTATAGTCGTCGGACAAGTCGGCGGCTGGCCAACCTAGTCCCGTGGTCGTGAGGACGACCCTATAGTCGTCGGACATGTCGGCGGCTGGGCAACTTTGGCCCGTGGTCGTGGGGACGTCTCTATAGTCGTCGGACAAGTCGGCGGCGGGCCAACCTAGTCCCGGGGTCGTGGAGACGACCCTATAGTCGTCGGACATGACGGTGGCGGGGCAATCTAGTCCCGGGGTCGTGGGGACGACCCTATAGTCGTCGGACATGACGGTGGCGGGCCAATCTAGTCCCGGGGTCGTGGGGACGACCCCATAGTCGTCGGACATGTCGGCGGCTGGGCAACTTTGGCCCGTGGTCGTGGGGACGACCCTATAGTCGTCGGACAAGTCGGCGGCGGGCCAACCTAGTCCCGGGGTCGTGGAGACGACCCTATAGTCGTCGGACATGACGGTGGCGGGGCAATCTAGTCCCGGGGTCGTGGGGACGACCCTATAGTCGTCGGACATGACGGTGGCGGGCCAATCTAGTCCCGGGGTCGTCGGGACGACCCCATAGTCGTCGAACATGTCGGCGGCGGGCCAACCTAGTCCCGTGGTCGTGGGGACGTCTCTATAGTCGTCGGACAAGTCGGCGGCGGGCCAACCTAGTCCCGGGGTCGTGGAGACGACCCTATAGTCGTCGGACATGACGGTGGCGGGGCAATCTAGTCCGGGGGTCGTGGGGACGATCCCGTATTCGTCGGACATAACGGTGGTGGGCCAATCTATTCCTGGGGCCGTGGGGACGACCCTATAGTCGTCGGACATGTCGGCGGCTGGCCAACCTAGTCCCGGGATCGTGGGGACGCCTCTATAGTCGTCGGACAAGTCGGCGGCGGGCCAACCTAGTCCCGGGGTCGTGGGGACGACCCTATAGTCGTCGGACATGACGGTCGGCGGGCCAATCTAGTCCCGGGCTCGTGGGGACGACCCTATAGTCGTCGGACATGTCGGCGGCTGGGCAACTTTGGCCCGGGGTCGTGGGGACGTCTCTATAGTCGTCGGACAAGTCGGCGGCGGGCCAACCTAGTCCCGGGGTCGTGGAGACGACCCTATAGTCGTCGGACACGACGGTGGCGGGGCAATCTAGTCCGGGGGTCGTGGGGACGACCCCATAGTCGTCGAACATGTCGGCGGCGGGCCAACCTAGTCCCGTGGTCGTGGGGACGTCTCTATAGTCGTCGGACAAGTCGGCGGCGGGCCAACCTAGTCCCGGGGTCGTGGAGACGACCCTATAGTCGTCGGACATGACGGTGGCGGGGCAATCTAGTCCGGGGGTCGTGGGGACGATCCTGTAGTCGTCGGACATGACGGTGGTGGGCCAATCTATTCCTGGGGCCGTGGGGACGACCGTATAGTCGTCGGACATGTCGGCGGCTGGCCAACCTAGTCCCGGGATCGTGGGGACGCCTCTATAGTCGTCGGACAAGTCGGCGGCGGGCCAACCTAGTCCCGGGGTCGTGGAGACGACCCTATAGTCGTCGGACATGACGGTGGCGGGGCAATCTAGTCCGGGGGTGGTGGGGACGTCCCTACAGTCGTCGGACATGTCGGCGGCTGGCCAACCTAGTCCCGGGGTCGTGGAGACGACCCTATAGTCGTCGGACATGTCGGCGGCTGACCAACTTTGGCCCGTGGTCGTGGGGACGACCCTATAGTCGTCGGACATGACGGTGGCGGGCCAATCTAGCCCCGCGGTCGTGGGGACGACCCTATAGTCGTCGGACATGACGGTGGCGGGCCAATCTAGTCCCGGGCTCGTGGGGACGACCCTATAGTCGTCGGACATGACGGTGGCGGGCCAATCTAGTCCCGGGGTCGTGGGGACGACCCTGTAGTCGTCGGACAAGTCGGCGGCGGGCCGACATATTCCCGGGGTCGTGGGGACGACCCTATAGTCGTCGGACAAGTCGGCGGCGGACCAACCTAGTCCCGGGGTCGTGGGGCGACCCTATAGTCGTCGGACATGACGTTGGCGGGCCAATCTAGTCCCGGGGTCGTGGGGACGACCCTATAGTCGTCGGACATGTCGGCGGCTGGCCAACTTTGGCCCGTGGTCGTGGGGACAACCCTATAGACCTCCGACATGATGGTGGCGGGCCAATCTAGTCCCGGGGTCGTGGGGACGACCCTATAGTCGTCGGACAAGTCGGCGGCGGGCCAACATAGTCCCGGGGTCGTGGAGAGGACCCTATAGTCGTCGGACATGACGGTGGCGGGGCAATCTAGTCCGGGGGTCGTGGGGACGACCCCATAGTCGTCGAACATGTCGGCGGCGGGCCAACCTAGTCCCGTGGTCGTGGGGACGTCTCTATAGTCGTCGGACAAGTCGGCGGCGGGCCAACCTAGTCCCGGGGTCGTGGAGACGACCCTATAGTCGTCGGACATGACGGTGGCGGGGCAATCTAGTCCGGGGGTCGTGGGGACGATCCTGTAGTCGTCGGACATGACGGTGGTGGGCCAATCTATTCCTGGGGCCGTGGGGACGACCCTATAGTCGTCGGACATGTCGGCGGCTGGCCAACCTAGTCCCGGGATCGTGGGGACGCCTCTATAGTCGTCGGACAAGTCGGCGGCGGGCCAACCTAGTCCCGGGGTCGTGGGGACGACCCTATAGTCGTCGGACATGACGGTCGGCGGGCCAATCTAGTCCCGGGCTCTTGGGGACGACCCTATAGTCGTCGGACATGTCGGCGGCTGGGCAACTTTGGCCCGTGGTCGTGGGGACGTCTCTATAGTCGTCGGACAAGTCGGCGGCGGGCCAATCTAGCCCCGCGGTCGTGGGGACGACCCTATAGTCGTCGGACATGACGGTGGCGGGCCAATCTAGTCCCGGGCTCGTGGGGACGACCCTATAGTCGTCGGACATGACGGTGGCGGGCCAATCTAGTCCCGGGGTCGTGGGGACGACCCTGTAGTCGTCGGACAAGTCGGCGGCGGGCCGACATATTCCCGGGGTCGTGGGGACGACCCTATAGTCGTCGGACAAGTCGGCGGCGGACCAACCTAGTCCCGGGGTCGTGGGGCGACCCTATAGTCGTCGGACATGACGGTGGCGGGCCAATCTAGTCCCGGGGTCGTGGGGACGAGCCTATAGTCGTCGGACATGTCGGCGGCTGACCAACTTTGGCCCGGGGTCGTGGAGACGACCCTATAGTCGTCGGACATGACGGAGGCGGGGTAATCTACTCCTGGGGTCATGGGGACGACCTCATAGTAGTCGGACAAGTCGGCGGCGGGCCAACCTAGTCCCGGGGTCGTGGGGACAACAATATAGTCGTCGGACATGTCGGCGGCTGGCCAACCTAGTCCCGGGGTCGTGGAGACGACCCTATAGTCGTCGGACATGACGGTGGCGGGGCAATCCAGTCCTGGGGTCGTGGGGACGACCCTATAGTCGTCGGACAAGTCGGCGGCGGGCCAACGTATGCCCAGGGTCGTAGGGACGACCCTATAGTCGTCGGACAAGTCGGCGGCGGGCCAACCTAGTCCCGGGGTCGTGGAGACGACCCTATAGTCGTCGGACATGACGGTGGCGGGGCAATCCAGTCCTGGGGTCGTGGGGACGACCCTATAGTCGTCGGACAAGTCGGCGGCGGGCCAACCTAGTCCCGGGGTCGTGGGTACGACCCTATAGTCGTCGGACATGTCGGCGGCGGGCCAACGTATGCCCAGGGTCGTAGGGACGACCCTATAGTCGTCGGACATGACGGAGGCGGGGTAATCTACTCCTGGGGTCATGGGGACGACCCCATAGTAGTCGGACAAGTCGGCGGCGGGCCAACCTAGTCCCGGGGTCGTGGGGACAACCCTATAGTCGTCGGACATGTCGGCGGCTGGCCAACCTAGTCCCGGGGTGTTAGGGACGACCCTGTAGTCGTTGGACAAGTCGGCGGCGGGCCAACCTAGTCCCGGGGTCGTGGGTACGACCCTATAGTCGTCGGACATGTCGGCGGCGGGCCAACGTATGCCCAGGGTCGTAGGGACGACCCTATAGTCGTCGGACATGTCGGCGGCAGGGCAACTTTGGCCCGTGGTCGTGGGGACGACCCTATAGTCGTCGGACATGACGGTGCCGGGGCAATCTAGCCCCGGGGTCGTGGGGACGACCCTATAGACGTCGGACATGTCGGCGGCGGGCCAACCTAGTCCCGGGGTCGTGGGGACGACTTATAGTCGTCGGACATGTCGGCGGCAGGGCAACTTTTGCCCGTGGTCGTGGGGACGACCCTATAGTCGTCGGACAAGTCGGCGGCTGGCCAACCTAGTCCCGGGGTCGTGGAGACGACCCAATAGTCGTCGGACATGTCGGCGGCGGGCCAACCTAGTCCCGGGGTCGTGGGGACGACCCTATAGTCGTCGGACATGTCGGCGGCAGGGCAACTTTGGCCCGTGGTCGTGGGGACGACCCTATAGTCGTCGGACAAGTCGGCGGCTGGCCAACCTAGTCCCGGGGTCGTGGGGACAACCCTATAGTCGTCGGACATGTCGGCGGCTGGCCAACCTAGTCCCGGGGTGTTAGGGACGACCCTGTAGTCGTTGGACAAGTCGGCGGCGGGCCAACCTAGTCCCGGGGTCGTGGGTACGACCCTATAGTCGTCGGACATGTCGGCGGCGGGCCAACCTAGTCCCGGGGTCGTGGGGACGACCCTATAGTCGTCGGACATGTCGGCGGCAGGGCAACTTTGGCCCGTGGTCGTGGGGACGACCCTATAGTCGTCGGACATGACGGTGCCGGGGCAATCTAGCCCCGGGGTCGTGGGGACGACCCTATAGACGTCGGACATGTCGGCGGCGGGCAAACCTAGTCCCGGGGTCGTGGGGACGACTTATAGTCGTCGGACATGTCGGCGGCAGGGCAACTTTGGCCCGTGGTCGTGGGGACGACCCTATAGTCGTCGGACATGTCGGCGGCTGGCCAACCTAGTCCCGTGGTCGTGGGGACGACCCTATACTCGTCGGACATGTCGGCGGCTGGCCAACCTAGTCCCGTGGTCGTGGGGACGACCCTATACTCGTCGGACATGTCGGCGGCTGGCCAACCTAGTCCCGGGGTCGTGGAGACGACCCTATAGTCGTCGGACAAGTCGGCGGCTGGCCAACCTAGTCCCGTGGTCGTGGGGACGACCCTATAGTCGTCGGACATGTCGGCGGCTGGGCAACTTTGGCCCGTGGTCGTGGGGATGTCTCTATAGTCGTCGGACAAGTCGGCGGCGGGCCAACCTAGTCCCGGGGTCGTGGAGACGACCCTATAGTCGTCGGACATGACGGTGGCGGGGCAATCTAGTCCCGGGGTCGTGGGGACGACCCTATAGTCGTCGGACATGACGGTGGCGGGCCAATCTAGTCCCGGGGTCGTGGGGACGACCCCATAGTCGTCGGACATGTCGGCGGCTGGGCAACTTTGGCCCGTGGTCGTGGGGACGAACCTATAGTCGTCGGACATGTCGGCGGCAGGGCAACTTTGGCCCGTGGTCGTGGGGACGACCCTATAGTCGTCGGACATGTCGGCGGCGGGCCAACCTAGTCCCGGGGTCGTGGAGACGACCCTATAGTCGTCGGACATGACGGTGGCGGGGCAATCTAGTCCGGGGGTCGTGGGGACGTCCCTATAGTCGTCGGACAAGTCGGCGGCTGGCCAACCTAGTCCCGTGGTCGTGGGGACGACCCTATAGTCGTCGGACATGTCGGCGGCTGGGCAACTTTGGCCCGTGGTCGTGGGGACGTCTCTATAGTCGTCGGACAAGTCGGCGGCGGGCCAACCTAGTCCCGGGGTCGTGGAGACGACCCTATAGTCGTCGGACATGACGGTGGCGGGGCAATCTAGTCCCGGGGTCGTGGGGACGACCCTATAGTCGTCGGACATGACGGTGGCGGGCCAATCTAGTCCCGGGGTCGTGGGGACGACCCCATAGTCGTCGGACATGTCGGCGGCTGGGCAACTTTGGCCCGTGGTCGTGGGGACGACCCTATAGTCGTCGGACAAGTCGGCGGCGGGCCAACCTAGTCCCGGGGTCGTGGAGACGACCCTATAGTCGTCGGACATGACGGTGGCGGGGCAATCTAGTCCCGGGGTCGTGGGGACGACCCTATAGTCGTCGGACATGACGGTGGCGGGCCAATCTAGTCCCGGGGTCGTGGGGACGACCCCATAGTCGTCGAACATGTCGGCGGCGGGCCAACCTAGTCCCGTGGTCGTGGGGACGTCTCTATAGTCGTCGGACAAGTCGGCGGCGGGCCAACCTAGTCCCGGGGTCGTGGAGACGACCCTATAGTCGTCGGACATGACGGTGGCGGCGCAATCTAGTCCGGGGGTCGTGGGGACGATCCTGTATTCGTCGGACATAACGGTGGTGGGCCAATCTATTCCTGGGGCCGTGGGGACGACCCTATAGTCGTCGGACATGTCGGCGGCTGGCCAACCTAGTCCCGGGATCGTGGGGACGCCTCTATAGTCGTCGGACAAGTCGGCGGCGGGCCAACCTAGTCCCGGGGTCGTGGAGACGACCCTATAGTCGTCGGACACGACGGTGGCGGGGCAATCTAGTCCGGGGGTCGTGGGGACGACCCCATAGTCGTCGAACATGTCGGCGGCGGGCCAACCTAGTCCCGTGGTCGTGGGGACGTCTCTATAGTCGTCGGACAAGTCGGCGGCGGGCCAACCTAGTCCCGGGGTCGTGGAGACGACCCTATAGTCGTCGGACATGACGGTGGCGGGGCAATCTAGTCCGGGGGTCGTGGGGACGATCCTGTAGTCGTCGGACATGACGGTGGTGGGCCAATCTATTCCTGGGGCCGTGGGGACGACCGTATAGTCGTCGGACATGTCGGCGGCTGGCCAACCTATTCCCGGGATCGTGGGGACGCCTCTATAGTCGTCGGACAAGTCGGCGGCGGGCCAACCTAGTCCCGGGGTCGTGGAGACGACCCTATAGTCGTCGGACATGACGGTGGCGGGGCAATCTAGTCCGGGGGTGGTGGGGACGTCCCTACAGTCGTCGGACATGTCGGCGGCTGGCCAACCTAGTCCCGGGGTCGTGGAGACGACCCTATAGTCGTCGGACATGTCGGCGGCTGACCAACTTTGGCCCGTGGTCGTGGGGACGACCCTATAGTCGTCGGACATGACGGTGGCGGGCCAATCTAGCCCCGCGGTCGTGGGGACGACCCTATAGTCGTCGGACATGACGGTGGCGGGCCAATCTAGTCCCGGGCTCGTGGGGACGACCCTATAGTCGTCGGACATGACGGTGGCGGGCCAATCTAGTCCCGGGGTCGTGGGGACGACCCTGTAGTCGTCGGACAAGTCGGCGGCGGGCCGACATATTCCCGGGGTCGTGGGGACGACCCTATAGTCGTCGGACAAGTCGGCGGCGGACCAACCTAGTCCCGGGGTCGTGGGGCGACCCTATAGTCGTCGGACATGACGTTGGCGGGCCAATCTAGTCCCGGGGTCGTGGGGACGACCCTATAGTCGTCGGACATGTCGGCGGCTGGCCAACTTTGGCCCGTGGTCGTGGGGACAACCCTATAGACCTCCGACATGATGGTGGCGGGCCAATCTAGTCCCGGGGTCGTGGGGACGACCCTATAGTCGTCGGACAAGTCGGCGGCGGGCCAACATAGTCCCGGGGTCGTGGAGAGGACCCTATAGTCGTCGGACATGACGGTGGCGGGGCAATCTAGTCCGGGGGTCGTGGGGACGACCCCATAGTCGTCGAACATGTCGGCGGCGGGCCAACCTAGTCCCGTGGTCGTGGGGACGTCTCTATAGTCGTCGGACAAGTCGGCGGCGGGCCAACCTAGTCCCGGGGTCGTGGAGACGACCCTATAGTCGTCGGACATGACGGTGGCGGGGCAATCTAGTCCGGGGGTCGTGGGGACGATCCTGTAGTCGTCGGACATGACGGTGGTGGGCCAATCTATTCCTGGGGCCGTGGGGACGACCCTATAGCCGTCG